>VWZU01017308.1:0-15736 GCA_013397095.1 Sterrhoptilus dennistouni | reverse complement strand
CTCAATGGCCTCAGAGGCCTTTTCCCATCTAAACCATTCCATGGTGGGTGCCTTACTGGAGGAGAACTTGCAGCTCTCCTTGGCTGGTTACTCCACCAGCACAGCTGTGAAGCCCCTGATGGCAGAGCCAAGCACAGGCACCACACAGGTACTNTCCTGTATTCAATTTCCTCCTCTTTGAGGAACTGCTCTTTCCTCGTGCAAAAGAGCATTTCTACTTCAAACATTTATGTCTTTATTCCTCTGTGGGTTTGCTCAAGTTCTCCCTGCCCCTGCAATGCTGCTCACTTCAACTCAGCAAGTTTAGACAAGGAGTCAGGGCTTCATTTTGAGAACAAGGAACGAGTGAGTGGTAATTCAGTGGCAGAACAAACCAAACTGGCCTTTGCTCCCCACCACCAGCTGCGTGTCCCAGGGAGACACATTGCACTTCACACACACCAGCCTCTGACACCTCCAGCTCTGCGGGACAGTGTGGGACAGCCCAGACTCAATGGCCTCAGAGGCCTTTTCCCATCTAAACCATTCCATGGTGGGTGCCTTACTGGAGGAGAACTTGCAGCTCTCCTTGGCTGGTTACTCCACCAGCACAGCTGTGAAGCCCCTGATGGCAGAGCCAAGCACAGGCACCACACAGGTACTGGCCTGTGAAAGAGGCAGAGCCTGCTGAGCTCCCAGGCATGAAGCCTTGCCTGAAGCCCTGGGGTGCTTTTCCCAGCAGTCCCATATTGGAGGGAACAGCAGGGGAACAGGGCTCAGTGCTGCAGGGGCTGCAGGGACTGCCTAAGGCTGCTGGCACAGCATCCCCCTCCTGTCAGCTGGGCTGCTTCCTCCTGCTCCTATCCCACCTGGGGGGGATTCTTTATCACAGCAGCATCACCATGGTGCTCCAAGCCCTGTGTAAGCCTCTCTCCCCCTCCCCCTCACCTTGCAGATCTGCCCACAACAACAGTGGCCTTGCGGAGGACTGTGGGAACCATGGGGGGACACCACTCAACCACAGGTCAGGGTGACAGCTGATGGCAAGGATGGGGTGTTGGGCCAGGGTGACACCAGCTCTTGGCAGTGGTTTATTTCTGGGGAACAGAGTCTTGACAGTATTCACCTTCAGCCCATATGCCTCTGTTTTTAACTCAGATGTTTCTGGAAATAGATCTTCCTTCCCTCTGTCTCCAATTTACAGAGGGCTAATAGGTTGTCTTTGTAGGAGAGACTGTACATACCTTAGGACTGCTGAAAATGCCATTTCCTAAGTTGCAGAGCATATGGGAATGGGATGTTCCGGGTTTGGTTCTTTTCAAAATTTATTTTTTGCTTGTCCTGAATGGAAGGTGCTGAGGGGAGGCAGACTGGTGTCTCCAGTGGCAGACACAAGGGATGCAAAAGCTTCCCCTGACCCAACTGGAACCATGTACTTGACCAGGGACAGCAGTTTTGAGGGAGGGCTTGTGATTTCCTGTTTGTTTTTGTGGGATGTGGGAATTTAGGCCTAGACTAGAGCAGGTCTGCTTGTGTAAGCTTTCTATGGTTGGCTTATGTTTCATTTGATTTATGGTGCCCCAGCAATCACATGGGGATTGTGGAAGCTGGTGTCAGTCAGTGCAAGCTGAGGGAAGATGCTGACAGGCGTTGATTGCTCTTGCAGAAAAAACTCAAACAGAGCTGGTGTCTGGAGGTACCTCAGGAATCTCCTGGACTCCACGGGGCCCCACCACTACTGCAGGTGTGTGTGTACAGACATACAAAACACACAGGTATCTGGTGTGTGTATATATACTATATACAGTGTCCCTCCAGTGACTACATGGTACTACATGCACTCCCTCTATAGTACAGTGTATTCATGATGCCCATTTCTGCAGTTTGCCTATTTTCACTGCCTTGTAAAGGGGATGGAGGCATTCTCTTCTGTCCCTACAGCTCTAATCCCAAATATCCTGGTGATAAAATGAGGGCTGGAAATGCACTCTCAGACTTTACTCATGTTTGTTTTGCAGATCTGCCCATAACAGCAACCACTCCTGAGAGTGGTGTGGGATATCCAGGGAAGAATGAAACAATTCATGGTAAGTAAGAGCAAAACCAAGCTGAGAAGAAGATTAAGGACCCAACCCAGACGCTCTGTAGTCAGGAACTTCAGCCTCAAAATTAGTATTCTGCCTTTTTAGTTGCAAATTGCGTTAACAGCTGTTCTCAAAGGACCCAGATAATTCCTGGTGACTCTTTAAAAGGCTCTGGAAGTTTTTATGGAAGAATGAAAAAAAAAAAAAACATATATAGGAGGCACACAGAACTGTTGCTGTGTCCCTGAGCAGTTGGTCCATTTTTATCTTGGACTGTTAAAGCTGAAACAGAAGAAAAGCCTCAATGTGTGTCTCAAGCAGATCTACACATCCTCCAGCTTTGCAGCATTATGACAGGTTTAGACACTTTCCAGACACAACTGAGCAGCACCCTTGAATAGAAAGCTTCTTTTCATGATATGCAGTGCAATTATCCTACTGAGCTCACATCTCCAGTCACTTCAGCATGAGATGGACATTGTCTGTACAACTGTGGTCTCTTGGTGAGGTGTACACAGTGCTGGGTCACGCAACACCCAGTCAGAGCCACAGGACCAGGGTCTGTGTGGACACAGCTCTGCAGGGACACAGCCCCATGTGCTCAGGCAGGGCTGGCTGTTGCTATCCTTGGGGACATGGTAAATGTCATGTACCTGCTGCTGCTGTCACCCAGGAGGGCTCCCTGTCTGAAACTCCTCTGTTGTATTGCTTTAGGTTTCCAGAGGACTGGCTTGTCCCTGTACCTGGTCATCCTGATTGCTGTGGTGTGTGGTGCTGTGGTTTTCCTTGTCATCTCTCTCATCATGTGCATCAGAAGGCCCAAAGACGGTGAGGAGAATTTTCTGGAAAACCTGAATGTTTTTTGCATGCCCAGCATGGTTTTACCTTTGAGTTTTGGGGCCTGGAACAGTGATTGCAGCCACCAGCTGCAACTCTGGCACCATGCAGGCAGTAGATTACATGCCTGCATTGACACAGATGGAGGGAGATCCAAAGAGGAGAGAAGTCCTTGCAGTCAGGAGGGTCATCCAGGCACCAGCTGTGGGGCTGGGGCAGCAGTGGCCCTGGTGTTCCTGAGCTGCACCCTCCCACCCCTGCATGGGGCAGCTCAGTCCCTGCCCTGCAGCCCATCCCAAGGTGTGCGGCTTGCTCTGCCACAGAGACTTGGGATGGTCGTTTTTCACTGCTCCTCACAGGGATCCCAGGGTTCAAACTCATCTGCTTGGCCAGGCTCATCATTCTTTAAAGTCCTTAAAGTCTCTGGCAGAGGGTTCATCCCATCCTGCTGCTGGGAAGTGCGTTGGGAACAGTTGTGGCTCAGTAGTTCCCGTAGTCGGCACCCAGAGGGAAGAGGTCATTGTCAATTCTCCCTATTCCACATGAATTTGTTTCCTCTCTGGTCTTTAGCCACAGGATCCATTCACTGAATGCCTCTGTCTCTCCTGCACTGCCACCAGAAATCCCCTTGGCCAAATGTTCCTTGGAGCCCCCTCCTCACCAGCTGTGCTTGGGCTTTGAGATCCCACAGACTTCATGTTCTCCTTGGTTTCTCTAATGATCTTCCTATGACTCCATGCTACCAATTAATAACAATTAGATATTTCTAGATATTTCTTTTGCCATTTTTCTTATTTTTATCTGTTCTTTTTTTTTAAGGAATCCAAATTAACCACTTTCAAAACTGTACTTCTTTTGAACTTCTCGTGAATAGGGAAGCTGTGGACTTCTGGTTTCTAACCTCAACTTTATCTTTGACTTTGGGCTGTTTATTTTGACCAAGTTGTGTAATAGCTGGGTTGTCTTTGTTTTCTTGGACTGAATCTTGGGAAACTGAGATATCACCTACCTGACATGATATCCAAGGATTTTTTTTAGTTCTGTCTTCAGAGGTCATCTTCTTAAACCAAGAGGATAAACAAAGAAGTTCTGTTTTTTTAAGAATGTAAATGCAAATTATTGACACAAATTCTGATTTTTGTTTTTCAGCTCAAGTCTATGATGTAAAATTGTGAGTATAACCCTTTATCTGGCACATTGATGAGTCCTGGGGGCTTTATCAGAGCAGAAAGGAAAAGCACTGCTATTAGCTGTCATAATGAAAACCTCCTTAAGCAGTCTGGGTGAAGAGGTTCACAGTTACAGAGGCTCAAGAGCACATTGTAGGAGGACTTATGGGCTCTCCACAGCAACACAGAATGTGGAAAGAAACATCTTTTTCATGGCAATATCGGAATCGTAGAAGTGAGCAGGAGCTGCTTATTGACTCCTAAACCCAGGGAGGGCTAGTGAAGATGATTGCTAAGGCTAAATTCCCAGTGTTTTTTCAAATGCAAAGGAAAGGAAACTCCCCTTCTAGAGACCACTGACTATACTCTGATTTTTCCTCAAAACATCCCTGACTGAATTAGCTTCTTCTAACCATAGCTGTGTCAGGAAGTTACAGCTGTTTCTAAACTCAGGTTTCACATCCTGATCTACTTGTAACCTGTGGAAGTTTTAATGAAAAGCCTGATAATCTGGTCAAAACATACAAGGAGAACCACTTCTCTAGGTATAAAGTGCTGCTGACTTGAGTATTACAGTGGGATGTGCCAGCATCCCAGTGCTAGGTTTCCCCAGCAGTTGTAAGTCAGCAGTTTAAGTAACAGTTGAACCCTGAGCAATGGAACAAATGCTGTGATAATATTTCTCCGTAGAGGATCTATCTTCATTTAAAAAACATTAGATACCATAAGCCAGATGGTGGATGTGGACTGCTTCCAGTTCCCAATTTACCCTTCCTCCAATATTTTTTATAAATATTCATTTTTATAAGTATTTATTTCTCTTCAGCAATTATATGACTGTGCCAGAGCAAGAAATGGTGGTAATCCTTTCATTGCTAGCACACCCTCTGCTGCCTCTCCCTGGAAACTTTCTCAGGGTTGGAAACAATGCTGCTACAATGCCCAAGGTTTTTCTGCAAAGGACAAAATTCTCTCCTTCAGAATATTGCCATAGTCCAGTGGCTCATGGATTAGTCCAGTTTATATGGGTTTAAGTCAGACCACAATACTGGTCAAACTCCTGATGGTTGGGAGATGCTTTGTTTATTCTGGTTGCTACTCTTCTTGCTTTTTGATTTCAGCCATAACTTGAGAGCAGCAGCTTCTTCAAGCACAGGTCACTATGAGGAACCCATCTCTTCCACTGAAAACCACTATGTGATGGAGCTTGGGGAAAACAAAACCTCTGAAGGAGTAAATAAGAATGTGTCTGACTGTGTTGCAAACCCCCAGGAATCTGAGTATGAAGTGGGGGACACTTCCTGAGAACCAACCATGCTCTGCAGATACCAGTCCTGAGGAGTGCCTTCACCGAGACAAAATAAATACTTCTTTTCCCTTTTGCCCCTGACAGTTAGGTTGGACAAGCAGTGGTTGCTGTCCCTTCACAATCCCTGCGGTGAAAATGCATACCTCTTCAGGACCTCCAGTTACAGACTGCTGTGTAGAACTTCTGACTCTGTTTTCCTTGATTCTCTCTCACCACCTCTACCCAAGAAAGTCCTTTGAATGCTGCAGCATGCAGGTCCCAGGCAAGGAGCACTGTACTGAACTTACTGCTTTATATGGCCAAAAGGACCAGTGTTTCCAGCCTTTGTGTGGTGGGAGGAGAGCCAGCACTGAGGGCTGCTCAGCATCCCCATCCCTGTGGGTGAGCAGGGCAAGGATGCAGCTGGCTTGGGGATCGATGGTTCTTCTCCTGCCCACCTGATTCTGCACAGATTTAATATAAGAGAGCTCTTATAGAAACCCTGAAAGGCAGATTAAAGCCAAGAGAAACTCAGGAACCTGCTACTCTAGGAGAAGCAGTGCAAAAGAAGCAGGACTGTCCCATGCAGTCCTTGTGCTGCCCTTGATCCCCTGTCACAGCACTGCAGTGAGGTTCACACACACTGGCCACAGCTCTGGGTGCTTCTGATACTGCAACCAGTCACATCCTTTCTGAGCTCACATTCTCTGTTCTCTCTTTAAATGCATGATGGATATTTGAAATAAATTATACACTTTTCCAGAAGTTTGGGGTAGGATTGCTTACATATGCCTCATATATTTTGGTGTGTGCATTTCTGCACGACTGGCTCATTTCAGAATGCCAGCATGCCACTCACAGCCCCTCACAAGATACTCAAGAAGTACTTTCCTCCCAGCTTAAAAGGCCTGAAGGTTAAGTTATGAATAATTTCTAGTGCCCTGAGTAAATCTATCATGCAGAGTTATGGAAGAACCTTTTCATAACGAGCAGGGCAATCCTGTGTCCCATTAAAAGCCATGCAGACAGGTGTAAAACAAGGTGACCCAAGGGATGAGCAAGACATTAGTAACAGGCACAGGATTAATGGGCCCCCAGCTGTGCTGCTCACACTCAGGACAGCTCTGCATCTGCAGGTCTCTGAGCATCAGTTCGAAACTCACCAGAATTCAAAGGGAGTGTGAGGTGCTAATGGAAAGTTCTTCCAGTCAAAAAACAGGATTGTGGTACTGTAAAGCCCATGGAATGTTTCTACCTTATGTTTGCCCCATCTTGGGTTTAGCAGAGCAAGGAAAGTTACTGAGAAAGATTGTAAAGATTAATTATTGGTACAAGACCACATCTATACAAACAGTCTCTTGGAAGAAAGAACAGAAGAAACAAATGAGCGAAGTGTGTGCCCATGGGGGTCAGAGCTGAAAAGATGAAGGGGCTATTTGTTTACAGTTTCTCTGAAAAGGATGCAGAAATTAGTGATAATTGTCTGGTAGCACTTTCAAAGAGCAAGGAAAAGTACTTCTTTCTATGCAACACAGAAATAAATGTGGAACACAGTGCTGCTCACCTGGGGCTAAGAGCAAGAGGTCTAATGGGAAATTAGAGGAATTAATGATTTGAAAGTTCATCAGAATGCACAAACTATGGGGTACACTTTTCAGGCACTTGTCAGTGACTCTACACTTCTTCCTGTGCTACAAGTTTCATTTATCTTTGTTAAGAATGTACTTAAAATCAAGGGTTAGGACATCCTGATGTCTGAATTAAAGGGGAATACATGGCAGCTGCTGGTGCTCTCCTGGAGAAATCTGCCAATATGTCCATGCAGCTTATTGCAGATGCGGAGAAAATAGGTCTGTGTGTGTATGTTTCTGCATGGGTGAGGTCAGAGGAAGTGGGAAGGAAACGTGGCAACTGCTGGAGCACAGCCCATCCATTTGAGCTCAGCCTGGCTGCTGTGGCCACTGAAGGGAGAATATGGCTCTGGTCACCTGAAAGGACCTGCACTGCTCTTCATCTGAGGCCTCATGATGTGGCCAGAGCTCCAGCCAGGGGAGAATAGAGCACTGAGGGAAGGCAGAGGTGCAGAGACAAAGAGTGTCCCACTGAGGGGCAGAGTGGTCTGAGCTCCCACTGCTGAAACTCCATGGGTAATGGCTGCCAGGAATCCCATAGCTTGCCCCAAAATCACCCAATTCCAGCTGCACTGCAAAGCCACAGGCAATGCAGCCCTAGCAATGTGGTTAAACAGTAGTGTTATCCTAGCTGGAGAGCCAGCACCAGGGCTGTTGTAAGGCAAGCTCATGGAACTGAAAATAAATCAATGAATTACGGTTTCCATGTGTTTTGTGTCTGCATTCACTGTGGGGCAGCTGGACAAGGTCCAGGTCCTGACTTGCTCTGGGCTGTACCTGGGCAGAAGGGCAGCAGCTGCTGTGCACCCTGTGCAGTGGCAGGACAGAGGGTGAGCCAAAGTCACAGCAGATCATCCCAGACCTGCAATTTTGTTTACCAAACCCAGAGCTCAGCCAGCCTCTGCAGAGCACTGGGAGGAAAAGCTGGGTGGCCTGAAAAAAGCCAGTATCAGATAGTGCTGGGGCTCCAGAGAACACCAGCAGCTGGTGCCTGTGGTAACTGCACGTATAAAGGGACATCTGTACTGTTGGGGGGTTGATGGCTAGGGGTCTGTAGCCCACCTGCAGCACCAGGAAAGAAACAAAAACTCAGAAGTCATCATTCATATGGGTCACTTTCTTGGAATCAGGAGCTGTTTACAAGGATTTGGCCAAGTTAATAGCAACCCAGAACTAATGTCGTTGAGCTGGGAATTCCTGGGAAGGGAAGTGAATTTTTTCTGAGAGAGCACTTGTACATCATGTCACACAAGCTTTAAGGGGAAATGCTAATTTACACTATTTTCTGTTTCTTTAAGTGGAACAAGGTTATGTTTTGATGATTGACTATATGATTATCTGAACTGTGGTATGAATGGTTTGGGGAGATCACACAATCAATCACACAATTCTGAAAGACATCGAAAAAGTACTTAGTAAAATACACTCTGTTGAGTCAAATCTGTGAGTTAGCTATGGCTGGACACAACAAGAAAGTCTCAAATAAAAAAATGCTTCTTATTTGAGTGCATGTGGTTGAAAAAAAGTACTTTGAGACCTTTCTTCTTGGTTATCTACTTTTTGGTGATTTGCTCATAGTTGGGTACTGAATTTCATCTCCTCAATCCCTAAGGATCTTATTTATCACCAGGAAAACAGTAGCAAACTGCTCTGGCCACTGGCAAATTTTGTCGAAAAATGAATGTAAGATGCAGACTCAGCAGAGCTGGTGCCCATGAGAACAGGGTCTGAGTGGTCATCTGTGCTCAGGTTTGAGGACACAGGGACTTTTTACTGTGTCACCTGTAGTTAGCCCGAGATGAGTAGCAGAAATGGCAGAACAAAGAGTGCCTGAGCTGTGGTACTTGAAGAAATGACACTTGAAAGAGTGTCCTGTACTTTTTTGGGGGGAAGGTGAGTACCTGGGAGGACAGGCTGCAGAGTGCCTCCCTTGCAGCATTGTGTGGGAGAGAGCAGCAAGTTCAACCCAGAGCAGAGACACTGGAATAAAATACTGCATTTTAATAAACCAGGTACTAGCCACGATGTCTGAGATGTTGAAGGCTTTTTCTTCTTGTGTTCAGATTCAAAACTACAAGGAGCCCTTTAAGTAAGGAAGAAATGGGCTGGCTCTGTGACTCAGGGAGCTATGTCTGTATCCAGGGAGAGAAAAATGTATATCCCATTTGGGGAACTACAGTTATCCATGTCTGCTTAAGTTAAATAGTCCTTTTTTTTTTATTTATTCCTGTATAATTAAAGCTTCAGGAAGTCTTGCATGTCCGGTTCAAAAAATAATCGTATCAGCAGTTTTAGCTTGGGTTTTCAGCTTCTTCCAGGGCATGTTCCCCAAACCCAACTTCTCTTAAACTGTCTTGTGCAGGAGACTGTTTGTCGGGAACAAGGCTCTACTGCCAGTCATAGAACAGGGTGTGGAAATGGTTGGGTCTTAATCATCTCTATGAAAGTGGACACATTTCCCTCTTTGAGTGACACAGCTAGCAACTTTAACAAGTGCTTTTTTGTTTGTTTGCTTGATTGCAGGCAAGACTCAAATATTTTTAAAATCTTCTCAGGGGCAGCATGGGCAGATGGATACAGGTCATGTGCACTGCTACCCCACTGGCAGCTGCAGCAAAGATGTCAAGAAGTAGAAAAGTCAGCAAAAATCAAGCTTTGATGTCTCACATGGACATGCTTTGCAAGAATGGGTGCAGCTGCCCCCACCCTCTTCCTCAGACGGATGGCAGCTGGTGGTGGCTCTCAGCCTGGAGCCCTGGATGAATTTGTTACATCAGGTCTTGCAGCACAACATTTAGCTTTTTGCTCCAGACAAGATCCCCCACGTAATCAGCAGGGTGGAACTACCAGCCACAGTCCACAGGGGCCCCACGAGTGGGCATGCCTCTACCTGGGACTAAAATGAGATCCACACAATTCTCATTAGCTTATTGACTCTTGGAAAATGAAGATAATCTCCAGCTCTCTGGAGATTATTACCCCAGCAGAGAGGGAATAAGCTGTCACTGACATGGAGCAGCACTTCCAGAGATGGTTTCAGCTGCAAGGTGAGTGTTGCAGCCCAAGAAGACAGCTGCTTGTTGTGATGGGACAAGGCTGTGGCAAAACCATCCCGTTTACCTTTCTCTCTCAGCTCCAGTAGAAAACAGCTCTCTGTCCCTCACACACATCTGCCTCCTGCTCAAAGATACTGTTTTCCTGGTTTAGCTGTTAGAACCACATGCTAAGGCATGGATATTGAATAAATCCCAAAAACCTGCTCTATTGACTATTAAATGCCAATAACAGAACTCACTAGGTCAGCAGATTTGTTTTTACATGTTTCGTATCTTTCCATAAGTCCTTCTCCTCGTAATAATTAGTAAGCACAGATCAATCCTGTGTATCACACCTAGATCATTCTTGGAACTACTTTTAAAAATACCCTACAGAGCACACTCAGAATGTCCCTTGGCTGCCAGTCAGAAGTCACATCTTTGGCAAACACAGTGTGTGCTTTCAGAGCACAACTTTTGCCCATGAACTGGACTATTGCAGCAGAAATGTGAGCTGAGAGAGTCTGGGATGCTCAACATGACCTGGCTATGGGCACTTGCAGCTCAGAAAGGCAGCTGGGTCCTGGCCTGCATCAAGAGAAGTGGATGGGGACAAGGGAATGGGCCTGGAAAGATCTATACAACCTTTCTCCCTGCTTAACCCTTCACCTAACTCAGCAGTGAAATGGACTCGTGATGTTTCAGAAAGAGGATCCTAGATGACAAAGGACGGAATAAAGGGAAGTGTTCTTCACTTGCAATCTGGTCCCAGGAGGGTGGGAGTCTCTTGGGGAAAGGAGGACAGACCTACACTTCTGGGAGAATGGGAGAAGTTGGGCGGATAGTGGTGTTTGTGATGACTTTCATCAGCTGCAATGGTGAGTAAATATTTCAATGTATACGAAAAAAATCAGAGTACTAAGATTGTAGGGAAAATCTTTTAAATTATAGCTTTTGGGTTTTGGGGGGTTTTTTTAATTGACAAGTTAATTAGAAAGTCTTATTGCATTAACCTCAGAGCCTGAGAATTCATGAGAGTCTCCTTTGGCATCGGATACAACGAGGTGCTTTCAAGAGTGCAGCAAATGGGGCAGTATGGGGCAAGTCAGTTTCCCTGCCCCAAAACAAGAGCAGAATACAGTTTTTTGGGACCCTTGGCAAGGACCCGCTGTGGTGTCCAGCTCTCAAAACAGTCTTGGTGAAGCTGGAATATGCATTCTAAATTTAATAACTCATCCTCATTGTTCTGTTAGCATGTCCCTGGGTAGAAGAGCTGGGAGACCAGGTGCCGGCACATTTGATTCCCCTTGGTCTCTCCTACCCAGTGACTCCCTGGTTGCATCAGGAAAGCTGGGACTGGAACGTTGGCTTCAGTTCCTATGCTCCTGACTGAATATACCCTTTCTCAGGGCATGTATGACACTAGCAACAGCAGAGGATAGCTTTGGAAAATAGGAGAAAAGTGTTCTTACAAGTTGTGCACAAAAGCACAGGATTGCTCCTGACATTTAGAAAAATGGGTTGAAATACATTCCCCATTTCTTCTTAAAATCCCAGATTTGCAAATTACTGGGATCTGTCTCTCAGTCAACTTCTTGTGGGTTAAAGCTGCTGAATATAACCAGCGTCTTTCCAGGGAGGGAAATGGGGAGAAAAATAAGGGGTGTGGGTAGAGATAAGCCAAGTCAAATGAAATTCAGGTGATTTGCTACTTACAAGAGGCACTTCCCAGAGGAGATGTGGGATCCATGGACAGACAGCTGAAGAAATTGGGAGAATGTAAGGAGAAAATCTGCCCAGTCTTCTCCTGTGCCTACCTGAACGCTTGGCAGGGTGTTGATCTGGGTCAGGTCTGAAGTTTTCCAAGGCTAAAGCTAAAGAATAGATTTTGGTCCACCATTCCTATTCCAGGTCTAGTACTGCAGGGAATTTCCCTAAATGCTCCTGTCCACAAGGAACCTCTCTGTACCGAGAAAGAATTAAGAATTGGCAAGTGCCCAGAGAGAGACACAATAAAAATAGACATGAGGTCAAGGCAGCTGTTCACTTCCCCATGCTTTATGATGTGGGCTGGCTTAGTGCTGTGCTCTACAGCACATCTGAGACCTGGCTTCATGCTGGCATCTAGTGCCCAGTGAGTCCCGTCTGTCTGGAGGACATTTCCCTCTTTTGCTGCATTCTGATTTCTTCCTTTCCACTGCTGTTCCCTGCAGCCCTCCTGGATCTGCATGGTGTCCACGAGGTCACGAGCATGTGGATGGGATCCACCAGTGTGCCCTGTAGGTATATGCCTGCAGAAGGTTTCACTCAGCAAAGGCTCAGCTGGAGTCTGGAGCGGGACTCCAGCACCTCTACCATCTTCCGGAGGGATGATACCGGTGACCACGTCTTGCTGTCTAAATACCGAGGCCGTGTCAGCGTCCCAAAGAACAGCCTAGGGGATGCCTCACTCCACATTGAGAACCTTGAAATGCCTGACAGTGGACACTACACCTGTCAAGTCGTCTGGAGGTCTACAGATAACAGCCTTATAACGAGAGAGGTGACCACTACACTCAAAGTTGTCAAAGGTAAATCCAGCAATAAATCCCTGCTCTTGTGCAGCCAGGTTAAACCAAAAGAAGGTAGGGGGATCAGCTTTGTTTTCACATCACACTGTCTGGCCCATCTAGGCTGGAGGTTGAAACATCTGCCCCCCTTGCTGTGTTGGTTAACCTTCTCAACACGTGGAGCTGTAGGAATGAGCTGGGGAAGGGGGCCAGGTAGTGTACAACCCAAGCTGGACCTATTGATGGGCCAGTTAAACCCGTGATGTTTGAGATAACATCCAGGTCTGGTTCTGTGCACGCAGCCGATATCTCTGTGGTTCTTGTAGAAGCTGGGTGTTGTGTGAGGCAAGTCTGCTTTCTCACCTTCCTGAGCATCCTCAATATGTGCTACAAAAAAAAAATCTGTCTGCAAGGTGGCCACCTGCCCCAGAGAGCAGGACTTTGTGAAAGGGTGGCAGCAATGGTGACAACAGATGTTGTAACCTGCATTAACATACAGGTCACCTGAACTCATCCTGTGCAGGGAGGTGATGTGAGAGCTGAGCTGCTTCCTCCTGGGAATGCACCAAGAGCAAGAGAGAACCGCAGTGGCAGGGGGACTGTCCACAGCCAGGGCTCTGTGACCTGGGCCCCTCTGCTTTGTCTTGCAGTGGCAGCCACCAAGCCCACCATCAGAGCCGGAGAGCTGGGGCTGACGGTCCCGGCGGGGACCAACACCAGCCTCACCTGCGAGGCCAACGGGTCCCCTCCCATCATCTACCGCTGGTTCCGGAGCTCCCCGGAGGGCAGAGCCATGTTCGTGAGGAACGGGGCTGAGCTGGTGTGGTCCAGCCTGCGGCCCTCGGACAGCGGGACGTATTTCTGCGAGGCAGAGAACAGGGCAGGGGCCGGGGCCGTGCAGCGCAGCGATGCCGTGCAGCTCACGGTGACAGGTGAGTGCCGCAGCCGCAGCTGCCGGGACAACGTCCCTCTGCAGGGAAAACCAACAGCACCCTAATTCCCTGCCCGGAAAGAGGGAAATGACAAATGCCTTCAGCACTCTGACACATCCCTCCCCGATGGCTCCAGCCTCTGTCCTTCTTTATTTCCTGTATTCAATTTCCTCCTCTTTGAGGAACTGCTCTTTCCTCGTGCAAAAGAGCATTTCTACTTCAAACATTTATGTCTTTATTCCTCTGTGGGTTTGCTCAAGTTCTCCCTGCCCCTGCAATGCTGCTCACTTCAACTCAGCAAGTTTAGACAAGGAGTCAGGGCTTCATTTTGAGAACAAGGAACAAGTGAGTGGTAATTCAGTGGCAGAACAAACTAAACTGGCCTTTGCTCCCCACCACCAGCTGCGTGTCCCAGGGAGACACATTGCACTTCACACACACCAGCCTCTGACACCTCCAGCTCTGCGGGACAGTGTGGGACAGCCCAGACTCAATGGCCTCAGAGGCCTTTTCCCATCTAAACCATTCCATGGTGGGTGCCTTACTGGAGGAGAACTTGCAGCTCTCCTTGGCTGGTTACTCCACCAGCACAGCTGTGAAGCCCCTGATGGCAGAGCCATGCACAGGGACCACACAGGTACTGGCCTGTGAAAGAGGCAGAGCCTGCTGAGCTCCCAGGCATGAAGCCTTGCCTGAAGCCCTGGGGTGCTTTTCCCAGCAGTCCCATATTGGAGGGAACAGCAGGGGAACAGGGCTCAGTGCTGCAGGGGCTGCAGGGACTGCCTAAGGCTGCTGGCACAGCATCCCCCTCCTGTCAGCTGGGCTGCTTCCTCCTGCTCCTATCCCACCTGGGGGGGATTCTTTATCACAGCAGCATCACCATGGTGCTCCAAGCCCTGTGTAAGCCTCTCTCCCCCTCCCCCTCACCTTGCAGATCTGCCCACAACAACAGTGGCCTTGCGGAGGACTGTGGGAACCATGGGGGGACACCACTCAACCACAGGTCAGGGTGACAGCGGTGACATGGAGCACACAGTGACATGTGAGTGCCCAGCCAAGCTTATTCATCTCTGTGGCAGGAGGAGACTGAGGTAGAGAGCTTGCTCTTCCATAGTCAGATCAGTCACCTATGCTGAATATGAATTGTCTTGATTGTTACCCAGAGAGGAAAGTCAGAGGCTGGCTCTCTCCCCGCTTGAGAATGTGCTTGATGATGGGAGGGGACAAGAAAATGTTGTCTGTGTCCCTCTGGGTCCAAAACTGTCGAGGCTGCAGAGCTTCAGAGGGAGATCACCTGGGGCAAGAGACCTGGCACAGGCCTCCACACCTCAGGGAGGTTGTGGTGCAGCTGATGGCAAAGGCCCCCAGGCCAACCAGGGAGTAACCACAGGAGAGAGGGAGTGAAGGTGTCCTCTGGAAATCTAGGGAGGCGCCAGCAGGACGAAGTCAAAGCATTCCCAGGCCATGCTGTAGCCATGGATGATGCATCCTATCAGCCAGGGCTGCCAGGAGCCTGTGGGGTGATGGTCAGGGAGGGGACATGAGTGCTAAATGCTGCCCCAGACCTGCTGGCCAGACACACAGAGGATAACATGTGAGTCTAGGCTAGCAGAGAAACCCCATTTTCTCGATGGTCAGGGCAGCTCCCAGTGGAACTGCAATGAATCCACTATTTTCCACTGACAGATCCAGTCCCAACGACACGTGTCTCCAGGACGGATACTGCTCCAGTGGGGCCTTTCACAGACACAGGTGAGTGGAGTCTCATGCTGGACAACACCAGATTTCCACTGGCAAGGGCAGAGTAGCAAATATCATCCCAGACCAGCTCCACACCCGGCCGCTGTGCTTGTGGCAGACACGGCTGCAGGGAACAAACTCTGTCATGCCAAACACCAGGCATTATCCAGGCAGGAGCTGCGCTCCTGACTCCCGNGCGCTCCTGACTCCCGCCCACACGCCTGTTGGTTGGAGGCCTTTGCAGCCTGAAGTTTGCTGTTTGTTTCTGCGCCGGGACGCCCCATCCCTGGAAACGTCCAAGGCCAGGTTAGATGGGGCTTGGAGCAACCTGGTTGGTGGAAGGCGTCCCTGTCCATGGCAGGGCGTGGAACGAGACGGGTTTTAAGATCCCTTCCTAACTAAACCATCCCGGCATTCTGTGACTGCCGGGAAGCGGCTGAACCCCAACGTGGGCTCGGCGCCTTTTCGTTTGGGATTTAAAGGCCGTCCAAA
>VWZU01017305.1:16128-26300 GCA_013397095.1 Sterrhoptilus dennistouni | reverse complement strand
ATGGATCCCACCCCATGGATCCCACCCCAATCCCACCCCAGCGGTACCTGCGGAGTTCCCCCGGTGCTTTTCCTGTTCTGAGCTCTCCCAGCAGGGCTGTGACACACCTGAGCCCTTTACCTGCCGACAGGGGCCGGCCCCGGGAAAGCCGAGCCTTGTTTTGAGGAGGAGACTTTGGGTGTGTGTTTTTGCCCTTCAGGGGAAATCAAACAGGTTTCTCCGTTGGGCGGCTGGGGCTCCCCTCCCTGTAGGCTCCGCTCTGCATTCCTGGCATTCCCCTGGTGCTGTGGGGCACCGGCAGGGCCTGGAGCAGCCCCCCAGCTCTCACCCCATGGGATTTTTCCTTGGGAAAAGCCTTGCCAGGCTTTGGGACCCCTGTGCTGTTTGGGTACCGCAGCCTCAGAGCCGCTTTGGTACCCGGGGAGCATCATTTAATTAACCCTCGACACTGATTGTCAGCTCAGAGCTCATTAAGGAGCCCCACAGGTGTGATAATAATACAGGGAAATTGTTGGACATCCCGCTCTTCCTCGTTTGATTTCCCTTTTTAATTGTCCCGGTCACTGTGCAGTCCCCAGGGGTGGCTTTGGGACCAGCCAGACCTCAGGACAGGCTTTTTGTCCAGCCCTAAATAAAGCCCGGCACAGGTGGGGATGTGTCTGAGCTGTCCTGGGGTCAGGGCTTCAGCCTGGGGCTGCCACACGCTGGGGAGGAGCAGAGAATCCCTGAGTGGTTTGGGTTGGGATGTTAAAGCTCATCCCATTCCCATCCCCAGCCATGGCAGGGTCACCTCCCCCTGTCCCAGGGACCCCTCCCCCTGTCCCAGGGACCCCTCCCCCTGTCCCAGGGACACCTCCCCCTGTCCCAGGCTGCTCCAAGCCCCAATGTCCATCCCAGGGATCCAGGGGCAGCCCCAGCTGGAGCAGGGATCCTTTCCCTCCTCACTGCCCCAGGGATGGCTCTGATC
Source organism: Sterrhoptilus dennistouni (assembly GCA_013397095.1). Classification (NCBI taxonomy): domain Eukaryota; kingdom Metazoa; phylum Chordata; class Aves; order Passeriformes; family Zosteropidae; genus Sterrhoptilus; species Sterrhoptilus dennistouni. The sequence goes on along the minus strand of VWZU01017305.1, from coordinate 25,333 downwards.
CCGTTCTCTGTTGGGACATGAGAACAAACAGCCCCAAGGTGGGTTCTGCACATCCCAGTGACACCTTTAAACCATTCCTGCTGTGCCTGTGCCTCGGGGGGCTCCACAGAGAGGGACCCTGGGCTGGTCTGGGTTGGGAGGGGATTTAGAGCTCATCCCATCCCAGCCCTGCCATGGCAGGGACCCCTCCCCCTGTCCCAGGGACCCCTCCCACTGTCCCAGGCTGCTCCAAGCCCCAGTGTCCATCCCAGGGATCCAGGGGCAGCCACAGCTGTTCTGGGAATTCCATTCCAGTCCCTCCCCTTCCCTCCCAGCCAGGAATTCCTGCCCAATCTCCCATCAAATCCTACTCTCCGTGATTTTGAAGCCATTCCCTGTGTCCTGTCCCTCCATCCCTTGTCCCCAGTCCCTCGCCAGCTCTCCGGGAGCCCCTTTAGGCCCTGCCAGGGGCTCTGAGCTCTCCCTGGATCCATCTCTTCTCACCCCCAGCTCTCCCAGCCTGGCTCCAGAGGGGCTCCAGCCCTGGAAGTGATAAATTCCCACCCGAGGACCCAGCAGGATCCCCTCTCCCTGCTCCAGGGTTCCAGCACAGGTAATGCTGAGCCTGCAGCAGCTGGAAAGGAAAACTCCTTCTGTGTCCCCCTGGAGCTGCTGTGGGATGATGGGCAAATATCCCATCCCTCCATCCCATCCATCCCATCCCCATCCCATCCCCAAAAAAGGAATGTGCTAAAAGATTTGCTTAGAAATTAAAAACGAAAGAAGAAAATGCCGTAAATAATAAAAAAAAAATAACCAAAGAAAAAGCATAATGAGTTAAATCAGGTATCGTGTTCATCCCACCCCATCCCATTTCATCCCATGGATCCCATCCCACCCATCCCCTCCCAGCAGGATGTTCTCTCCCAGCCCTGGCTCCCAGCAGCACAGCTGGGATGACATCAGGGATTTTCAGGCTTTTCTGCAGCCCCAGATCTCCCTGTGGGATCTGCTCAGGCTCAGCTGAGCTTGGCTCGGTGTCTGCCCTGATCCCGGCTGAGATAAATTCACAGAGCCGCGCCCTGAGCTCCAGCTCAGGGAAATCCGAGCTCTTTAAAGCCACCTCAGACCCTTCCTGGGGGAGCATCCTCTGCTCCAGGCCTCCAGCTGATGGCTCAGCGTTATTTTCAGTCCACCCTGAGTCAGGCTGGGGTTTGCTGAAGGTTTGTCCGGGTTCTTCCCTGGAATAACAGTGAGTAACCACCTGCCCTGGCCAAGCCCTGCAGGTGCAGGAGGGCTCAAAGCACAGCAGGGACAGCCAGGAACTCAGGGCTTTGCCTTTTCCCAGTGGGGACACACTGTGCCACGCTGAGTGTTCATAAACTGGGGAAAAACAAACAAAACAAAACAAAACAAAAAAGGTATTTGTGATGAACAAAGTCGATATCAAACAGAGAGAAATGGGTGAGGAGCTCCCAAAGCTGCAGCCCCCAGGGGGGTCAGTGTGGGGGTGAGGAGGTTTATCCCCACAATGTGGGAAGCAGGAAAGGGATTGGGGACTCTGTGCCCTGCTCAGGTGAGGCCCCACCTGCAGAGCTGCTGCAGAGCCCAGAGGAGGCTCCAGGATGAGCAGAGAGGATGGAGCAGCTCACTGGGAGATTGTTCAGCCTGGAGAGGTCATTGTCACCTTCCAGAGGCTGAAAAAGCTGAGAGTTTCTACCAGAGGCTCAGGGAGAGACTCCAGAGTTCTCTTAGGGAGCTGTTCACAGTTTTATCTCTGCCAAGCTCAGGATGCTCCAGGAAAAGACACCAAGCTCAGGCTCACCTGGAGCAGCACAAGTGCCCTGAACACCTTTGGGGGAAACCTGAGTGTGCTGAAGTTAACAACACAAAAAGTCCTTTATACTCATCCAACCTGAGCAGAATCCAAGAGGGGGATTTTTCCATTTTCCCCACTGGTCAAATCTGGTTAAAACCATGAAAATCTGGTTTGAACCGCCACCCTGCAGGCCTGGCCCCTCCTCAGCCACAAGCCAAGGCTCGGGTAAAGCTCAGCCCAGAACAGGAGCAAGACTCTGTCTCCTATCCCAACCCCACAACTTCTCCAGGGTCAAAAACACACATTCCTGCAGCACAGGAGAGCAGGAAAAAAGAGCCTTTCCCCCCCACCCCCAGCTACAGTTAAAAAGTTATATAAAGTAAATTATTGTTATAAAGTAAATTTCAGCCTGGAACATCTGGCTTCACCACGAAATGGATTTTTGTGGGATCTCCTCTCTGAGGAAAGCATAAAGATGTCCCACAGCTGGCACTCCACTCCTTGTTCTGACACTTCCAGAGCAGTTGGGTGGGAGCAGCTGGAACCCCACAGCTCGTTCCTGCAGGAACAGGGATATATCTGCAGGACATCCAGCCTGGAAATCCAGACAGCCAATTTTATGGGAAGGGGGTTAGGAGGATTGTCCAAGGAATTCCCTTCAGTTTTGCCCTTGGAATGTGGGGGAAGCCCTGGTTTAGCACAACTCCAGAGAGGAAAAAGGGTGGCTTGGGTGTAATTACCAGAAATAGAATAAAAGCAGGTCAGAAATGCCCCTGTATATCCAGGGAGGGAAAAGGCACAGAGGGACCTCCAGGGGTGTGCAGAGGGTGGCCAAGGCCAGGCTGGACAGGGCTGGGAGCAACCTGGGATAGTGGAAAGCCTTTAAGAGAGGTAAAGATGGGTAAAAATCTGCCAAGCCCGTGTCTGAACAGCCACTGCCAACACCCTGTAACATTTTCCACTATTTTCTAGCAATGAGAATTCCACCAGTCCCACTGCTCCGGACCATTTCCTTTTCCCCAGCCCAGGCAGGGCAGGTGAGTAACCCTGCAGTGCTGTGCCCTTTGCAGAGCTGCCCTGAGCCCAGCAGAAAGAACCTCAACAAGGGCTGTGATGAGTCTCAGGGGTGTAAAACCACTACACCCATTTGTTACAAGGGAATCCAACTGGTTTTTCCGCGAGGCGTCACTGCCACACAAGGCCGGACCTCACCTGCCTAATAGCAGGTAACAGCAGGGCATTGGTGTGTCCCAGAGCATTCCCTGGTGCCATCCAGAAACCTCCCTGTGCTCCTGGACACACCTGCACAGCCCTGGAGCTCGGGAGAGGCAGCAGGGGCACAAAGTGTTGGTGTCAGCAGAGTCAGGGCACAGCAAAGGGACATCAGGATGGCCCAAATGTGCCCTGGGGTGGGTGGGGAGGTGTAGGGGAATCTGTGGATGGCAGGGAGAGGGAACTCTGCAGAGCTGAGATATTCTAGAAATATGTGGGTTTATTGCAAGGGCTGTGGGTAAAAAGGGCTTTGCCTTCAGCCACCAGCCTGGGCTGGAGGGAACCCCAAAGAAAGAAAGGGGGAGAGGGAGGGTGTGAGGTGAGGGAGGTAAAAGAGCTGAGAGGGGTAAGAGGGGTAAGAGAGGTAAGAAGAGTGCAGGGGTCAGAGCAGTAAGAGAGAGGTAGAAGAGATCAAGGACCTTGTTCCAATCCATTCCATCTCTTTTTGTGTTGAATATTCTAATTTACAGTGACCAACCCGTGCCAGATACAAACCCTACAGACTTTGCCTGCAGCCCATGAGAACTGCTCTATCACCACATCATCCTGTATTCTAAACTCTAAAGAGACTTTTCTTATCCACCTTTTCCCTGCTGCCTTGGCAGGGTGGAGAGGGGCTGCACCCTTGGGTCCTTTTGTTTTCTGTCCTTCCACCCATCTCCAGCTCATCCCCGTCTTCCTGCCTGCCATGATCACATCTCAGAGCTGGATTTCATTTCTATTTCACTCACAGCTTTTCCATCTCCAGTATTTCTTACAAGCCCTTCCTGTCCCATCTTTCCCAACAGGGAGATGCTGATTTCTCCTCAGTGAGGTCCCTGCAGGCTCTGAGGAAAACAAGCTGCTCTTGCCCCTGCCCTGACAGAGCCCGGGTTGCACCACACTCTCCCCCCTGGGCCTGGCACCAACCAGGGATTGCACAAGAGGCAGCGAAACTCAGGAGAGAGTCCTCCCAAACCCAGGAGAGAGTCCTCCCAAACCCAGGAGAGAGTCCTCCCAAACCCAGGAGAGAGTCCTCCCAAACCCAGGAGAGAGTCCTCCCAAACCCAGGAGAGAGTCCTCCCAAACCCAGGAGAGAGTCCTCCCAAACCCAGGAGAGAATCCTCCAAAACTCGGGAGAGAGNCAGGAGAGAATCTTCCAAACCCAGGAGAGAATCCTCCCAGACTCAGGAGAGAATCCTCCCAAACCCAGGAGAGCATTCGCCCAAACCCAGGAGAGAAGCTTCCAAACTCAGGAGAGAATCCTCCCAGACTCAGGAGAGAATCCTCCCAAACCCAGGAGAGAATCCTCCGAAACTCAGCAGAGAATCCTCCCCAGGAGCAGAGGCCCGTCCTGCCCTGGCTGTGGGAAGGTCCTGGTGCTCTCTGGCATCAGCATATTGGGGTTACAGGATGTTCTGGGGTAGAAAACACTCCTTCTACAGCTCCACAAAATGCTGAGCTCGAGCCCTGCAGTGTGTCCTGGATCCCCCAGAGCTTGCAGGGTGTAAATGTCACAAAAATGCTCCCAAACTTCATTGAATCACGGAGTGATTTGGCTTGGAAGGGACCTTAAAGCTCCTCTTGTTCCACCCCATGGGCAGGGACACCTTCCAGTATCCCAGACTGCCCCCAGCCCTGTCCAGCCACCCCTGGAGTGCCCTCTGGACATGCAGGGTCATTTCTGACCTGCTGTTATCCCTTTTTTCCTCTCTGGAGGTGTGTCTGGACCAAGGGCTTCCCCCACATTCCAAGGGCAAAACTGAAAGGAATTCCTTGGACAATCCTCCTGAGCAAGTTCCCTTTGCAATCTCTGTAAGAGGGGAATGTGGGTTTTGGTTACCTTGACTCCTCCTACAGAAGCACTTTTAATCCTCTCTCCCTTCCCTCCCTCCTGGATAAGCAACAGAAGATCTCTCTTTATCTCTCCCACTGCCAAAACCTGTCTCAGGTCAGCAAAATCAGGAGCTGCAGCAAGGAAGAGCCAGGAAAGCAGAGAGAGAGAGGGAGATAAGGAGTTTGATGAGAGTGCTCCAGGGAACTCTTTGAAGTCGTGGGGAGCTCCTGCTGAGTGTTACTGACAGGGACAGGCTGCACCTGCATTTGATCCTCGATGATTGGAAGGAAGGTTTGATAATGGCAGTTTTGCTTCACAGCCTCTGCTGGCTGACAGACACAAAATACAGACTGAGAGGCATAAAAATCATAAAAATCCCTGAATGGTTTGGGATGGGGCTTTGGAGCAGCCTGGGACAGGGGAAGGTGTTCCTGGGATGGGCTTTAGGGTTCCCTCCCAACCCAAACCATCCTGAGATTCTCTAATTCTGTGACTGAGGCACTTCCCATCCTTCTGAAATTTGAAACACCAGAACTCCCAGGGATTTGTGCAGGGCAGAATTCCAGCTCTAACCTAAACCTCTCACTTAAAACCAAACCAGAACTGAAGCGCTTAGAAAGATTAGAGGGCAAAGAACATTTAATGTACAAGTCACAGGAAATAGCTTGGGGACCATTGCTTTGTATCCTTTTCCTTGTGGAAAAGAGGTTTTTTCATGGACTAAGTGGTCAGAGCACCAAAAATCCCCATGAGCAGCACTGACAGGGCAGGGAGGAGGAGCTGGGTGCTGTTGTAGGATCTTCCCAGATCTTGTGGGAAGGGAGTTGTGGTAAAACAGGGCTGGGGCTGCTGCCAGGCAGGTCCCAAAGATCTCTGTCCCCAAAAAGGGATTAATTAACATCTTGTTTGTGCTGAGAGTGGGATCTGCTTTTTCAGAGGTGGGACACAAAGCTGGAAAATCATCTCTCTTGTGATTTATTTGGCTTCTTTTTGAACAGAAATAGATCCTGCACGGACAAAAGAAACACACACTCCTCATGTGGAGTTCCTTCTGCTGCCTCAGGGAATTAAACCAAATCACCCTCTGAGCGTGGAGGGAAAACCAAAAGAGCTGCAGTGGTGGCAGAACTCCTTTTTGGCACAGAGCTCTCTTGTGGAGAGCACAGCCAAAGCCCAGAGGGGAGCCAGGCACGGGAAGTGTTTGTGACCCAGCCTGCAGCTCTGGGAAGGGCTGGCTGCTGTCACCAGAGCAACAAAACATGGCACAAGGGTGGAGGGAAGGGAGCAGGAATGCTGGTGTGCCTGCCTGGGATTGAAGAGGGCACAGCAAGGTGTTTACCCACAGCCCAGAGAGCTCAGCAGCTGTTTTTTTCCAAACGAGAAATCACATCCAAGGAACGAGATGTCAGCACAGCTCCCGCACGGGGAAACGGAGAGGAAGAGCAGCAGAGATTTTTAGGGAAATTCCTTTTTCCTGGCGACATCTGCTCCACGCCAAGCTGTCAGTGATGATGGAATTGAGGTGGAGATGAGGAGGGGAGGCTGCAGTCAGGCCCTGGCCCTGCGCAGGCTGGGATAACTCTGCACAGTCCTGGCAATGGCCTCGTCCAGACTGACCACGGGGCTGTAGCCCATGGCCCTCTTGGCCCTCTCGCAGCTGTAATAGTGAAAAGTCCCAGCCAGGGCCACCCTCATGGGAGTGAAGGTGGCCTTGATGGTCACCAGGGGCCTGAGCAGGGCCAGCAGCAGGGACAGCAGCAGGGCCAGGTAATAGGCCAGCCAGTAGGGGATGTGGTACTTGGGAGGGTCGTAGTCCAGGCCGGTCAGGATGCGGGACATGAAGGTCCAGAAGGGAATTGGCTCATCGTTGGTGATGTGGAAGGCCTGGGGGAGAGGCAGAGGAGAAGCCAGGGGTTAAAATCAGGGTGGGTTTCCCAGGTTTGGCTCTGGGATGGTCCCTCTGCCCCCTGACCCAGGTCTGAGCACATTGTCCTGACACTCTGCCTTGCACTGCCCACCTCTGTGTGCACAGGGGGGAATTCCTGCTTTTCCAGCTGCTTCCAGCAGTCCAGAAACCAGGATTCCTCATAAACATCAACCAAACTGGCTGCCACAGCACAGAGCAGACAGGTTAAACCCCCTGAGTGTACACAGAGCACAAGGGGACCAAGAAAAGCTGGGAAAGCTCCTCCTGTTCTGAATTATGTCCCAAAATTATGTCTGTGTTTCCATGTGTGTTTCCCTGTGTGCCCTCTGGCTGCCCCCAGCTCTGCCTGCCCTTCATGAGGAGTTTTTGAACAAGAAATTCCAGGATTTCCATCCAGCTCAGCCCAGGTGGCTGCACACCATGCTCAGCACAGATGGAAAGGCTGGAGCTGCTCCCCCCTGCAGGATGGATGTCCAGGGCACTCAGGAATCAGCATGGATCCCACAGCTTTCCTTTCCTTTCCTTTCCTTTCCTTTCCTTTCCTTTCCTTTCCTTTCCTTTCCTTTCCTTTCCTTTCCTTTCCTTTCCTTTCCTTTCCTTTCCTTTCCTTTCCTTTCCTTTCCTTTCCTTTCCTTTCCTTTCCTTTCCTTTCCTTTCCTTTCCTTTCCTTTCCTTTCCTTTCCTTTCCTTTCCTTTCCTTTCCTTTCCTTTCCTTTCCTTTCCTTTCCTTTCNTCCTGTGTCCTTTCCCTTGCCTGTTTCCTTTCCCTTTCCTTTTTCCTTTCCCTTTCCTTTTTCCTTTCCCTTTCCTTCCCTTCCCTTCCTTCCCTTTCCTTTCCTTTTTCCTTTCCTTTTTCCTTTCCTTTCCTTTCCTTTTTCCTTTCCTTTTTCCTTTCCTTTCCTTTTTCCTTTCCTTTCCTCCCCTTCCCTTTTTTCTTCCCTTCCCTTTATTTTCCCTTTTCCCCTTTCCTTTCCTTTTTCCTTTCCTTTCCCTCCCTTCCCTTTTCCCTCACCTTCCCACAGAGGGGAGATCCCCTGTGCAGTTTTTCTGCAGCCAGGATGTGCCCGTGCACCACGTTCTCCACGTAGGTGAAATCCACCAAGTTCTTTCCATCCCTGCACACACACACACAGAAAAAAAAAAAGGAATTTAACCCCAAGACAAGCTGGGCTAAAAAATCTCCTTGTGGCAAAAAGAAGGATAAATTCAGCCCAGGCTTCCCCTTCTCCCACTCTCTGGTGCTGCAATTTCAGGCTATAATTTTAGTATTTTCATATTTAATAGGGATTTTAATTTAATTGTTTAATTCAAATACCACAAGTGGTGTAAATTAACAGCAAGTAATCTGAGCTGGGCTCATATTAATGCCACAGCTTTTTAACAGCTCAAGCCATGCCAGTTTTCCTCATGGATATTCCTCTGGCATTGTGGACACTCACCATGGCAGGGAGTGCCATTTTTTTGAGGAAAAAAAAAAAAAAAAAACGGAAAATGAGAAAATAAAAGGAACAAAACAACTGATTTCCCTTTTTTGTTCCCTTCCTAAAGGGGTTTGCAGCTCCAGCAGCAGCTCTGAAATGCCTGGGCCTTGCTCACCCAATGATGAACTTCATTTTGCCACTCCGAGCTGCCTGGATGAGGATGGGAACCAGCTGAGGGTCCCTGGGGCCAAAAATCCCGTGGGGACGGATTGCAGTGGTGAAAAAATTGTTCTCTGGGTCGTTTGCACTCAGCACCTCCTGCAGGGAAAGAGGAGAAGGGAATCAGGAAGGAAAACTCAGCAATTTGAAGGGGTTGGAGCCTCTCCTTGGGAAAAAAACAGTGGAAGAATTATTATCCCCCTCCTGTCTTTCTAAGGGATCCTTCCTTTGTTCCTGCAGGGAAAGAGGAGAAGGAAACCAGGAAGGAAAACTCAGCAATTTGAAGGGGTTGGAGCCTCTCCTTGGGAAAAAAACAGTGGAAGAATTATTATCCCCCTCCTGTCTTTCTAAGGGATCCTTCCTTTGTTCCCAGCTCTTTTCCCAGTTCTCCCTGATCAGAAAATCAGACAAATCCCAGTTTTTATGGCTGAGCATTTAATGAATGGACAAAGGAAGGGAAAGCTTTGCTTCTCTCATTTAACACCCCAAAAACCAGAGGAGGTTTGCTGGAATTCCTGTGGAGGAGGAACAGAAAATCCTTCCAGTTTTCCCCAAAACAAATCCATAACCACTAGGGCTACCCCTGATTGCTGCTCCTCAGCTTCCCCTTTATCAGCTACTGCAAAGTAATTGAAGGAACAGATGTTTGCACAATTAAAATTAATTAAGCTCTTGTGGAGGAAGGGACTCTCAATTCCTGTGGCACAAAAAGCACAGATTCCTCCCACAGCTGAAATGCAAGCCATGGAAAAA
>VWZU01017295.1:0-13212 GCA_013397095.1 Sterrhoptilus dennistouni | reverse complement strand
TTTCTGTTGTAGTTCCAGGCATCCAGAAAGATCTGCTTAAATCATCCATTTACTGAAGACCATCCCTGTCAGTGGGGAGATAAAAGCCAGTGAAACAGAGTGATGGTCCTCAGGCTCTTGTGCTGATGGGTGAGCAGGGCCACTGGGTAAAAGCACCATTCTTGAGAGAGCATCAAAGCCCCCAGCAGTAAAACCCTTTTTTCTCTCAGCTGCTCCAGCAGTCTGACCCAGGAAGAACTTGCTCCTCAGCCATAGATGAGAGCAATTATTTGAAAAAATAACAACCCAAACAACAAAAGGACCCACAAATGTCATCTTGTACACAGAATTTTCTGACAATTCATTGCAGAAATCCTGTCATTGCAGCAAATGAGTAAACTGGAAGGGGCTCCTGGGAAGAGCCCTTATGGTTTAAGGAGAAAATTACACTCACTGGATTCTGGCTTGCAGTGAAAATTAACATACAGCAGTTGAATAACTGAACTGACTACTTTGTACAAACTGAAAGCTTATCCCTTAAATATTTGATGGACCTACGAGCACGTGAGAACTTTGATGGGTTGAAGTGATGTCACCAGAAGTTGTTCCCAGTTTGTGTCCCAGTGCTGCCCACTGTGTGGATACCACTAGGTGGAACCATCAACCCTCCCCTCCTGGCAGGATAAACCTCACTCACAACTCAAAGAGCCTTTTAAAAGGATGTGAGAAAAGAGTTTTTGTATTATTTTTTGTGCGTCTGTGAGGGAAGAAATGAATTGCTGCCTGCTTGGCTGAAATTGTTTTTACTAAAATAGGCAATACAGTCTTTCCTATATGACCACTGAGATTATGTGTACTGGCAGTAATGCAACCTCTGCAGTGTTCTTCACCCCAAAGTTTTTGGGTATGTGTCCCAGTTCCTGCCTAAAATCCCTTTCATAGGATATAATCAGTTCTCCAAAAATTAGGCCAGGCTTTAATATAAATTTCAGTCTTGATAGGTTTTTGAATGAGTAATATCAGTGAAGGAGAACCCTAGAAATACATTTTTTAGAATCACATTTAGTATTTATATCCTTTGATTTTCTTCTTAGCAAAAGAATAAATGGTTTTTCATTAGGGAAAACATGAATTCCAAGCAGTGACTGTGTGTAGAAGACTTCTTGTTTTTTTCCTAATTTACTATGTTTGCTTGCATTGTCCTGTATTGTGCATGAGTCCTTTCATACAGTAATTAATCTTTCAGTGCTGTCACAAGGCTGTGCTCACTCCGACTGCAAAGCCCTGACACGTTGCTGGGAGTGGGGATCTGTTGTGAAGTGATTCAACAGCACTAAAAATAANGTTAAGCAGAAAGAAGAACTTTTATAGTGAGAATAGTTCCCTATGTCTTATTTCCTCTCTTTCTTTTCTGTCTTTGGTGTAGCTAAGGGGAAGCTTTTCATCTGGGGACCCACAGAATGCAGCTGCAGACAACAGGGGGAAGAGTTTGGTCAAATTGCCACTCTAGCAAACATCCATAAAGCAAAACAAAAAAATTTACATTCTCGATGACAAATCCAAGCTGAAAGTTGGCCTTGCCTGTTGTCATTCATTGCCATTCATATTTAGGAAGCAGACTGCTGTGATAATTGATTTGATGGTCCAGCTTGAGTGGAAGCACTTCTGGGCATAGCAGGCCTCAGAGATGCCAAAAAAGAAGAAAAGGTGGGAATGAAATAATGCACTACTTTCTCCTCAGAGGCATGTGGCCCAGTTTTGTGAGAACAGAAAAACATGCTTTAGAAGAAGGAGAAAAAAACTTAGTAATAAGTACAAAAATGACCATAGAGCCTCAGTCAGATAAAAATAGGCATTCAAAAAGAGACAATGAGTGTACATATTTTACTGACAGGTGAATAATAGGAGAATGCTGTGTAAATAATCTGATTTTTAACAGGCTCTGTCCAGGGGAGTACCTTTCTTGCTTCTTTTTTTGTGTAATAACAAAAGAGGCTCCCTTTCCTCAAAACACAGACACACAAAAACGCACCAAACCACCCAAAAAACAATGTTTAATTTTTTTTAAGCTTTCCAAAGAGGAATTGATAGTTTGGAAGAAGAGAACAAATGCAATTATTGGGTTTGGAAAGCAATATATGTGCTTGGGTTATGTGAACTCACATTGGGTTTATTTACTTCGGGCATATGTGATAATGGGGCTTTTCCCTGTATTTCTGGCCATGGGGCAGTGTTCACCCACAGCCTCCTGCTGGTATGAATAACTCAGGACACTGAGTGCTAGTTGAGGGAAAAAGTAGATTAAAAAACTTTTGTGTTCTGTGCTTGACCTCTTAATTACAACTGCCAGCACCCTTTCATCGATTTAAAGACCCAAACAAAACCGGATAAGATGTGAGCCATTGAAACACAAAACTGTAATCAGAACTGGTTTGTCTTTTGAGTGATGGTTATTTACTTACAAAACCAGTGTGGTCCCTCAACTTGCTGAACTCTTTGTATTCATAGCCCTGAATCTTTTATCCGGGGCAAAGCAGAAGTAACTGAAAGACCAGTAAAGATTGAAAAAGCAGGGCTGGATGAAGGAGCAGGAGGTTGGGAGTGTGCTGTTCCAGGTCATACGTGAATATTTCTCTCTGATTTTCATGGTTTCACTATCCTGCCTCAATGAGATGATAGTTGGTGTGACCATAGAATATATTCTACAATTAGAAAAGAGTATGTAAATTTTACTAATTCATTAGGAGAATATATTTTCTTATACATTAGGACTTTTTAAATTCCTTTTTAGTATATTGGAAGCAGAAGCTTAGAGTTTCCTAAGCCATTAGGCATCTAAAAGTGTGATAACCTGTGTGCCATTCTTCCTTTGAATTCTTCTTTCTGTCTATCTACTTATTTCTAAAATTTCTTTTTAAATATCAAACCACTCCATTAAACTGATGGATAGGAAACATCACACCTGGTAGATATTTAAAGGAAATGCTGTTTGTGTATCACACCAGAAGAAAACTTCTCTGGGAAGCCTTGGTTTTGAAGTTATGCTGAAGTTGAGGTGGGATGCTTGTCGTGGTCCCAGGGGGCTCAGGTGGGGCAGCAAGGGAACAAGTGAGACTTGAAGGGTTCAAGTTTGGTGGGGATTGATGCAGCAATTAATAAAATTAATAAAAGGTGGCAGCAGGAAGAAACAGCTGATGAGGGGAATGCCTGGATTAACCTGACTCTGGATCACTGATACATCACTGCTGACTTAGTCTGGATCTGCACCACAGATCAATTGTCTCTTACTCTGAAATATGTGAATTCTCCTCTGTGTTTGTTGGGAAGTGTGTTCTTCCTTCTAGGGTGTTTTGGAGACATTTGTGACAAATGACTGTTTTCTAAGCACATAGATCCTGGTCAGTTTATCTGAGCTGGAGCTAGGAAAGTGCTTCCAGCTGAGCACACTGCAGTAAATATTATTAGACCTTGATTAAAAGATAATTGGAGTGATTTAGATTTTGACTGAGAATTCTTTGTGAGCCATTGTGTTGTGGTGGTAATGATTAGTAATTATTTTTATTCTATTTTCAAACTGGGCAGCGTCTCCATGCTTCACTAACTGCATGCTGCTGCTTCTCAGGCAGAACCTGCACAAGGCTGAGGCCAGAGGAAATCCGGGGAGTGGCCTGTGCTGGGTGTCCCAGCTGGAGAGCTCTGCCTGCACATGGAATATTGTAGAAGCTCACTGACCCCATGTGCAGCTGCTGGCCATGGAAGGGGGAGCCTGGCACCAAGGAATTGGGAAACTTTCTCACAACTGAGTGGATTTTCCACTCTAGTGTGTAATTTACTCAGAGCAGCACAGGTAAAATCCTTATCATCCTTTGAAATACCCTTCCCCTGGGCATCTTCCTCCCTGTGGTAGTGGTTTGTGTGTTGACAGCATCATGGAAAGGTTCTGGGAGGGACCTCAAGGTCACATCAGCCAACCTCCTGTTGAAAAAAGGATGAGGGACTACTTCCCTGCCAAGCTGTCATGAGTATTTCTAGTGAAGAAGTTTCCATCACTTGTCTGGGAGGCCTGTGACATTTAATTGCTGTCACAGTGGATTTGGAGGTCACCCTGAAGGAACTCTGGCCTTTTGTCCCTCATCCTAGTGCTGGCAGTGCCATCCTAAGCACCACTTGGGAGTTAAGGAGTTTCTATCCCAGTGTTGGGCTGAGCCCAATCTGACTGCCAGGTGTCAAAACACATCAGGACAGAGCTACATGTTCTGTGACAGGTTAAATGTGCCTTCTGTGCTGTCACATCATTTTTAATAGTCATATGCAACTGCTACATCATAAAAGCAGCCCATCCAAAGCTCTGCTCAAAGCAAAGGAGAGATCAGCACAAAAGCACCTTATTTAAAAAGGAAGAAAGCTATAGGAAGGTGACAGCTGCAATTCCGGTGCTTAATCTGTGTAATTAAAACTACTCTAAGGAGCAAGAAAAGCAGGTTGGACTTGAGGTAGTTTTAGGAGTTAATTAGCAAGGTCTTTTTGAATATTAAGAATGCCTTTGAAGGATAAAGTTTTAAAAAACTAGTTCAGGGGTTTCAAACAGCATAAATTAAGGCAGAAACTTTTTACGCTTCCTGAAGATGCAGACAGAGTCATCCTCCCTAACCATGCTATTTCCTTCCATCAGAAATATAATCACAGATCCTCCTCAGTGTCTGATCTTCATAAGGATTTATTAGCTTGCTAGCAGTGCACTGGTAATTTAACTGGAAATATTATTTTACAGGAGATTTTTGCACATTCACCATTGCAAATACTGAAGTCAGTAGCTCTTAACCCATAAACTGAGTTTCTTCCTGGGCTGAGTACTGTGATAGATCACCAATATTGAAAACAGCAACCTGCATATTTCAAGGTACAGCCATAGAATTATAGAGTGCTTTGTGTTGTAAGGGAGCTTGAAAATCATCTAAACCATTCCAACCCCCCTGCCCCACCTTCCATCAGCCCAGTTTGCTCAAAGCCTTTTTTAACCTGGCCTTGAACACCCCCAGGGAGGGAGGGAGGCAGGCATCTACATCTCTTAGGGCAGCTACAGCCGGTGTCTCACCACCCTCACAGTGAAGAATTTCCTCCTAAAATCCCATCCAAGCCTGCCCTCTGGCAGTGTGAAGCCAATCCCTGTATCCTGTCACTCCCTGCTCTTGTCACAAGTCCCCCTCCAGCTCTATTGGAGCCCCTTTAGGCCCCGGAAGGGACTCTGAGTTCTCCCAGAGCCATCTCTTCTGAAAACTGTGCCTTTTTACAAGGGAATGCAGCTGAAAATATGTCCTTGCTTGTTCTCACATGGCTCTGGTGGGTTTTTATAAGCATTTGCCAAGAAATAAAACTTAAGCACACTGAAAATTTGGGGCCATATCTCTTAAAGCACATGGAGAGTATGGGCTTGTTCTGTTCATATTTTATCTGGGTTTATGCTTTGTTTTGTGAATGCACTCACTTTCACCGGTAAAAAGAGCTCTGTGTTTCTTTTACATAGCTACGTGGGCAAAATGTAGAAGATGTACTTTACTTTTACTCACTTTTTATTAGTTTTGGTGTACTCAGCTCTTAGAGAATTTCTCACCTGTGAGCTGTTTTAAACAGCTGTTACAGCAGCAGAGTGCATCTTGATATGAAACTAAATTAATTCACGTGGTTTATTACCTGTGGGTTTAGAAAGCAAATCAGCCTCAGAATTCTCTATCAACAATAAATATGTCAAAGCAAGACACACTCAGTGAATGGCAGTAAAGTTCTTGTGGTATCCTTAGACATGGTTTAAAGAGGAGTGCAACGTTCTTTAGGTGTGAACTCCAGAGGAACTGTAGAATTTAATAGAACTCAGTCATTCACAAGGCATTACTTAAGTATATTTTAGCAGAACACTCCAATCTGTTGAGCATTTAGCTTCTCAAATGTCCAGATTCCAAAAAAAAATCAACAGGCTTCAAAACAACTTGATGAAGAGTCAAACAATCCTGCTCTGAAAAGGGAAGATGAAGGTATAAATTGATATTTGAAGTTTTACCTCTGCCCAGCGGTGAATTACTTAGAAGTGTTGCACTGATTGCTTCATGAATCGGTACTTATCTTACTCCTTGTTCTAGAAATTTGTAAACAAAACGATCCAAAAGTAAAATGGTCTGCTTCCAAGATGAGAGAGAGGGCTGTTAGGGTTCTTAATCAGACGAAACAAATGACAAAATAAAGCTAATAACAAGAGTAACAACAAAACCCAAGCTTGAAGTTCATTATAGAACAATGTAAAAATACCAGCCTTTAATGGCAGTATTAAACATTGTCCTTACAGCAGAGTAACTCTCCCAGTTCTGTGTTGAATGGTGCTGGTGAAGAGGCACGTTCCAGTTGTGGTCTCAGCTGTGCTCGAACACCAAGGATGAGAATTTGTTAACCCTGAGAGCTGCAGCTCTAGCCCAGTTTGGCCCTACAGCTATGCAGATTCTTTCTCAATTAAAAGGATGTTTGGCATACAGCGAAAGCCTTCATGGTTTGTAAATGAAGTATATTGAAGAAATAGTGTCAAGCATGAAATAATTTATTCAGTTGTTCAGAGTGTTGTGAGGTTTATGGTAAGACAAAAAGAAACACAACCTTGTGGTGGAGCATATGTCACGTCTTTTCTCTGTTATACTTCAGCCTCATTATTTAGGATTTTTGGATGCCTTTTCCTTGGCAATGTCTATCTCAGAGTCACAGAGAGTGACTCTGATGCTTGTGGTGTTTGTCAGTGTGCCCTTACTCCGATTCCAGCAATTTTCAGCAGGAATGATAAAGAAATGCTTCGTGGCATGTTACACGCAAGAGTACCTCAGACAGCATTTGAATGGAGCAGACAAATCTCTAAGTAAAATGCTCCATGAGCAGGGCTGATGTATTTAAGAACATATTTCAGACAACCTGACTTTGGTGCAAATTAAAGATGTGAGAGGTAAAACACTTTTAACATAAATGCCAAAACATTTTATCATTCAAAAACTTCCATGTCTTTTTTATCAGTCACTTCTTGATCCTGCATGAGGGGGAATGTTCAGACCTTATTTTGTCACTTTTGCTGTGCTGAAAATGTGACTAAAAGCTCTGTGTATGTATAGATATTATACATGTGTGAATCTATGTTGGATTTTATACAGACAAATACACATGTGTAAGAAATTCTGTGCAGGCACCAATATTTCATGAAGCTATAAAGTTTCATACTGACTCAAAGCAGACAGTTCAAAACTGGCTCTGCATGCAGAAATAACCCAAAATGTCCAAAAACTTCTGTGAGAAAGCTAAGATATAGTTTTAGTGTGTAAACATATTTTAACTGATATGTAAAGTTTCCTTTTAAGACAATCTGTACTGCCTCTAGTTTAGTGTCACCTCACCATTTATCTCTGACTCTCATAATGCTTTGAAGAAGATGTTTAAATTATAAAATAATTACTTCTTTAAATATTAGTGCAATTTGTCTTTATTCCTCATTTTCTACACAAAAAGGATCTTGCTGCTGTTTCTCTTATTTTTGCCATAAAATTTACTAAGCAGAAATGTTCAATTTGTGGCATTTTCCATTCAAGTTATTTCCCATGCTTGGTAATCTGATTCCATATCAGGTTATTTGTGGACTTTAGAAACCAAACCTAAAGAAAATATCTTCCCAAATGTCATTCCTCTGTTGAGTTTATTTCTATTTTGGCTACACAGTGGTCAAGGTAATGGTAACATCTTCTAATTGTAGTATTTAACTTTTTAAACTATGTTTTAATTTCTTTTATGGAAGCAGGGGTTTATATCCTGGGACAAGATAAAGCCCTGTTATGTATATTAAATGTGTGCTGAGCTTGCAAGTTTTATTTCTAGTGCAAAGATGGAAATTGTCTCTTAATGTCAGACTTGTCACTGGTGAATAGTGCTATTGAGAGGAAATATTTCTATCAGCATTGGAAATATGATCGTTTGGTAAAATAGTTGTGAAGTGATGTTAATTTTAAATACCTGCCTGTCAGACCTTTATTGGGGCTCCTGAATCAAACCCTACACTCTGAGGTCTGGAGTCAGTTTTGGCAAAAAGGTTTTTGCAGGTGACACCAACCCTTTCAGTGCTTGTTTTTCCTGTGATGAATTTCCAGGTGACAAGTTGCTGTAAAATGGGTGAGATTGTGCTGAGGAGTGTTAGCAGGTAAACAGCTTTTTATTTATAGTTAATCCAACTTCTTTCTCTTCACCTTCTTCTACCTTTAAAAGTGGTAAGAGTCATCATTATCCCATAACTAACCCCTTCAACAACCGAATATAAAAGTAATGAGATATTTGTTCTTACAGCACAGGGAAAAACAGGTACTCCTGAAGTAAGAAAATCCTTTTATCATCATGAAAACTGTTTTGTTCTATTTCACACAGCTTTAATTACTGACCTTTCTTGAATAATGTGTTACTCATAGTTTTTAAGGATGGCAGAGCATTCCAAATTTCAATTTATGGTCAGCTCTTTTATTGACAACGTAAAGAATACGAGAGTTCACAAAATGCAGCCAGTATTTGTCTGTGAAATGTAGTTTCTTCTTCATCAGAAGATGCAAATGTCTAAAATATTTTCACTTTTTTAATATCCTCTGATACTTGGTTCTCAAATTTTTTTGCTGAATAGCATGCATATTACAAACTAAGAAACAGTAAATTAATTAAAAACAATCAAATTAAACAACTCAAAACTAATGATAACTTCTACTGCGGGCGAACAAAAAATTACTTTTGTTTTGTGTGTTTGTTTCTGGTGCTAATGTGGCTCAAAGAAACTTTCCTTTTCATAACCCAGTTTCTCCCAAGGATAAGTTTTTCTCAGGTGCAAATAAGGATTTTTGCAACTCCCAACACCTTTTCATATCCAGTGTAGGTCTGCTACTTCTAATTCTGCTACTTTTAATTTTGCTGCTTTTAATTCTGCTGCCTGAATTCCTGTATGAGTCCCAAGGCTGGCAGGAGAGGACAGTTGGCCATTTGAGTTGTTAGTCTTCACAGATAATTTTATTTACTGTTAATTATCTGCTGTTTACAGTCACATATTTGTATCTGAAAAAGATATTTTTATCTACTGGAGCTGCTTTGTTGAGAATAATTAATAATAGTTGCTTGCATCTTTGACCATAAATTCTCAATATCACCCACAAGCATCACTGAAATGAAGATTTTCTAAATAACAAAGGACAATTTTAAGTGAGTTCCCTCCTCTGATAGCCTTCATTTGTCATGGCATATCTTTCTCCAAAGTTTAGAAATAGCCAAAATAACATTTTAGTGCTTTCCTGTGTTTTGCTCTGACCTAGTAGGTGCAGCGGTGTTGGATAATGAGTTTTAGAGCTGTAGTTTTGGACTGTAAATCTGTAAAGAAAAAATACTTCACATAACATTTTTAGTAGTAAAGCAGAGTTCATGATAGCAACCAAAGAACGCTACTTGTGCCTTAGAATTTTTATGTTTTCAAAGAATTCGAAGCTACATTTTCCTTGACTCTGCAGGGTGTGATGATGCAGTGGTGTCCAGTTTCCCAGCTGGCTGCATAATTCATAGTCCAAATATAGAGCAAATTAGTGCAGATTTTTTTACTCTGTTGGAGGAAGTTCAGTTTGGAAGTGATTTCTGTGCAGATAAAGCCATAGTGGTCTTGTGATACGTGTTATTTTATTCTGACATCTTAGAAAAAGGCTGTGAGTTGTCTTTACGGCAGTGTTGATTTTTCAAACATTGCCTCAAAGTTAGTTAATTGAAATACATTATTTGGGGTTTCTTCATGCAGTTTCAAATGTAGTCTGGTTATTGAAAGAACTATTTTAAAGGAAGGTATGATTGTCACCACAATGAAATGAAAATTTGCAGTTCTGAACTAAAGTGTTTGAGGCTTTTGGCGGATGGAGAGAGGTGAAAAGGAACGTTTTGGCTGTGCTGAGGGGCAGTGATGGGGCTGTTCCATGGCACTGCCTGCTCCTGCTTCCAGCAGAAATGTGCTGCTCTAGTCAAGGTGACTCAGAGAGAAAACCCAGGGGCAGTTTGACTTTGCCATCCCCTCGCTGGGTTATGCACAAATGAAAATAGACAGGGCCGTGGTATTTATGTTTTATAAAGCTGGGCACTTAAAGGCATCCTAATAAACTCCTCCTGAAAGCTCTGCTGGTGCTGCTGTGGTGGCAGTGCCTCTGCAAATGTCTCTGATCCTCTTCTTGAGTGTTGTGACACCTCTGGTGTTACCCTGGCAGCTGCAGCCTTTGCTGTGCAGGTTATTGGCCAATATTTGGGGTTTGAGTGTTTGGCAGATATTTGGGATCTGTGACGCTCTCGTTGAGCCCTGTCAGGGACAATCTGTCAGGAAACGGCCCCGGAGAGCACACACAGACACCTCACTCTTCCCACAGGGACACACAGCTTTGGGAAGGTCATATTGGGAGTTTTAGAATTATCCGTGCCTTAGAGATTTAAAATTATTAGGAAAATGTGTATTTTAGGCCCGAGTAAGGTATCCCACATGACCAAAATAGACAATTGAACTCCAGGTGCAATGGTAGCAATTTAACATCAGCCATGTGCCTCAGCAAAGGGAAATTTCCAATGTGGTTCATGCGTGACAGTTCCTTTTTCTCTCAGTTATACTCAAACCACTTAAATTATTCTAAAGATCTCCAGACAAAAATGTTCAGAAAGCTGTAATTGCATCAACCGTGTACCCACTGCTGACCTTCCAATCTGCTGGAGCTACAACAGGGAAAAGAGACCGACTTCAGGGACTGCTGCAGAAATTCTGAGGTCAGATCAAGACTTTTGTTTTCCAGGAACATGGGCAAGGAGTTCATTTAGCTTAAGTGCCCTTTATGAAAAAGGAATAAGGTCACAGATTCTGCTGCTGCTCCGTAGCTGCAGGTGGATTGCAGGCAGTTGCTGCAAAAGAACTTTATTCTCTTTCTGAGTGAGGTATTTTGGTTAAACACATGCCCTCTGTTTTCCTTTTAAAGAGAAGTGCAGAATTCATATGGGATGAAGATGAAGCCTTGGCTTGCTGTGTCCTGTAGGTGCTGAGGTTGGGAAATCCATTCTGGGCTTCAGAAGAGCTAGGGACTAATGGCACAGTCATGAATAAAACCATTTTGTCCTTATGGTGAATTAAGAATAAAGAACTGCCTGTTGGAAATTTTGTAGACTTGTCTACGTTGTTCAATTCTCTAAATTCCAAGGAGATGATTGCAGGTGCAATGCCTCAGCATCAGGACTGGGTTACACGTTGGTATGCATTTAATGGTTTCAACATAATCCAAATAGTCATATTAATTTGCATTTTATTATTTTATTTACTCTGATATCATGTTTCAGAAAAAAATATTGCTTTATTGACTCATCATCATCTTTTGAAACTCTTCTGCTGTAATTAACCACGCAAAGTAATGAATTCTAAATTAAATTTTCAATTACTTGTGACTAAAATTATCTTGAAATCCTTAAAAAATTGTTTTTTCCTCTGGGAAGATTCATTGCTTTCTCACTGCTGTTGTGGTAGAGCTCTAGATTAGGGTAACTTGATTTTTAAATGTCAAAAAGAAAGAGAAAAAAAGTCACTTCAGCATAATTTAATAGTGATGTATATTTAAAATCAGCTTTTAACCAACTGGATAATGTCTGGCAGAACAAAGGAAGTTCTTATGTACAAAGAAAGTTTTTATGTACTTTTGCATGTATGGATCTAGAATGTGTCCATGCACACAGTGCTGGAAGTAGAGGAATCTGCAGTTTGGTCACAGATCTTCTGGAAAGGAAAGATTCCATAATTTAGTATTTTCCATAAAATTTTAATGGCTTTAGAAATGTGAGATTGGTCTGTTGGTCTCAGGCTGATGCTGTGTGTGAGTGAATGGATTTAAATGTTGTGAGGTTCCAATAAAACAGCACAACTGAGGGGAAGGAAGGAGGAACAGAGGGGAAGGAATTTAAACAGGAATTTAAACTTATTGAAGGAGTTGTAGGGAATGTGTTTGAGGACTATATTTTAGGTATTACTTGGTATGAGTTAGAGTTATTCAAAGTTTTCATTAACCATCTTCAAAACAAAGAATTTTATCTGCTCTACTGAGATGGGGAAAAGCTCCTAGTGAAAAGAAGTTCCATTTTTTCCTCATCATCTGCAGAAATGTGTTCTGTAAACATTGATCTCAGCCTTTGCTCTTGGAGTAGGTGTATTTCCTAGAGAGTTAAAATAGGAGAGTGATAATTTTAATTAAAATACTCAAAATGCTAGGATTCCTTGCACTGGTCTAATATAAAATCTGTAGGGAATATTAATCTCAACGGAAATTTGGGGGGTGTGGTTCATTTAAAACCACAACAGCATCATTGTTGGCATCATTTATCACTCTCACTTCTATTTACTGCATGGGAGACAGCAATGACATCGATCTCACAAATGCCAGCATCTGTAATTCTTCCTGGTACAACTCTGGCATTTCAGACTGCAGACAGCAGCTCTGGGGGAGCAGGGTGGGAGCCTGAGGCGACTGTGTCCCCTCACAGTGACAATGAGGTGGCTGTGTCCCCTCAAAAGTGACACTGTGGGAGCTGTGTTCCCTCCGAGGTGACAGTGCAACCAGAGCTGTGTCCAGAGGAGGTTCTGCCTCTGATGTGGGGTGAGTTGAGCTGTAGAAGTGCACAATAAGCATCAGAACTGATCTCCTGTTAATCGTCGGGTGGTTCCAATAAATACTTTCCCAAACTGACAAAGCAGAATAGTAAGATTGAGATGGGGAGGGTTAAAAGAAGAGGAGTTAATTACTTCCTGCAAATCCCAAGCTCCTCATTTGCCACGGAAGATAGTCAGCACTTTTCACAGTACCTTTTAGGTTTTATGTTGAAAATGGCAAAGAAATGGATTTTATAGACAAAATGGCATCTTTGGGAAACCCAGAAGTTGTATAAAGAGCATGAAGGACAACTCATTCACCTTTAACTCAATGTGCATTCTACAACCCACATAACATGAGTTCTGTGTGCAAATTAAGAACAGTTTTGATACAGATGAGAAAATTACATGGATCAAATGCATCGTGTCAATGTTTGAGAGCGTCACGGAAAGAGATGGAGCCCGCTGGCCAGTGCCCTGCTAAAAACACATTTAGGTGAAGTGCATGATGACAGAGCAGAAACCCTGAAGGAGCCAGAATTGCAGTG
>VWZU01017288.1:176380-195149 GCA_013397095.1 Sterrhoptilus dennistouni | reverse complement strand
CCTCTCCCTTTTTTTTCCCCCTCTCCCTTTTCCTTTCCCCAAATTCCTTGAGTTTGATGTTGGCAGCAGAGCTGGAGACAACCCCTGGTCTCACCCTCCTGGAGGGAGAGGCTGCCCCGTGGCCCCAAAGATCTCTCCAACAGCAGGGAAATGGTCTTGAATCCAACGCTGCTCTTTGGGAGAGGGAGGCAGAGCTGCAAATGGGAAATTGATGTTGCTTTGGCCTTCTGGAGAAGCCCAAAATGGTCTTTGGTTTGGGAAATGGTCCTGCATCCAAAGCTGCTCTTGGGAGAGGGAGGCAGAGCTGCAGCTGGGAAATGTCTGCTGCTTTGGGCTTCTGGAGAGCTGAAATAAATCATAACTGGACTGAAAAATTAACTGGCTGTAAGCTTTTATGAAACTACTCTTGGCCAAAGTGAGAAATGGAGCTGCTGTCAGTTTTCATAGTACACAGACAGTGCTGGAAATGCAGATAGACTCGTCAAAAGGTAAAAGTTCACATTCCTCTCACAATTTTTGACTTGGAATTCTGAAATATAGAATAAATGTTCAAAGTTGGGGCTCTTTTCACCTTTCCTGCATGGTGTAAGACTCACAAGATGATGAATCTGGAGTTAAAGACCACCTGGAGTGACCAGGCAGCCACTGCAGAAATGGCACAAGCAAATGTTTTCTAAAAAGAGAGAAATTAGTGAATTGTAAATAAACAAGAGATTATTCAGCCTGACCAGAACTGTATAGAAGAGTTTATTTGGGTTGTTAACCTGGATGGGGTGTGAGGTTTTCTAGGGCAGGAAGGTTGTTGGTGCCAGGCTGGAATTGCTGTTGGTGGGGTGAGATCTGTGCCGGGTGTGAAGTGTGGCAGAGTCTGTAAAGGCAACTTTGGACATTCTGAGACCAAACCCTCAGTGACAGGAGAACTGCACAAGCTGCAGGACAAATCTTTAATTCCATAACCCAGCAGGACTCTCTAAGGAAAGGAAAACAAAATCCCACTGCTCATCATTGTACACTGAAGCCTCTCTCATGTCTCACCACCTTTGAACCACTGTTGACACAATTCTCAGATGCAAACATGTGCAATTCACTCCTGTTTAGCCAGTTAGTTAAAAATAGTGGGTGTATTTGTCCAAGAGGTTGAATGGAGTGGAGGGTAAATATTTGGGTTGTTTGCCAGGGTGATACTGGGCTCATGGTTGGGAGCAAACTCTGAACTGTAGCAGCTCCTCCAGGATCCTTGGCTGCACCCTAAGGATGGTGAACATTGAAAATGGGGCTTTGCAACAGCAAAGTCAGGACTTGTTTGTTCCATCTCGGCTTAAAACCTTGCAATGTTTTATTCAGATGTTAAGCCACGGCCTTCTGGAGACAGAATTCCACCTGGTGAGGTCAAAAAAAACCACCTCTAGCTATTGTGAATAACTTGCTGGTGTTACTGCACCCTAATGTTCAGTTTAGGTTAAATTTAAGCTCAAGTTTTGTAAAATTTAAATAAGGTTAGGTTACATTTTGGTAAAGTTCTGTTACATGTAAGTTTTATTAAGTTAATCCAAACCAGCCAATGAAAATTCGTGGCTGAAAACCACTGGTAGAACTTTGTGTGGCTGAAAAAAAACCCAAACCTGCAATGATGTTGAGCACTGGGGTTTGTGAGGGGGTGGTGGAGGGCAGGACTGGATTTACAGGTTCCTTTCCTGCAGCTGGAAGGTGGCAGAACCTGCTGAGCTCAAACACTGAATTTGCTTGTCCCAGGAGATAAAACTGATACCAGGAGATAAAACTGATAGCAGACAAGTAACAGGGTGTTCCTCTGCTTGAGGCAGACACAGCTGGTAGATAAGACTTGAGCCCTGCAGCTGTTCATGTTCTGAAGGAGAATCCTTAGGAAACCTCGGGAAAAGTGTCTTTAATATCCCAGAGTTCTGATTTTGGTCACCAAAGGGGAAGGCACAAGGATCCTGGGCTCTGGCAGAGCTCGGGTTGTTTACTGAGAAAACTTTCTAAAAGCTTCCTTTGGCTCTCACTGATTGATTTCTTTTGATTCAAGTGTTTTCTGCCAGTTCCCTTGTGCTTAATTTTTGGGAAGAAAGGAGCCTTCAGCTGGGAGAAATTAAAAGTGTTGGGTTTTTTTTCCCAATCTTTGTTTCAATTGAGATCAGAAAAAAAAAAAACAATTTAGGGGGAGATGTGAACCACATAATTTCTTTGTCGTGTTTCCAGGTGGTATTTAGGGCTCAGCTCCTCTTTTTGAAAGTGGCAATATGAGGATTCATTAAAGCCTGAAAATATAAAAGTAATTGCAAGCAAACCAAAGCATATCCTGGGGGAGAGTTTACTAAATCTGCAGTTTAAAGGGATGAGTTGAGATGCAGATAAAAGATTCCCTTCTCAGTCAGAGAAACCTTGCAAACCTCATTTTGCTTCAGACAACTCCATTAACTCGTCCCATTTCCTTCCTCTGACTAAGGGGGATAAAGGGATTTAGAGTCAGCCATGGATACAGGTGTTCTCTGGTGATCTTTTTATAATAAAAAGAAATTTCTGGCTGTGTTTATTCCAATAGATGGGCAATAAATAACTGTATTTCCCACTTGTATAAAAAATTATATGATTTTTAGTGTAATTTGATTCTTCCTTGGGTTGTCTATTTTTAACCATGGAGTGCTTGAGCTGCTCACTCTGCACCCACTTTTCTAAACTGAAAACATTTTTTTTTTTTTGCATATGGACCAAACCAGTGCAGCTCAATAACTCTGCTTGGAAATTTTTGGGGTAGGAAAAGTCCATATTGTCCACTTGTCATTGAGCCTGACAAGATTTTTGTGACTAAATACAGCTGGGGGCCACCAGCATTTTAACTTAATAAAAGAGGAGCAGAGAGGGGTTTTGAGGATCAAATTTCTCAATTTGAAAAACTTGAAAATCCCAAGTTTATTATGGAATTTCATGGTTTTTCAACTCTTATTATAGCAGGAATGTCTCTTGGCCAGGGGATATTTTTGTTGGTGGTTCGGTCTTAAACAGGTGCACAAAACCAGTGAAGAAGTTTTGTTTGCTTTTGTTTTAAACTGTGAACCCTTCAGAGTGAACTTCAACAACGTCTTCTCACCACATTAAAAAAAAACCAAACCAAACCAAAACAAACCACCCCCAAAAAAAAGCGCCAAAAAACACCCTCCCCTCCAAAATAAAAAACAGAAAAAGAAAAATGCAAACCATGAACAAAAGTCTTACTAAAGTGCAAAGCCACCATTGCCACATCTGGAGGGGGGTTCAGATGCTTTGCCCCGAACAGATGTTGACCACAAAGTCACAAAATCTTTAGGACATTTGGAAAGGATTTAAATGGCACCAGGGGGGTGACATTTATTTCTAAAGCTGAGGCTGAGTGTAAGAGGGGCCACTATTTCAGTTTGTTCTTCTGAGGAAGATTGAAGTTGATCCTTACCCTCAGGAATTCCTGCCCTCACAGCTCCTGGGCAGCTCAGGATGGTGCTGGACTAAAGGAATTTCATTGCTCCTCTGTCCTAAAGGAATTTTCTTCCTCTGTTCAAAAGGAATTTTGCTGCTGCAAACCCTCCCCTGTTGCTTGTTCCTTCTCTGAGGCCTGGTGACCTCCGTGTGTGTGGTGGCTGCAGTGGCAGGGGTAGCAATCATCTCATTTAAGGTCCTTTCCAACCCAAAATCTGTGTTTTTTATGGTGGAGATGTTGTAGGAGATGAGGATTTTTGCTCACAATGTGCAGTTAGTGCTGCCCGTGGGAGAAGAGTGGAGAGAACTGGGCTGAGAATCTCCTTTTTGTGAAAACAAAGAAGGTCAGGAGGAACATCTGGAGCTGCTCTCCAGGAAGTGGCCACAGGGCTGGAAGAAGAATGGAAGAAAACTGGGCTGAAAGTCTCCATTTCATGAAAATGAAGAGGGTCAGGAGGAACATCTGGAGCTGCTCTCCAGGAAGTGGCCCCAGGGCTGAGCAGGAGGGAAGTGACCAAGTGTGGTTTGTGGGACCTTTGCAGCAGCTGTGCTCACCCAGCCCCAGCCCCTCTGCACGTTTCACACGCTCAGAAAGCAAAGCCTGTGAGAAATCAGCCTGTGAGAGGTTCACCTGCTGGGGCTGGTGGGGTTTGGAGGAGCTGCTCCCAACCCTCTGTGAGGTGTGGGAGAGCTGGGCATTGTCAACACTGGCACTGATTTCCTGGGTAAGTCAGCACCTCATTCCATTTCTCATTTGCAGAAGGGACGTGTGGAGAATGTTCCTCACCAGCCTTGGCTTTGCCAGACCTCAGTTGGTCGCTTGTTTTGGTTTGTTTCTTACTAAAGATCTGAGGCACCGGTGCAAATCTGGGTGCTGTCATAATAAATCTGTGCTTTTTTCCTCAAAAACTGGGGAAATGTGAGATTCCTTTGGTGAGGAGCACCTGTGGGTCATGAAGATGGTTGTTGGGCTTGCTTTGGAATGATCTAAGGAATTATCCAGGATGGCTCATCTGGAGATCGTCCCTTCTCCACATGCACAACCTGTGGAGTAAATGAATTCTGTTAAATTAATAAGGTGAGGTGGGATGGACTCTACCTTATAAATCTTTTAGGAGAACTTGGAGCTCTGAGAGATATCTGTAGATGCATAAGGAGTCCCCAGAAATTCATCATTTCAGCATGGGGGGATCTCTGATATTTTAATGCTCAGGAGAACAGCATGAAGTGGCCTCTCTTGCTCCTGCCTGGTTAAAGAGGGGAGGAATTCTCCAATTCCAGACCTTTACGTGGAAGGTGTGAGAGATATCTGTAATAAGGAATGTATAAGGAGTCCCCAGATATTTCTTCATTCATCATTTCAACATGGTGGGATCTCTGAGATTTTAAGGTTCAGGAGAACAGGATGAAGTGATCTCTCTTGCTCCTGCCTGGTTAAAGAGAGGAGGAATTCTCCTGTTCCAGACTTCCATGTGGAAGATGTGAGAGATATCTGTAAATTGCATAAGGAGTCCCCAGAAGTTTCTTCATTCATCATTTCAGCATGGGGGAATCACTGAGATTTTAAAGCTCAGGAGAGCAGCATGAAGTGGCCTCTCTTGCTCCTGCCTGGTTAAAGAGGGGAGGAATTCTCCAATTCCAGACCTTTACGTGGAAGGTGTGAGAGATATCTGTAATAAGGAATGTATAAGGAATCCCCAGAGGTTTCTTCATTCATCATTTCAGCATGGGGGGATCACTGAGATTTTAAAGCTCAGGAGGACAGGATGAAGTGATTTGTCTTGTTCCTGCCTGGTTAAATAGGGGAGGAATTCTCCAGTTCCAGACTTCCATGTAGAAGGTATGAGAGATATCTGTAATAAAGAATGTATAAGGAGTCCCCAGAGGCTTCTTCATTCATCATTTCAGCATGGGGGGATCTCTGATATTTTAATGCTCAGGAGAACAGCATGAAGTGGCCTCTCTTGCTCCTGCCTGGTTAAAGAGGGGAGGAATTCTCCAATTCCAGACCTTTACGTGGAAGGTGTGAGAGATATCTGTAATAAGGAATGTATAAGGAGTCCCCAGATATTTCTTCATTCATCATTTCAACATGGTGGGATCTCTGAGATTTTAAGGTTCAGGAGAACAGGATGAAGTGATCTCTCTTGCTCCTGCCTGGTTAAAGAGAGGAGGAATTCTCCTGTTCCAGACTTCCATGTGGAAGATGTGAGAGATATCTGTAAATTGCATAAGGAGTCCCCAGAAGTTTCTTCATTCATCATTTCAGCATGGGGGAATCACTGAGATTTTAAAGCTCAGGAGAACAGCATGAAGTGACCTCTCTTCCTCCTGCCTGGTTAAAGAGGGGAGGAATTCTCCAGTTCTAGAATTCCATGTGGAAGCTGTGAGAGATACCTATAATAAGGAATGCATAAGGAATCCACGGATATTTCTTCATTGATCATTTCAGCATGGTGGGATCTCTGAGATTTTAAAGCTCAGGAGAAAAAGTGACCACTCTCGCTCCTGCCTGGTTAAAGATGAGAGGAATCCTCCAGTTCCAGACTTCCATGTGGAACCATGAAACTGCTTCAGCTCCTTCCTGGTGGCTTTTCCTTCTCAGGGAAGCTGCTCCAGCCCTGCCCTGGCCCTGTGTCCACACAGGGTCACTTGTGTCATGGTGTTGGCTCGCTCTGGTCTCCCAGTCAGCAGAGAAATGGCACATGCAGGGATGGATTTTCTTCCACTCCATGTTCTTTCTCATTCTCCCCGTTCTGATGGATCTGTGCAGTGACTGCAGCGTGTTCTCCTCTCTTGGCAAAGGCAGAGCCATCCCCTGGAGTCAGCTCTTACCCACTGTGCTGTGCTGGACTCTCTCTGGAGGTGTTTCTGTGTGACCCCTCCTGGCTCTCCGTGCCTCATTCCCACTCATTTCCCTTCCATGGAAGTTTTAACTTTTATCCGGAGCGCTGCCACATCCTGCCCCAGTGACCTGCTGAGAGTCCCTGCCACAGGAACCAGCTCTGCACAACCCCTCCACACTTTCTCCTGCGAGGTGTTTGCCAAGGTGACTGATTTCCCTGGAAGTTTATCCACAAATCTGAAGAAAAAGCTCTTCAGGAAGCCCCAAAACGAGCGCGGTGGCACCGGGAAGGGGCCGCGCTTCCTGAACTTCTGCTCCACTGCTGGGAAGGTGACGTGGCTCTTTTCCAGAGAATTCCCATCCCATCTTCCATCCCTAAACTGCCTCGGGCTGGGGGATGAGACAGGAGAACATCAAGGAAGGAAAAAGATCATTAATTCCGTGCCCCGGGCGGGAATAAAAACAAATTGTCCGTGTAAATCGCTTTAAAGCTGGAATGCCCCTTCAGCCTCTAAAGCTGTTTTTTTTTAGATAGTTGTAAGGAAAAAACTAATTACAGACAGATCAGGTTGTTGTTGGAAGGTTTCCATGGTGGTTTCTTGAAGCTTGAGATCTTTCCCTCCAAGGAAATTGGTCCTGGTTTAGCAGAGAAATGCTTGGGGTTGACTAGACAGGGATTAAATAATTAGTTGTAAACCCTAAGAATTATCACTATGTATCATTTCAAGTTGTTATACCAGAAATCGGGGATGAAAGTATTATACTCATTTAATAGTATTCATAAAAAGCCATAAAAACTTAGTTGAAGATGCCCCTGCACATTGCAGAAGGTTGTGACCTTTAAAAGTCACTTCCAACCCAAACCAGACTTGGAGAAATTGGTCCTTAGAGCAACCCAAAGGAAAATCGAGCTGGAAAGAGCAGGTAATACAGAAAAAAATGTGATTTTTGTGTCTATATCCTCCTGCATCTGCCCCAGCCATTACAGGCAGAGCAATAAAGGTGACAAATTAACACCCAACTCTCTAAAAGGGCTGAGAAACTCCTTCCCACATCAGTGACACATCATGAAATTCAGAGAAATATCTGCAAGTGCATTGGGAAGGCAGAGGAAACGAGCAGGGTCAGTTCTCAGGGGATGAGGTGGCTGCTGAAGCTCTGGGTTGGCCCAGAGAACACACCAGGTTTTGGTTTCCTCTGCTTTTCAGAGCTAAAAATGGAAATATTTCATAGCTGTTAATATTAGCAGGCCACTGATGAAGCTGGCTGCTTTTCAGTCCTCGAGAACTTTGCTGCACATCAACCACTTTTGGTGAAAAATTTCCATTCTCTGCCCCTCCTGGCCCTATTTTAAAACAGCATTTTGCAGCTTGGATCAGTCACATCACAGCATGGATTCCACAGAAAAATCCAAGGGGGATACTAATCCTGCTTTGGGGTGAATAATGTGTTGTGAGATCACTCTGAATAAAAGCACAAAATAAACACGATAGTGAATAAAACAAAATGTACATTTGGTGGAAAACAAATAGCACATCCTCACAAATCTAAATTTTCAGTGAGTTTCTTAAGAAGTTGAGAAACCTGAAACTCAATTGGCTGAGAGGGCAAAAAAAGAGGAAGAAACTTGCTTCAGAGTGAGTTTTGGGTCAGTCAGATTTTATCTGGGATTTTCCTGTGTGCATCTTTTAGGGGCTTTTTAGCCCTGCAATGGATCTTCCATCTTTGCTTTTGGTTCCCAGGATCCTGGTTTATGGTCAAATGTGGTGCTGGTGGAGCAGCATCCTTCTGCTTCAAGGAGGATTTACACAAAAAATTGAATTTCTGCATCTGCCTTTTCTTAGTTTCTGAGTCATGCACGAGTCTAAAGGGTTTTGTTTAACAAAATACCCGTGTACATTTGGGTTTTTTTCATTTAAAAATGGTTCAAATGTAGCAAATCATAGTCAGGAACTTGGCTTGACTCTCACTGGGTATAAAATGCAATTTTCTTTTGAATCAGAGCTGCTCCATTGTGCATAACAATAATTTGTGCATAATAATAATAATAATTTACCAAATATTATTCTCTCCCACATATCCTAATAATTCAATAAGCAAACTGATTTTGAACAACCCACCTTTAGACTTCCCTCCCCCTGTTTCATAATTCTTTCTGATCCCAGAAGATTTTGAGGGCTCTGTCTTTGTGTGAGGAACAAAAAAAAAAAAAAAATACCTGACCTGCCTTGCCTGGACCAATCGTGGGTGTGTACCTGGGTCAGGATTTAAAATAAGCAGGAAAAGCTTTTGCTTGGGACACTGGAATCTCAAGAAGAGCCTGAATCCTGCATTCCCAAAAAATACTTTGGAAGGTGCATCACAAAGAGCTGTTCCCACTGGGAGAAATTAAATTAAATTAAATTAAATTATGCCTGAAAAAAGCAAACTCTGCCCTGTCCATCAGCAGGGACTGAGCACATCCTTGGGGTAGAGAAGAGACCAGAAAATCCACAAATAACAATTTTTGAGGCTCTGAGATGGTGGCAAAGGATAAAAAAATCCCCTTCACATCTCAGAGGTGAAGTGTTTGTGAAGATCTGGTGAAGAATTCAGCAAGAATTTGTCTGGCTCAAAGGAGGCTTTTTGGAAGATAAAGATGCATTTTTTAAAAAGGTGAATCCCTGACAAGGAGAATGTCTGGGAAATCCATTAGGAAATAATAAATCAGAGCTTGGATTTGCTCCTTTGCTTCATCCCCAGAAGGTTTTGTAGATGAAGCAGCACTTAAAGGTTTTCAGGGTTCTGGGAATTGCTGTGACTAAAACCAAGAGTAGGAGCTTTTAACCAAAGCAAAGCAGCTCTGTTGGAAAACAAGGAGATTGATTTATGAACCTGTAAAATGCAGTGGTTTTATATTCCCCCTCACATTTTAAAACATCTGGACAATCTTTTTTACATTAGGCCCACACAGACATTAAAAAATACTGAGCTTCAGTTGTGTGTAATTTAAAAAGGGGCTGGTTTTAACGAGATTCAAGTTAATACATTTCACCTTTTGCATTTCAGTTTTACAGTGCTGTGCAGAAATAATTCCTGCCTTGTCTGCATTTCCCAAAAATCACCCTCTCAATTACTTCTTATTGCTAGAGGAATGTGTCTGGAAACTCAAATTGAGTATTGAAGTGACAGAGATAAGAGGAAAATGCAATTTAATTGGGAATACGTGCCAGCCTCTTCAGTATCTTTTTTTTTTTTTTTTGTGATAGGATCACGTTTGCTGGGCTCTTCCCAAGCACCAGGGAAATTGTGAGCCTCTGTCTGACTTTCCTCTGTCTGACTTTTTAACAGCCTCAAGCTTTTAAAAGCAACATTTGCTGAAGTCTGCCAGGCTGCATTAAGGCCTCACAATGCTGGATCAAAACTAATAAACACACAATTAGTTTAAACAGGTTTTGGCAGAGATGGAGGAGGGAAAGAGGAGAGGTGGAGGAATCTCTGAGCCTTGGATGAGTGATGGGTGAGGTTTCCCAAGGCTGCAGCACTGTCAGCTTCAGTTTGGACACATTTTCAGTGATAATCCAGGAGGGGAAGGAACAACAGAGAGAAGGGAAGAATTGGAAATAATATCTAATGAAAAAAGGTATGGAGGGGGTGAAGCACAAAGGAAAAATGTTCCTGAGGTGGCACAGCTGAGGATTGTGATGAGAACAATCCCAAACTGAAAATAGGGGGGAAATCCAGGGAATAACCAAGGCTTTCTTTGGTTTTTTTTCTTGTTTTTTTTTTTTCTCTGGTGCCCCCAAAGTGTCAGGAGGGGTCAGAGGATGTGCCCAAACCCCTGGGTGGTTCCCTTTGGCTGGGACCAGACCCAGATCTCAGTCCTAATAAAGCTTCCCTGGGACTGCAGGTGGAATTTGATCAGCCTGATAATTTAATTTGTGCCTCAGACTGTACGAACCCATTCCTGATAATGTTTCATTTTGCCTTTTTTTATTTTTCAGTCAGAGTGAAGCTTCTCCTGAGGAGAGTGAAGACCCATTTCAGTTGTGTAGAGGATCCCACAGGCACATAAATGCAGGTGTGTTGGCTTTGGGGGTTCATTTTTAATTGTTTTTTTTTTTTTTTTGGTGGGAGGATTAATTTCATCAGCTACAAAATCAGTGATTTGAGCTTTTGTTGTTGATTGAGCTAAAGCTTAGAAAAACATGGAACAAAGAACCCAAATAACTCAAATAACTTTCTGCTCTTTCTATTTAAGCACTGGGTATAAAATGCAGAATTTTTTTGAGTCAGAGCTGCCCTGTTGTGCATCCTTGGCCATCTAAAAGCTCTTGCACTAAACCTACTCAGTGCTACCCTTTCCTCTGGGGGAGACAGAGAAGTGCTAATAAAAAAATAAATGCCAATAAATCTTATAAAATACATCATGACTCATAAAGCATCAGGAGTTTCAAACACAAAGGGTGAGAGGGGAGAAAACAATGAGAAGTATTTGGCTGTTAAGGGGCTGTAAAAATAGAAGCTGGCTTTTTTTTTAAAAAAAAAAAAAAAGGAAACATAAAATGAGCTGTTTAAATCACTCAGGCTCAAGTGTTGTTTTCCAGACAGCTAGGTGCTGAAGGATGGGAAAATTATTTATGTTTTGCAGTGAGGAGAGAAACCTTTCAGAAAAGCTGAAGAGAAGGGAATGATTTGGAAGATGATTTCCCAGAAATGTGGGAAATCTGGGAATGGTTTCCCAGAAACCTGGGAAATCTGGGAATAGTTTCCCGGAAATCTGGGAATGATTTCCCAGAACCAGAATAATCACTGACATTTCTTTTTTTTTTTTTCCCTTTTCACCTCATTGATTTTGAATAAATCCCCACCTGAGGGTGTTGAGAATTGTGGTGCCCAGCAGTGCTGGATTTATGTCCCGACAATTCCAATTCCTCACCTTCCCCTTTGCTCTTTTCCCTCCTCTCCCAGTATCTCAACGTAAAAGAAGACTGCAAAGCCATGGCTTTCTGTGCAAAAATGAGGAGCACAAAGAAGAATGAGCTCAACCTGGAAGCTCAGCACCAGGGGCTGGAAATCCTCTTTTACCTGCAGGACAAAGCCCCCATTTATTACTCCAGTGGCGAGTTCACCTCCGAGGAGCTTTGCATTGAGGCTGCCCAGAAATGTTGTGAGTATTTGGATTTATTTCAGCTCTCAGAGGTCCAAAGTGAGGCATCTCCTGTGTGTCAGTCAGAGGAAGAGC
This sequence comes from Sterrhoptilus dennistouni, assembly GCA_013397095.1. Taxonomy (NCBI): domain Eukaryota; kingdom Metazoa; phylum Chordata; class Aves; order Passeriformes; family Zosteropidae; genus Sterrhoptilus; species Sterrhoptilus dennistouni. Next base: position 183,609 of record VWZU01017288.1, on the reverse strand, counting down.
CTCCCTGTCCCAATAAATCCCCACAAAGCTGCTTTTACCTCACGTGGCTGTGCTGTTCCCTCAGCAAAATACCTGTAATTCCACAGGAAAAAATTGGATTTAATCTCCGTTTGAGCTCACAACCCAGTGGGCTTTTTATATTTACACTTCTGAGGTTCTTTCCCCCACAGAACACTAAAAGTTGAGGGGTGTGAACAGGGGGGACTGGGCAGGAATTTTCCTGCAGCTCTCAAATGTTTTTTTTTTTGCCCCCATCACCTGGATTCTTGTAATCTCCTTCAGCATTTTCCTGGTTGCTCCTCTTCCATGGAAGTTCTATAAATCTGTAGGACAAATGAGTGATGGTGTTGGGTTTTTTAAAAAGATTTAAAAGCAAAGTGAGGGGTGTTTAACACCTTTAATTCATGTTGGTGTGGAGGAGATGCTGAACCCACAGATGGTGCAGCTGCTCCCAGAACTGGAACAAGAGATTCAAACAGATCTGGGATGGAGAAATGCAAAGTTAAAGCAGATCAGCCCATTGTTATCAGTCTGTTCTTAGCTGGAAACCCCTCTCTGCTCGTTTGCTAAAACCCCATTTCAGCTCTGTGGGTTGAATTTATTAATAAAACAAAGCTGAGAACAAAGATGTGGGTTTGGTATAAAACTCCCATTTCTGTGACCTGGACACAATGGAGATTTTAAATCATTTCCTTGAAGCTCAGCCCTTGGGCAAAATCAGTATTTGAGAATCACTTTATCACCAGAAAAATCTCTTTAATCCACCCCAAACCCCACGTGTTGAACCAAGGTGACAACTCCACCTCAACCTTTCCTCCCTAATTCTTGTTTCAAGCTAATCCCAGTATCAGTTTCCTTTTCATGATCCAATATTTGCTTTGTACATTTGTGTTTTGGGGTGTGGATGTGCACTGGAGGCTCATGATTCACCCATTTGTGTATTTTTATTTATTTTTTTTTTTTTCTGCCAGCTGTGTCCCCTCTGTGCCACAACCTCTTTGCTCTGTATGATGAGAACAAAAAGCTCTGGTATGCACCAAACCAGGTCTTCAAGGTGGAGGAAAAATCATCCTTCAGGCTCCATTATCGCATGAGGTAAGAGGAAAAAAAAAAAAAAAAAAAAAGATATTTATTTATTTATTCCTCAGCTCCCTGAAGGAGGAGAGAAGCAAAACCAAAAGCAGCAGCTTGGTTTGTACAGGTTGGAGGAGAGATGAGCAACAGGAACTTCAAATATCTTCTGATTTCTTTGCATCTTGGGCATTTAACCTTGAAAAAAAAAAAAAATGGTGAGAAGCCACAAAAAGTTGTTTTCACGAAGCTGGGAGTGAACAAGGTTAAAGTGATTTGGAAAATTGTCTCCAAACCAAATTTTAATGGATGAATTTCCATTTGAAATGTTCCAGTTCCCACTGACATCAGTGGGAGTTTTGCTCTTAAAAGGAAAAAAAGGCAACAGGCTCTTGGAATTCTCCTGGACTGCAAAGAGTCTGTGGGAAAACATGGGGGAAAAAAAAAAATCAATATCCAGGATATTCCCAGGATCTTTGGCTCAGGGAATTCCAGGTGGGAATTTGGGGCTGAGAGGGAGCTCCAGCCTCATCCAGGGAGAATGAGGGCAGGANATTATTATTATTATTATTATTACTACTATTACTATTACTATTATTACTATTGTTACTATTATTACTATTACTATTATTACTATTATTATTACCACCATCATAATCAAAATCATTATCACCATCATCATAATAATCATTATTATCATTAAAATAATAATCATCATCGTTATCATTATTATTACTACTTTTGTTGTATCAATATGAACTTTTAGTGCTCCATATAGAAGAAAAATACATGAAATAAACTTAACTTGCAGGAAGAATTAATCCAGAAACTTTAGGAGCTTCACAGATTTCTTGATTCTTTAAAGGACAGCTGTAAAAAAAAAATAACCTTGTAAATGATATTCCCCCACTCTGGGGCAGGGAAATGCAAAGAGAGGACTCTGAAATGTGATTTTTTTTTGAGCTGGAGGTGTTTCCACTTGGATTCCAGGCTGGAATTGTTATTGTTGGATGAGCTGCTGCAAGGAAAAATAATTGAGCTTTGCTTTTCAATCATGATAATTCCTTGTTTTGGAGGAGGAAGAGGATGCTGGAGTATTTTCTTTTTTTCTTTAATGAGTGTTATTAATGCCTTAACCCTGGCTGATCTCAGGTTTACCCAGCTGGGATGAGATTGGGCAGATAAACACCCCAAAATAACAAAATTTAGGGACCCTAAAAGGTTTTTACAGAGCTTTGGGTGCTCTGAGATCAGCCATAGGAACAACACCCTGAATTATAACAATTTCTGCTGTGATGTGAGCTGGGGAATTTCCCCTGAGCCTGAAATTCTCTGTTTTTCTCAGTAAAAAAAAAAAAAAAAAAAAGACATTTAAAGTATAGCTGTGGGGATTTAATCCTTTTCACTCTTAAGAATTTCTAATTAATTAAAAAAACCTTTAAATTTAATTAATTTTAAATAATTAGCTTTTAAATTTAATTAATTAAGAACTTTTAATTCTCAAAAACCAGTTCTTGCTGTGTTTGGTGTTGGTGTTTCTGCTCTGGGTCAATGATGGGAGGAACCTTCTTTAAAACTTGCCTAAACAATTCCCTCTTAAAAATAATTTTTTGACTGTTCATAACCCAGAAAGGTGATTTAAGATAATTAATGACTCCAATTCTTTTGTTATTTCCTGAAAACAATTAGGAACAAAATTAATTTCTGCTGAGCTTTATTTTCTGTGTTTTTTCCCTTGTGCTGTTTCACAGAATGAAGCTGTGGAAAAGCCCCTGCTTTCCATAAATAAAACTTCTGGTGGATTATTATTTGGTTTTAATTGGTTTTTTAAAAAATTTATTTATTTTTTTTCAGCTTTGGGGTTGGGATTTGAAATTTGGCAGGGAAATCTCTTTTGTCTCTTGTACTCCACCAACGAAAACTGACAAACTTGGGGCCAAAAAAATATGGATTTTAAATAATTTCAGATGCATTTCAGGAAGAGTTTAACAGTAAAATCCAAAGGTTCCCATTTTCCCAGGAATACATTCACATCCTGGTGGTGTTTTGCTTTATTTCATTTATTTCTGTTGTGGGTTTTGGGTTCTGAAGCTGATCCCTAAATGACTTTGGTGTGTTCTGGGCTCTGCCAGAGGCAGAATTCCCCTGGAAAAAGAAAAATGCTTTTGAGTTTTTTTAATAGAGCAGTGGATTAACTGGACATGATCATTCAGAAATGAAATAATCTGTATTTTTGACCACATTGATAGGTTTGAAGTCATGTCCTTTTTAATTTTATCTCTAAAACGAATGATGTGACTGAGTTTTGAGATGTTTTTGGGGTTTTGACTTTTCTCCCACTGCTGAGAGCCTTTTGTTCTCTGTGTGAACTTCTCCTCCTCTCCCCTAAATCAGTGCCAGATGCTGCTGCACTTCTGGTGATGTTTTAAAAGGGCTTTTTCACAGAAACTTTGGGAGTGCCCTGTGATTTTCACACTTGCCTCCAGTTCTTTTTAAATTTTTTAAAAATAAAAATATGCTCCAGCATGAGAAACGCCAGGATTTCATAATATCCTGGAATCACTGGCTCCCAGAGGAGGAGAATTGAACTCCTCCAGAGCTGGGTTGGGGTTTTTTTTGGTGTGAAAAAGGGATCCAATTCACTTCTGGAGGGATTTGGGAAGTAGATGATCCTCCAGATCCCTTCCAGCCCATTCTGGGATCATTTCCTGGAAGTTCTGCAAAGCAGGAGCTGCTGGAGGTGAGTGAGAAGAGCATTTCCAGCACTCCCTGGCCAGGCTGAAATCTAAATCCACCCAAATTCCCTTTTCCAGCTCCTGGAAAGGCTCTGAGGGAGGGCTCAGGGTTTTTCTCCTGGAGCTCAGGGACAGAATTCCCTTCTCAGGGGGAATTTCTGCACCTGTTCCTGTCCTGGAAGTGAAAAACCAAAAAAATCCCTCCCACAAATCCATGGAGCTTCCCAAGGAAAAGATTCCCCTTTATTTACTCCTCCCTCAAACAATGGAGGTTCCAAGTGATTTTGTAACTCCTCAGTGTTGTCTTAATCAGAGCAGTTAATTAGGAAAAGGAGCAAATTCTCCTCTCCATCACAAACAATGCACAAAACCTTGCCCATAATTATTTTCAGGAAATAACAAAAGATTTGGAGTTATTAAATTCTGACTCCTCTTCTGCAGGAGAACAGGGAAGCAAAGTCATTTCCTCTGGATTTCAGAAGGATTTGCTTTGCTCTGCTCTTCAGGCTTCAGCCCAAGAGGGATTTTCTGGTTCTTGTCAGGAGTTTTTGGCACAGTTCTGGGTTGGAGTTCCTGCCTGAGAAGAGCAGAACTAAAAATATTGATTTTATTTTGCTGAAGATCCTGACTCTGCACTGAGGCTGAGACACTCCAGCCTTGACCACTGGAGATTTGGGGCTTTAGAAATGTCAATCCCACACTGGCTTGGACTGGGATGGACCTTAAATCCCATCCCAGGGATATTTCCACCATCCCAGGCTGCTCCAAGCCCCCATCCAGCCTGACCTTGGACACTTCCAGAGATCCAGCAGCAGCCACAGCCAGGAATTCCATCCCAAAATCCCATCCTCTGGCAGTTTGAAGCCATTCCCTGTGTCCTGTCCCTCCGTCCCTTGTCCCCAGTCCCTCTCCAGCTCTCCTGGAGCCCCTTTAAGCCCTGGATAGGGCTCTGAGCTCTCCTTGGATCCTTCCCTTCTCCAGGAGAACAATCCCAATTTTCTCAGCCTTTCCTCACAGGAGAGATGCTCCATCTCTCTAACCAAAAAAAAAAATGGAATAACACATAATAATTTTTAAATTTCCCCCCAGTTCTTCAGGCCAGAAATGTGCTTGGAATGTTGGACCACTTCACCTTAAGGCAGAAATCTTTGACCGATTTTTATTTGAGCTGCTTCGCTTTTCAAAACCCAAATTATCCCGTGGCTAAATCATCCAAGATATAGTTGTGGATAATTTCCATTGTGAAAATGGAGGCTTTTCCCAAAAAAAAAATTTAAAAGCTCCTGACTATTTGTTTGGGGTTTTTTTTACCAGGTACTATTTCACCAACTGGCACGGGACCAGTGAGAGCGAGCCCTCGGTGTGGAGACACTCCCCGAGGAAAGCCAAGGCCTATGACAAGAAACTGGCCCCAGAGGGAACCCCCATCCTGGATGCCAATTCCCTGGAATACATCTTTGCACAGGTTGGAATTGTCTCTGATGCTGAATTTCCATTAGAAGTGTGGGATTCTATGGGGTTTTTATCTTCTTTTCTGTTAGAGCCAATATTAAATGTTCGAGGGATGGTGTTGGTGTTCAGACTCAGATGTTTATTAATTCTTGTCCATGTCGCAGTCTCACAAGCTGTGAGTTTTAGCTAACAAAGTGAAAAATAGCTCTGTCTCAATCTCTTTCCAAGGTCTTTGAAGGATGAATGGTCCAAGTATGAAATGACACCTAAATTATTTTTACTTTTAACCCAATAACCAGCCACCCGTGGCCACAATGTGCATTTTTATGTTCAGTTACAAAACACCACCCAGACCCATGGAGGAGAAGGTGAAAAAGAAGGACTCAGCCTCTGCCCTAAAACCTCCATCTTGCTTTATATATATATATATATTTCTATATTCTAAACTCTTAAACTCTAAGTTTTCCACCCTGTGCCATCACACACTTCTATCCAAACCCCACACCCACAATCCCAGTGCTGTCACTCAGTTTTGGGAGCCTTTTCCACGGCCTCAGGTCAATGCAGTGTTTGCCTGGGGGTCAGTGCCTGTCAGCACAGAAATCTGGAATTCTCTGTGCCCAGGGTTCCAACAGGATTTTTTTTTCCTCCTTTTAAGCTCCTAAAATACTCATTATGTATCCTGTTAGTACCGGAGAGGGTTTTCTTGGTGCTGCTGCCTGGTGGAGAAGAGAGGATTTGCTACATGAAGGAGGAGTAAAGAAACTCTCCCAGTCCAAAAAGGGTTTTATTTTTATAGATATTTTATTCTAACTTATTTATAATAATTATTAATTATTTTTATTCTGAATTATTTGTGTTTATAAACACTGTCATTCACCTTTTGGGGGACATTTCCACAGAGCTGGGGCTGGAGAGGAGCAGCAGCAGAGGGAAATCTGGCAGGGCTGGGTCCTTTTAGTGAGGTTTTTTTTTTTTTTTACTGAGTGGTGTTAAAAGATTGATAAACATTTACTGATAACCCCGTGGTGATAAAGATTGATAACCTTGCTGGAGTTTTGCTCTCCTCTTGTGCCTTCCAAAGGATTTTTCAAACCAGAAGCTGTCAGGTTTCACAGAAAAAAAAAAAGGGAAAATTGTGGTTGATGAAGGAACAAATTGAATGCACTGAGGAAATCTCATTTCCTGTTGATTCTGAGGAGGATTCTTGCAGGATTTTCACACTTGGAAATAAGAGTTTGCCTTTCAGAGAAAGACACAATTTGCTGCTCCAGCAAATCCTTGTTTAGTTGGGAAACCACAAGGAAAGAGAATTCCAGGGAAATGTTCAAGGCACAGAAATGTCTTTGCTCTTTGATAACCAAACCCTTTCCAGGCTGTCCCACAGCAAGACTTGGCTTAGAGATGAATCCATGAGATTCATGGAGACTTTGGATGGGAAGGGCAGAGATAAAGCAGAGACACAAAGTTGGTTTTGTGGACCAGAAAATAAATATTGAAGGTACTAAAAGGGGTCGGAGTGGTGATTTCTGTTGTTGATTTAAAAAAAAAAGTGAATTTTTGGTGGGCTGATGTATAAAAGAAGGGAAGGAAATTCCACTTCTCCTTGCCCAAGGATCCTGGGATGAATTCCTGGCTTGGGGACAAACTCTGGGGAAGACCAGATGGGTAATTTGGGATTTTTTTGTTCTGTTAAGGGCCAGTATGACCTGGTGAAGGGGCTGGCACCCATCCGTGACCCCAAAAACGACCAGGAGGTCCATGAGATTGAGAACGAGTGTCTGGGCATGGCAGTCCTGGCCATCTCCCACGATGCCATCAAGAAAAATGTGAAGCTGCCTGAGCTTCCCAAGGACATCAGGTGGGCTGGGATCCATCCCTTTGCCCCTTTTGTCCCTTTGCCCCTTTGCCCCTTTTGTCCCTTTGCCCCTTTGTCCCTTTCTTTGTCCCTTTGCCCCTTTCTTTGTCCCT
>VWZU01017288.1:152733-167571 GCA_013397095.1 Sterrhoptilus dennistouni | reverse complement strand
AGGGGGGTGGGGACAGGGGGACAGGGACATGGGGACAGGGACACAGAGACAGGGGGACAGACATGGGGACAGGGACACAGGGACAGGGAATGAGACAAAGGGACAGGGACCGGGGGACATGGGCACAGGGATACGGGGACAGGGATGGGGACAGAGACACAGAGACATGGGGAACAAGGGACATGGGGGACAGGGACATGAGGACAGGGCTGGGGACAGGACCTGGCACTGCCACATGAAGCCCCTCATCCCTTTAATCTGGATTCTGAGCACTGAATTAAACCTTGGGCAAGGTGAAATAAAAACATTTCCCAACCATCTGTGCTGGGAGGTGGGGACACAAATGAAACAACTCCAAAGCCTTTCCTGCAGCACTGATTTCCTACACCTGCCTTTGCAGATATCATGGTTGAGGAGTTTGTTGAATGTGGGCCTCTGGATCTGTTCATGCACAAGAAGAGTGAAGTTCTCACAACCCCGTGGAAATTCAAAGTGGCCAAACAACTTGCCAGTGCCCTGAGCTACCTGGTAAGAGACACCTTGGCAAAGGCACTGGGGCTTGGTTGGGAACACATTTCCCAGCCCAGGAGAAGTGCTGAACTCTATTTCCCTACTCCTCCTTTCCTTCTTTTCCTCCAGTTTCTTCCCAGGTGTAATGTTGGATTTCAGCTTGGAATATTTTAGGGAACCCCATGGTGTGAATATCCTGGAGCACTGGCAGAGCTCCTATTTCTTCCCAGGTGTAATTTTGGGGTTTCAGCTTGGAATATTTTAGAGCTCCCCTATGGTGTGGATACCTGACTGTTCTTTCCCTGTTTTTCTGCAGGAAGACAAGGATTTGGTGCATGGCAATGTGTGCACCAAGAACATCCTGCTGGCCAGAGAGGGCATTGACTCTGAGTATGGGCCTTTCATCAAGCTCAGTGACCCAGGGATCCCCATCACGGTGCTGTCCAGGCAAGGTGTGTGCAGGGAAAGGGAGAAATGTCAGTTAGAGCAGCCAGAACTGGCTCTGGAATAGGAATAATCAGTTTTCATGGATCTGCAGATGCACAGTGGGTGTTCAGAGCATTCCTTTCTCTTACAAAATGCTGTGTCCAGTGGGGTGAGACAGAAGGAATGTCAGTTTGTGGATGGCTCCAGGCACGAGCCTGTAAAAGCCACAGGAACATCTTTGTGACAACAGGAATTTGAGAACCAAGAAACTGGGCAAATTCTGCAGCTCCAGTTTATTCGAGACAAGAATAATTCAGTTTAAAGCTGTTTTTTCCCTCCTGTGACATTCACCCCCCCTGTGTTTGATCCCAGAGCGCGTTGAGCGCATCCCCTGGATTGCACCTGAGTGTGTGGAGGATTCCAAAAACCTCAGCATTGCTGCAGATAAATGGAGTTTTGGCACAACCCTGTGGGAAATCTGCTATAATGGAGAAACTCCACTGAAAGACAAGACCTTAGCAGAGGTAAAACTGTGTTACCCAAATTTGGATCCATCCTCTTGGGCCCTTCAGTTTTCCCCCTTGTCCCCAGTCCCTCTCCAGCTCTCCTGGAGCCCCTTTAGACACTGGAAAAAGCTCTGAACTCTCCCTGGAGCTTCTCCTCCCCACACTGGACAATCCCAGCCCTGCCAGCCTTTTCTAACCCCTGTGTCCAGTTAGAAGCTCGGTGAGCTTCTCCCAAACATCTCTTGTTTCTTTTGGATTGATTCCAAAGGGTCTCCCAGGGGACACTGCTGCTGTTCCCTGCAGTTTAAACAATTGGAGTCACTCTTGTTGTGCCCTTCCTTCCTGTGGCCACAGGGTTGGGAATGCCCATCCCAGCCTTGGCCTGGCACCCAGGGCGTCCTTGGTAAAAACATTTCCTGGTGCATAAATAACTGGGAAAACCTGGCAGGAAATGATTCCTGCAAGTGGAAATGTTTAGCACCTTTTAAACACTTCATGGGTGTAAAGTGGTTGCTCCAGCTCATTGGAATTCTCTGCTGTAAAGATCCAAGTTCCAGCTGAAAAGGGAGATTTCCTTGGCAAAGCTCCCACTGAATTAAGGATTTAAGGGTCACATCCTCTGATGCAGAATCACAGAACTGCTCAGGTTAGAAAAGACCTCAGAGTCCAGCCATTGCCCCAGCTCAGAACTGTGAGCCACGGGGAGTTAAAACTGCTGGACTCTCCCTTTGCTCCCACAGAAGGAGAGATTCTACGAGGGGCACTTTGTGCTGGCCACACCATCCTGCAAGGAGCTGGCAGACCTGATGAAGCAGTGCATGAACTATGACCCCCACCAGAGACCCTTCTTCAGGGCCATCATGAGGGACATCAACAAGCTGGAGGAGCAGAGTGAGGCCCAGGGGGCACCTGCAGGGAGGGATCACAGGGTGGGATGGCTTGGGAGAGCATCTCCTTCCAACCCCATGGAAGCTGAGGAGCTACTCCATGAGTTCATCAAGAGAAATGTGGGTGTGGGTGTGGAAGGAGATCCAGACTGGCACGAGTGGATGGAGAATTCCCTGAAGAGGTGCCAAGTTCCAAAGTTTGCTGTGGAAAGTTTTTTCTGGGGGAGGATTTGGAGGATCAGGAGGGAGGGCAGCACTTGGAATGTGTTGGCAAGAGGAAAGGAGCAAGGTGAAGTCTAAAGGGATGGAGATCAGAGTGCAGAGCGTGGTCAGGCCATGAAGAAAAAGGGTTTAAAGAGGTGGGGGTGTAAGGAAGGAAAGATGTGACAGTGGGAATAGAGCAAGGGAATATCCCTGCAGGAATCTGACCTGGGATGTTTTCCCCTCCTTGGGAATGTCCCTGCAGGAATCTGACTTGGAGTGTTTTCCCCTCCTTGGGAATGTCCCTGCAGGAATCTGACCTGGGATGTTTTCCCCCTCCTTGGGAATATCCCTGCAGGAATCTGACCTGGGATGTTTTCCCCTCCTTGGGAATATCCCTGCAGGAATCTGACCTGGGATGTTTTCCCCTCCTTGGGAATATCCCTGCAGGAATCTGACCTGGGATGTTTTCCCCTCCTTGGGAATATCCCTGCAGGAATCTGACCTGGGATGTTTTCCCCTCCTTGGGAATATCCCTGCAGGAATCTGACTTGGAGTGTTTTCCCCTCCTAGATCCTGATATTGTCTCGGAGAAGAAACCTGTCACCGAGGTGGATCCCACTCTCTTTGAGAAGAGATTCTTGAAAAGAATCCGGGATTTGGGTGAGGTAAGAGGAATGTCACCCCCAGAACACAGTCAGTGCTCCTGGCTGTCCCCACAGCCCGTGCAGTGTCACATAAATCAGAGCCTGGGTGTCCCCACAGCCTGTGCAGTGTCACCAGCACCCAAATCAGTGTCACATAAACACCCAAATCAGTGCCTGGGTGTCCCTGTGTGAACACTGTCCTCAAGGATGCTCCTTTTTCTCCCACCCAGGGCCACTTTGGCAAGGTGGAGCTGTGCAGGTATGACCCAGAAGGTGACAACACCGGGGAGCAGGTGGCAGTGAAGTCCCTGAAGCCAGAGAGTGGAGGGAATCACATCGCTGACCTCAAGAAGGAAATTGAAATCCTGAGGAATCTTTACCATGACAACATCGTCAAGTACAAGGGGATTTGCACAGAAGATGGTAAATCTTGCAGAATATTAACAAGTACATGGATTTTCCTTTAGAATTTATAAATGTCCTGCCTGGAGCAGGTTTTCCTGTGGATTGCCTCAGGGATAGATGATGGTTTAAAATCCTGTTGGTGCTCTGGGTTTGTACAAAAGCTGTTGGTGTTCACAATGTGAGAAGGGGCTGCAAACTGAACTGAACGTGCTCTGGTTTTTTAGGAGGAAGTGGGATTAAACTCATCATGGAATTCCTTCCCTCTGGGAGCCTGAAGGAGTATCTCCCACGGAACAAGAACAAGATCAATCTCAAGCAGCTGCTCAAATACGCGGTTCAGATCTGCAAGGTGAGCTGGGCCCTGAGCCTGCAGCTCCTCTGCTCCATCAGCAGGGTCAGGGGGGATGGAAAACATCAGCAACAAATTCATTCTCCTCCTTTATCCCCAAGTAAAGCAACCCCTCCCATGCTTTGGGTGCTACTGGCACAAAGATCAGCGGGGGAGTAATGAAGAGGTGCCAAGTTCCAAAGTTTGCTGTGGAAAGTTGTTCCTGGGGGAAGATCAGGAGGGAGGGCAGCACTTGGAATGTGTTGGCAAGAGGAAAGGAGCAAGGTGGAGTCTAAAGGGATGCAGAGCATGGTCAGGCCATGAAGAAAAAGGATTTAAAGGATAGGAGGAATAAAAGAAAAGGAAATAAAAGACTTCTTTCCTCCTCTCTTAGGGCATGGACTACCTGGGCTCCTGTCAGTACGTGCACCGTGACCTGGCAGCGAGAAACGTCCTGGTGGAGAGTGAGAACAGGGTGAAGATTGGGGACTTTGGGCTCACCAAGGCCATTGAGACTGATAAGGAATATTACACTGTCAAGGACGACCGTGACAGTCCTGTCTTCTGGTACGGCCCTGGGGGGACAGGGACCCCTCTGCTCCTGTGCTCCACAAGGTTCTTCCTTGTCTTTACAAGTAAAGACACACCAGGAGAGCAAGGAAGAGGCACCTGGTGGACCGTACTCACCTCTTGTGCTGTTTGTTTCTCTCATTTCCCCACCATTTTGGGTTTGGTCTCCTTGGTTTCACAGTGCTTTGCTGCGGAACACACCTTGTTACTTTTTAATGTGTGTGCAAGGGCTCCACAAACACAGCTGTGGCTGTGTGTGAGCAGGGCTGGGATGTCTGGGTGTGACACTGTCCCCTGGTGTCCCCGGGTGTGACACTGTCCCCTCGTGTCCCCAGGTACGCCCCCGAGTGTTTGCTGCAGAGCAAGTTCTACATCGCCTCCGACGTTTGGTCCTTCGGGGTGACGCTCTACGAGCTCCTCACCTACTGTGACTCCGAGTCCAGCCCCATGGCAGTAAGTGGCTGGGACAGAAGTGGCTGCCAGAGCTGCTTCAGTCCCAACAGTTACAACAATTGTTATTGGTTTTGGCAACAAGAGGAGCAATCAGAGAATTGTGGGCTCTTTGGGGCGGGAAGGATGTTAATACTCATCTCATCCCACCCTTTCCATGGGGAGCAGTTCCTCCAGGTTCATCCTGGGAAGGTCCCACGGTTGTCCCTGCAGTGTGGGGAGGGATTCCCGCTGACCCCGCTGTCCCCACAGGAGTTCCTGAAGATGATCGGCCCCACGCAGGGACAGATGACGGTGGCGCGGCTCGTCAAGGTCCTGCAGGACGACAAACGGCTGCCACGGCCACCAACCTGCCCTGAGGAGGTGAGGGAGGGATGAGGGATGGAGGGATGGCTGGATGGAGGGATGAGAGATGGATGGATGGAGGGATGGATGGATGGAGGGATGGATGGAGGAAGGAAGGAAGGTCCATCCCTCTATCCCTGTCTGGACACTGATCAGCCCCACAGGGTCACACTCCCCTGGTTCCACAGGCCTGACCACTCCCATAGGAAAACCTTCAGGAGTGTTGAGAAAAAGCATTTCCCAGGTTTTCAAGTATTGTTTTAAGATGGTTTTTGATATCAACGTTCCCAAGTCCGTGGTGTCCCTTCAGAGGGGCCAACTTGCTGTAGTACCTGGATCCATGAGAATTCCTTGGGAATCCCTCAGATCTTGGCAATTCCTGTGGTGTGGAATTCCTGCTGTGTTGGTTTAAACCTGAACAGACCAACCCCCCTGCTCAGGTCCCTGCCCAACACCTGAGGTGTTTCTGTTCATTCAGGGAGACTCTGCTCCATTGTCTTTACTGGGAAACCCTCAGGAAATCCCCTTAAAATTTGATTCCTTTAAAAATATCCCTGTTTGTGCTGCCAGGTGGATCAGCTGATGAGGAAGTGCTGGATCTACAAACACGACGAACGCACCACCTTCCAAAACCTGATCCAAGGATTCGAAACAATTATGAGTAAAATGTAATTAGTTTTTTTTTAATCTTGTCAAGACTTTAAATGCCCAGCAAACTGTCTGTGCCCAAGGCTATTCCTTTTTTTTTTTTCCTCCACTCCTGTAATTTGTACTCTGGCTGGGCTGATGTGGTTCTAAAAGATTCTTTTACCAACAGACTGAAGAGTTGGATTAAAAGAATTTAAAAGGTTTTGGGGCAAAATGAACTCCAGCTCCCTTTGCTGCTGTTCCTGCAGGGCAGTTTTATCCTGCTCTGATTTCTGGTTGTGCCACAATTGGAACTGCCCTGATGGACGAGGTGAGCTGGGAAAATCCACTGCATTTCTCAGCTCAAACCTCAGCCAGTGGATGTGAGAGGGCTCAATTCATGATTTTTAAAGCCAGCTGACAAAATCTCCTTCACGTGCACTTAAATCCCAGTAACAAACAACACAACTTTGGCATAAAAATACAGGGAAGGCAAAATTTTCAGCTCTTTTTAACCCGCCAGGCCCCAGTCCTGAGCTCTTACAGGTATTTTAAAAAAAGAAAAGGTTAAAAATACCACCCCTGGAAGTGTGGAGGGGTGGGCACAGCTGTGCATTTCAATGAGAACACCCCAATTTTGGGATAAATAATTTGTTTTTCCTGACTCCACTCCCACATTCTTCCCTGATGCTGAGGGATGTGCAGGGAAGGAATTCCTGGAAATGGGAAAGAACCCAGAATGTGGAGAGGATTATCCAAAAGGAAAACAAGGCCTGAGCACCCAGGGGTGTCCCAGGGAATGGGAAACCCCTCCAAGAAATTTTTTAAAGAACATTTTGACTCAGCCCCTGAGTGGTTTAACTGGAACCTTCTCCTGCCATCGTTTTTCCTACCACACCTGGAGCTGGAAAATGCTCTGAAGAGATCCTCGAGTTTTGGCAATAATAGAAAGAGGTCTATATATATATATATAAATATAAATATATATAAAAATGGTGATTATGAACTCCAAGGAGGTCAGATTTATTTTTACAGTGTTATTGTTTCTGTATGTCACTTAGGAAGCTGAATTTAATCTGGAAGCACTTTGTTACTCTTTATACAAACAAGTCTAATAAAGATTTTTTTTTCTCCATGTGCCTCCCTTTTTAATCATAAACAGAGGAAAAAATTTAAAATTTAATTATCATATAAATAGTGTTCCATCAAAACCTTTTCCTACCTTACCTGATTAATGGAGTCGAGACCTTACCTGATTAATGGAGTCCAGGGCTGTTTTCCTCCCACAAAAAAAAAAATCCACTTGAATTAAGTACCAACAATTTATTTTCATTGAAAAGTGTAACAAGTTGAGAAAGTTGCATATACAAACAGTTGAAACAAAATATTACAAGTGAATTTATCAATACATACAGGCAGAATCCCAGAAAAGCTCCTGGCTCCTCTTTGTGGAGCAGCTCCAGCAGCTGAGGGAAGAGGGATTTTGACTGGGATTTTTTCTTTTTTTTTTTTTTTTTAAGCTTTGAAAATGTGGATCCTGGTCACATCCCAAAGCTTGAAAGGCAAAGTTTAAGACTTTTAATTAAAAAAAAAAAATCAGTATTGAAAAAATGGCTTCAGTGTTCTCTAGCAAAGAAAAGGGAGAAGGAAAGGAGGTGGCTCCTGGCCTGGGTGGACTCAATCCCAGGGGATTTGCAGCAGGATTCCAAGGGGGAAAAGCCTTGGAATGAGGGCTGGCTCCTCATTTACCTGATGGCCAAAGGAAGGATTGCTGATCTCCAGCTCCAAGAGCTGAGGGCACAAGAGAACAACTCGAGCCAGAGCTGATAATAAGCTAAAAATACAAAAAGTCTTAAAAAAAAAAAAAAAAAAAAGGAAAATACACTCAAGAAGTGGGAAACAAATGTGGGGTGGCCCAGGAAGAGCTGCCTCACACTGGGAATTAATTCCTCCATGGAAAAAAAAAAGTGGATTCTCAGCCTAAAAACAAAGTTATTCCACTGTCCAAGGATGAGCTCTCCAAATCCCAGGGAATATTCCAAGGCAGCACAGGATAACAACTCCCTTTGAACAGGCATTTACTGAGAACATCACCAGGGCTCTGGGAATCCATTTGGTATCGCTCCATTCCAGGATTAAGAAGAAATATTAAAAATTGAAAGGCTGTAAATGCAGAGCTCTTAACCCTGGAAAAAGGAAAGTTGGAAAACACCCCCCCACACACACATTCCGAGTTAAAAAAATACAAAATAATTCCTATCAAGACTTCCTCTTTTAACTTCCTCAGGCTGAGGACTGCAGAGAGGATCAGCTTTCTTTCCTCTGGGTTTTTATTGCTTTCAGCTGGAGCTGCCCCAGCTCCCCAAGTCCCTGTGCTGTGTCCCTCAGCCCCCAGGTGACAAAGCCACCGCTGTCCCCTCCTCTCCCCCTCTGTCACAGCCCGGATGTCACAGCCTCGGTGTCCAGCGGGACAGAGCTGGCTCCTGTCGGGACACTCACCCCACGCAGAAAGAATTCCTTGTCTGAAGTTAAGGCAGCAATAAATACAGAGGGCTGGGATTCCCAGCTGCCTTCCCTCCCCCGGGCCGGGCCGGGAATCCACGGGGAATCCCTGGGGATGGATCAGTACACGCGTTTCTTCTTCAGCGACGACTCCGAGTAACGCGCGGCCCCGCCCGGAGCCGGGCACAGCGCGGGGCCGGGGCCGGGGCCGGGCTCGGGGGAGGACACGAGGTACGAGGAGCTGCGCTTCGGGGCCACCTGCGGGCGACACGGACAAGGGACACACAGATCCGGGATCAGAGTCCCCGGGAAAGGGAGGGCAAAGACACTCCAAAGGTTTGCGCCCGTTTTTTCCCTAAAAAAAGCCCCATTGATAAAAGGATCGCACCTGTGGATGGATGGATGATGGATGGAGTGGAGGGAAGGGAAAAAGGGAAGGGAAAAAGGGAAGGGAAAAAGGGAAGGGAAAAAGGGAAGGGAAAAAGGAAAGGAAAAAGGAAAGGAAAAAGGAAAGGAAAAAGGAAAGGAAAAAGGAAAGGAAAGGAAAGGAAAGGAAAGGAAAGGAAAGAAAAGAAAAGAAAAGAAAAGAAAAGAAAAGAAAAGAAAAGAAAAGAAAAGAAAAGAAAAGAAAAGAAAAGAAAAGAAAAGAAAAGAAAAGAAAAGAAAAGAAAAGAAAAGAAAAGAAAAAAGAAAAGAAAAGGAAAGGAAAAGAAAAGAAAAGAAAAAGAAAAGAAAAGAAAAAAGGAAAAGAAAAGGAAAACCATCCCTCTGCCCCTGTCTAGACACTGATCAACCCCACAGGGTCACACCTCTCTACTTCCACAGGGAAGGAAAACCTCCAGGAGAGCTGGGAAAAAACATTTCCCAGGTTTTTGAATATTATTTTAAGATTTTTTTTGACATTAACATTCCCAAGTCTGTGGTGTCCCTCCCGAGGGGTCAAGGACTTGCTGTAGCACCTGGATCCATGAGAATTCCTTGGGAATCCCTCAGATTTCGGCAATTCCTGTGGTGTGGAAGTGCTGTGTTGGTTTAAACCTATGGTGGCTGGGCCAGGAGGCCTCACTCCACAGCACATGGATAAAATGCAGTGGGAGAATGGCTCTGGTGTTGTCCTGCAGCTGCTGCAGACGTTTCCAGCCCTCAGGATGAGGCACCTTTCACTCCTCCTGGAGAGCCGAAGGGGTTGAACAGTCCTGGCCCAGCTCCCACAGCAAGGCAGGGGGTGAAAGATGAATTTTCCAGCTGTGCCAGAGCGGGTCTGTGCAGGATCTCAGGAGGGAGGGATGGATGGAGCAGCAATGGATCTGTAACTGGAATTTCAGCTCTGGCACACTCAGCCCTGAGGGGCCCAGAGTGGGGTTTGTGTGAGGCCACAGCTGCTCTAAGGCTGCCCCAAGGGCTCCCTGGGTTCACCTTCCCTTTGGGAAAACCTTTCCCAGCAGCTCTCCAAGCACCCTGTGCTGTTCACAATCACAGCTCAAACTGCTCCTGCTCAGTCCAGTTTCACCCTGGGGGCACCTTCATCAGAAACACAAAATTGTCTGAGGGAAATTTGTCCCCTGTCCTCTCTCCTGCAGTTCTGACAGCCATGGGGATGTCACCCATGTCCTGAGTCTCCCCAGCAGGTCCTGATGCTTCACACAAATCCCCCAACCTGCTCTTCCTGAGCCTCTGAAACACCAGGATTAAAAAAAACCAACAAAACACCAAAAAAAGCAGGATTCAAAGGAGCTGCAGGGTCCCTGCAAACACAGCCACACACTGAACTGGCAGAGCCTCCTGGGGAGCAGCCTCTTCACTGAGATTTATCTGCAATTCCAGCAGTTTGGAGCAAACTGTGCTGCTGTGCCTGTGCCAAGGGACTGAGTGTGCTCCTCCTGCCTTTTATGGCTCCTGGCATTAACACCACCACCCCAGGAACCTCTCTGGAGAGAAACTGGGAGGTGCTGCTGGGCTCAAACTCCTCACTCTCTCCTTCTGCTGCCACTCCACCATTTCCAGCCATGTCAGAGCTGTTGGGGATCTGAAACTCAGAATTTTTCATGTCCCAGCCCATGGCCAGGCTTTGGCCATCTCCAGCCCAAACCACGTCACAGCCAGCTCTGGCCAGGAATTGATGGAGTTAAAAGGAATCCACTGCCTTCAAAATCTTCAAAAAAAAAAAAAAATAGGAATCTCATCATTAAATCCCACAGGATTTAATGCTGTGATGGAAGGACCAGGTTCCTCAGCTCGACCATCCATAAAAACAGGAGCAATGGGATTTACCTACAGCACAGGGACAGAATTCCTCAGCAGTTTTAAAAATTAATCAGACTCCAGAAACTCACTGTTTCCAAAGCATTCCCACCCCATTTCTTGATGAGAACTCAGTGTCCACTGCAGCACCAGCACGGGAAGCTTTGCTCAATGAGTCTGAACTGCAGCTGACACCTGTTTTAATTCCAAATAAAAGCCATTTTATCTCCCAGCATCCAGAGAAGGGGCTGGTGGTAACCTGGATGCTGCCCAAGCCCAGGTAAACCTGCAGATGCTCCAGGAACCGTTTTAGAAACACACCCACAAAAAATTTGTGTATTTTACAAATCAGGCAGGTAAAAATCTTTAGATTTATCCTGTGTTTCTAAATTTTCTTTCCAGGACATTTTGAGCTGTTCTTTCCACTTCGGGGATTCTACCCAAATCCAAACTATCTGCAAGTCAAGCAAACACCAATTTAAATCCAGTGTGAACCACCTCCTCCTCTCTTCCTACTTCATTTGCCTCCTTCCAGGCCTTTTTGAACACTCACATCTCTCCAAGGAGCTCCCAAAAAACCCAGCCTTGCTCTGCCCGTGGGTTTTGGGGCACTGAGAGGAGCTCTGCAAGGCTCTGGAGCTGCCCCAACCTCTCCTCACGTTCCCAAGAATTGTGTGGAGCAGGGATGAAGAGGGAAAGCTCCACTCGGGGGCAGCACCGGCCAGGGAAGGAGCCTCTGCTCCTCCTCTCCTCTCACCTGCTTTAAGGGATTTGCTGGAGGAGGCTGCAGACCCTGCTGGGCTCCACTCAAAAGGGCAGGAACCACCTGCAGGCAGCTGCTGTAGTCTGGGAAAGATCCACCTGTAGATTCCTGAACCCAGAATGGGATCCATGAAGTAGAAGGAAAAAGGGTTTAATAATTTTCTTTGCTTTTGCGATGAGCTCTCAGCAGGTATGGAAATACCTGAGTGACAAGAGGTGCCATTCACAGCAGCTCAGGTGTGCAGCAATTCCTGGAGCAAAATGTGGGATTTGGATGATGGTTTAGTTTGTGTAATTCCTTTAAAAAGTGTTTTTCTCCTTGGTCACAACAAAATCCTCAGCTTGGGCAAGAAAAAGCCCTTCAAATGCTGGGAAATTCAGCACTGGGTGGGAAGATTTTAATCCACTTCTGAGCATTCCAGGTGAGTTTGGAAGGTGGGATTTTAGAGAGGGATATTTTGGGGGTGACTCCAGGGCTGCCCTGCAGCAGTGTCCACGTGCAGTGCCCTCACCCCACACTCTGCAGCCCCTCATTCCTGTGCCAACACACAAAGCAGGTGTCCAAAAGCTAATGGCAGCAATAGCCGGTGGAGACAGCAAGAAAATGAAATTATTTCTCACCTCAGAGGCTTCATTCTCCAAGGCATCCACTCTGGCCTGGGCAGAGTGATGTGCCTGAACATAATGCTGGTACCACTGCTGGACAGCCTCCTACAGGGGAGCAGAAATCCTCTCCCATGTCTGTCCACAATCCTCACAGCCCAAAGCTCTCCAAAAAGTTTTTTAAAGAGCTAAAACTCTTCAGCACCAGTGGTGAAGCTCCAATCAAACGTTTAAAATCATGGCAAGTGCTTAAAACATACAAGAGGCACCTGTGGGCTGGAAGTGAGGCAGGGATAATTCCTGTTCTGGGAACACCTCTAGGGTTGGGGCAGCCACAGCTCCTCTGAGCACCCCCAACCTCCCAGGGAACAATTCCTAATTCCCAAAATCCCATCCAGCCCTGCCCTGTGGCAGTGGGAAGCCACTCCCTGCGTCCTGTCCCTCCAGGCTTTGTCCCTATTCCTTTTCCAGCTCTCCTGGAGCCCCTTCAGGCACCTTTAGGATGTGATCCAAGAGGTGTCTGATCCCTGGCAAAGCTCCCTGTTCCCCCTCACCTCTCTCTGGCCAGGCTGGGAGGTTCCCAATCCCAACCCTCTCCATCCTCAGGAGTTTGGGGGCTCACAGATGTCCCTGCCAGCAGCCCAGGAGAGGCTCTGTCTCCTCACTAAGGCACTTCACAGATTTGATCTGTGCAGTTAAGAGTTTCCTCCAGACTCAGAATGGTTAATGGAAATGTGGGAATGTTCTTTCCCAGAGGCTGCAGGCCCTGGCCAGGCTGTGATCAGCACATGGGGAAGATGGGGAGCACATCCTGTGCACTGACAGCAGCTGGCAAACATCCCCCAGCTCTGCAGGAACAGGCAGGCAGAGCTCTCCTCCCTGGGACCCAGCCAAAGGTCAAGATTTAAAAACTTCTGGGGAAGGCAAAGAGAAAAATCCCTGGTTCTGAAGGCAGACAAAAGCCAAGGCAGAGGTGGGGAGAAATCATTTTTTAGTGAGTGCCCAAAGTTCAGGCTCTCAAGAGGCCAATTTTTTCAAGGGCTGTGATTTCAGCAGGGAACGTTCTCTGTGCTAAACCTGCTCTGAACATCGAAAAAGATAAAATGGCAGTGGGGAGGCTGGGGAAGAACACCCAGAGAAAACAAGGAGCAGCTCTGGGGAGAATCCCAGAGGTTCCAGGCTGTGCAATTCCTACCTGTGGGTATTCCCCAGGCTGCTGGGAATAACTGAAGTAATTTTCCATTGCATGTTGTGATGCAGTTCCCTGAGACACAGCAGCATCCAGGACATTGTTGGGAAGGCTGGTCTGCTGTGGAGGACTGGAGGCTTTGCTGGCAATTGCTGCTGGGAACACAAGGAACACAAATAAACACCTGCATCATAAAACCCACACAAATCAGGTTCTATTCCAGGATTAAAATCGAAATTTGCCTTTTCACATTAGGCTGTGCCCCAAATTCATCAGTGCTACAAATAATTGAAAAGCTTCTTTATGAGCCTCTGAAAATTTAACCATCAGCATGAATTATTTTGCAATTTTAAGACCCACTGTGAGATTTCCTTAAGGATAAATGCTGTGGTCACTGGATTTATCAGGCTAAAACAGGATAAATATTTGCCATGCTCTGGCTGTGGGAATTTGCAATGAAATCCATGAAATGTTTGCTTACCTGGCAGACAGATACCAGGCAGAACACTTGCCAAATTCAAGTAGGGGTTGGTGCTCAGCCGAATTTCTTTTGGGGGTTCCCCAAGCAGAGAAGTCTGTTTTTTCAAGGGAGTCTGAAAAAAAAAGGGCAGTTTGCATTAAATTCATATAAAATTGATCAGAAATAACCTTAAGTGGCTCAGCAGGGCCTTGGAAAAAGCTTAGCCCTATGAAAATCAACTTCTGAAATGAAACTTTAGAAATAAAATGAAACTTTTGAAGTAAAATTCTTCAAAAGTTCCATTTTATTTCAGCAATCTGGACACATTGCCTGCATTTTTTTCTACCAAATAGTTTTTGTAGGAATGTTTCTCTTCAGACTGTAAGTTCCTAAAGGATATTACAAAACAAACAAACAAAAAAACCCCTTTTATATGCAAGTGAAGGAATAATAATCATTAGAACAATTCCAGATGCAGGGAGTGAACATTAAGTACACAGCCAAGACAAAAATCAACTTTTCACTTGGAGACACAAGGAAAAAAAGGCCAAATGTTAAGAAAATCATGAATTAAGCACATGTTTCCCCCCAAAAAGTCAAAGTATTCATGTATATTATAAAAAAGGTAAATTTTGTTCAGGGCAGAAAAAAAATTCTGAAATAATGTAACCAATTAAATGCCATCCCATCATCCTCTCATACTTCACCTTCAAGGGAATAAAAAATATTTTAAATACTGATAATTAAAAGTGGAAAATTTACATACACACACAGGAAGCACCTGGAAACCCAAAGAGCCCCTCACCAGCACCAGAACTGCTCCTGATTAATCCCAAAATTCAACCCAACACGTTCAAAGTTTGGCCTTTAAAGGAGCCACTGGCCCTGAGATGGATTTCATCATCAGACACATGGCAAAGGGCCCTGCAGCACTGGGGAGCCTCCTTTGTTCACTGAGCTGGACCACCAAGGAGCTCCATTGTTCTCCCAACAGCCACAAGGCAGTGACCTCAGCAGGGATCCAGGATGCTCCTGGAGGAGGCAAATCTTACACCAGAGACACAGCAGTGGCTGAAATAAGGAGGAGGAAGGAGGAGGAAGGAAAGAGGAGGAAGGAAAAAGAAGAAGAAAAAGGAGAAGAAGATGAAAAAGAGGAAAAGGGGGAGGAAAAGGGGGAGG
>VWZU01017288.1:130882-151715 GCA_013397095.1 Sterrhoptilus dennistouni | reverse complement strand
CCAGACAAGAAGAGCAGAGGCAGTGCCCGCAGAGGCCTTACCCCCAGGGCGGAGTCGCAGCCCCGCAGCGGGGCGGGCGGTGCTTTGCAGTGGGCGGCGCGCAGGGCCCCGGGCAGGCTGGGCAGCCCCGCGGGGAAGGGCTGAGCCCCGGGCACCGCCTCGCCTTTGTCCGCAGCGCCGGGCGCGGGGACGGGCTGTCCAACGATGTGCTGGGCCGGGAAGAATGGCAGCATGCCCATCCCTGCTGCCGCTGCTGCTGCTGGAAGGGGAGCCGGGTTAGACGCTGCAGCCAGCCATAAATGGAGAAACTTGGCTGTTAGATGGGATTTGTTACAGAGGGTTTGGTTGTGGGGTTAATGAAGGAGGAGGAGAATGATTTCGCATCTACTTCATTGGTTTTTAACAAAATTCCTTTGTTCTTTTCCCGTCTCACAGGCAAACGAGTCAACTTCAAGCTGATTCAATAAAACTCTGACTTTTCTAAACATTCCCTGTGATAACTCACTTAGTGTTTCCTGTCATTTTCAAAAAAAACCATCTGGGAACAACATCCTGGAGGATGCTGGATGGGAACACTGGGGAAACCCCACCTCAGCTGGCATCAGGAGAAGCTGGAAACTAGTCTCGAAAATGAAAATCTGGATATTCTGAGGAGTTTCTGGATACCTTTCCCTTGCTGCTGGTTACTGCCATGACTCAGAGCACAGCCAGGATTGCAGAATGCAAAGGAGCAGTGGAGGAAACAAGATCAGAAAATCCTGGACTGGTTTGGGGTGGGAGAGACCTTAAGGATCATCCATTTCCACCCTCTGCCATGGCAGGGACACCTTCCATTATCCCAGGCTGCTCCAACCTGGCCTTGGACACTTCCAGGGATCCAGGGGCAGCCACAGCTCCTCTGGGAATTCTATTCCAGGGCCTCCCCACCCTCCCAGCCAGGGATTCCTTCTCGATATCCATCTAAATCTCCACTTTTTCAGTTTATAGCCATTCCCCGTGTCCTGTCCCTCCATTCCCTGTCCTCAGTCCCTCTCCAGCTCTCCTGGAGCCCCTTTAGCCACTGGAATTAGCTCTGAGCTCTCCCTGGAGCTTCTCTTTTTCCAGTATCCAACTGATCTTTCCTCATAAATATTTTGGGCATCAGTGGCACAGAAATTTGCATTCCAAATCGACATCTGTCACAGACTGGTTGTTAAAACTCATTTCTTAATAAAATGAAGAGCAAATTAGTGGTGCCTCTTAAGCAGCTCACATTTACCTGCTCTGAGAAACCCCATAAAATATCATCCCTAAATAAAGCATATTATAAGTGTACAAAAAAAAAAAAAAAAAGGCAGTAACTGAGCCAGCAGAGGATTTAACAGCCTGTTTTTGTGACACAGGGAGAAAAATCAAGTGCACAAGGTGAAGCTGGGCATTTTTCAGTGCTTTGGGATGAAATAAAATGTCATTTACACTTGAGAGCTTCTCCTCGTGCTGCCAGGCCTGAGTTCACTGCTGGCATCACCCCTATGCCCAGCACTGTCTGCAGGAGCATTGTTGGAGGTTCTCCCAGCAAACCTGGTTTCTAAAAAGGAAGAAGAGAAAACTGTGTAAATGATTCAAATCATCTGCTCAGGGCTGTTTTTTTACAACTCCCACCATTCTTGACCTTTTCAGCTCCACTAAACTGGTCAAGGATCACAGAACCACGAAGTGGGTTGGGAGGGAACTTAAAAGATTGTGGGCATCTGATGATAAAAATGATTTATTTTAGGAATTCTAAGAGCGTTCAAAGGGAGTCAGAGGTGCAGGGAAGGCCTTACACTGTTTGCCTGCAGGTTTTCCATCTTCAGGAGCTGCTGCTGGGGCAGGGGCAGGTGAGCAGGGCTCTGCAGCAGCAGGCTGGAGGTGCTCCCCAGGATTGAGCTCTGAGAAGAGATAAAAACAATTAGTCAGGGACAACAGAGCAAGCTTTAAATATTTTCACGCAATATTGCTTGAAAAATTTTAAGATTCTGAGTTAAGACAGCGAAGGGAAATAAAAATTTCCTCCACAGGACTGATTTTGCTTCAGAGAAATATCCAGGTATGTTTCATCTACGTGAAATCCTACCCCAGAGCCATTAAAACCTGACAAATCCCAGTGCCTGCAGACTGGCAAGTCCATAAAATATTCACACTCTTCATTCAAAATATTCTGGATCAGTTTTGCCACCAGAACTGAGCCACTGAATTAATAACTTTGGGGCCACTCTCTTCAGACTCTGCCACTGGTATATTGAACATTAGGAGCTCTGGCCAGCACTGAGGCTTAAAATAAACTTTAAAAGACATCCTGATTTATGCTGCATGCCTGGAAGTGTCTGGCAGCAACACCTGCCAGTAAAATATAGGTTGTTCTATAGGGTGTTGTACAAAAATAAATATACAGTGATCATGCCAACTACACCTTTCTTTATTATTATTTTTTTTTTATCACCAAACGCAGGGAATGAAGACTGCAAAACATCTCCCCAAATATTTCCAAGCTGTGTCTCTGGGTGGGTTAAATTCCCTAGGGGAAAAACCCCTTTATAACTAAAATATCATCTCCTGCACTGAAATATGATCTTCTGGACTCAGAAATTTGCTTTTCCAAACAAAGATGTGCCATATCTAGATTAGTTATGGATCTATTTTAATTGTCTCAGTGATTTTCAGGAGAAATTATGCAGGGCTGGTTCTTGTCACCAGTGCCAGGGGCTGCTCCTTCTGAACTTGGCTCCAGCAACAAAGCAAAGTGGTTCCATTGCAAAACTTTCAGAAATAAGAGAGTGGAAAAATCAGTTTGGTCAGAATCCTCAGAGGAAAGGCTCTGGATTAATCGAGATTTAATAAACTGCTGGATGGCTGAGGAAAACATCCCTGAGAAAGCTGAAAATGCATTGTTTTGGCTCAGGATAGTTTATAATTAAGAGAAATTAAGAGAAAAAAAGGTTGAAAATCAGGCTACTTCAAGTCAAAAAATTCCTGGGTGAATAACCTTCAAATCCTGCCTGTTGAATCCTTTTTAAAGAATTATTTTAAAATATTTATTCTCATTCTGTGGCTTTACAAAGCCCTGAATAGAAAAGAGAAACCCAAGACATGCAGGGAGTTCAATCAGCAGGACTGGGGAGGTGTTTCAGTGACAACACTGAATTTCAAGACAATAAAAATCAAACAGCGACTTGATTCTGTGCCTTTAGAGAATCCCCCAGAATAAATCACCCAAAAAGAGATAAATCTGACTTAGAGAAGAAATTTGGATCATCAAATCCTTCTAAAATTCAGATTTGGAGCTCATTAAATGACAGGAAGCTCCCAGGAAGAGAATGAGACATTTTAAGTCTCTGGACAGAAAAAACATGGAACTGTTTTGGCTGCAGCTCTCCCAAGCCAAAAACCACTGGAAAAACCTTTTTTGGATCATCATCAATCCCACTGTTAATTGTGGAAAACATCCCTGACTCCAGCTGTGAGCACCAAACACTTCCAAGGAAGCACAGGCTGAAGACAGAGGAGCAGGAACTCAAACAGACCAATTGAAAAAGTCATTTGAATTAAAAAATAAATAAATAAAATCAAAGAATTATGCATTTTTAATATATGGGTAAAAGCAGCTCATTTTATAAAAATAACTGAATTAATTAAATTATTATTTTGAATAAATTAAGCAGCATTTATTTAAAATTATATACAGTCACCTACCAGTTTTTCAGATAAAAAAATAGAAAAGCTCAATATACATAAGGAATACTTCTGCATTTTAGTTGGGTCTTTCTTTAGTCTTTGTTTGCCAAAAGAACTGCAGAAATAATTGATGCTGAAGGGGGTTTTGTTTTTCAAATGGGAATTTCTGAAACATCAGAAAAAGTGAGGCCAAGTGATCAACTCCAGTCCCTTGTAGGGATTTGTGTAAATCCCTACCATGAACATTAAATTCAATTTTTGGCTCCTGGCAAGAGCTGGAGAAATCCCTGAGAGCAGCTGAGCTCAAGGCAGAAATTCTGCTCGTGGAGGTGCATTTTCTCCTTCTCAATTTCTAACACAAACTCATCCCAAAAATCCTTCCCATCATCTCTCAGGAATTGTGGAATTCCATCAGAACCTCGAGGGGTTTATGAGTAAAAAAAGAACATTTTCAAACCACTATTTTCTATGGCACATTTGGGTCTCCCTGCAAGCTTGAAAATGAAGCTGAAGGTGCTGAACTCGATGGTTTGGATCAGATAAATCCATAAAGGCTCTACAGGAGTGTGGATGAGCTGCTCCAAGGGAAAGGGATGTGCCAGACTCCTTTAAAGAGGTTTTTTTCCTGCCAGTAATGATAAAGTTTTGTTTACATTGGCAGGTTTTAAGTCAAAAATTTAGATAAAATAACTCTATTTTGGACAGTCAGCACTGCCTGCTCCCTCATCTCAGAACTTTCCTTAGAGCTCCAACAAGAACATTCGATTTTAGCTGTAATTCCTTAAAACTTTAGGATTTCTCATGTTAAAATCTCCCCAAATACCTCTTTTGATGGGTTTTTTTTTGCCACATACCTGATGAACTTTGTTCAACTGCAAAAAAGGTGACCCAACTGCTGAATTGATGAGGTGAGGTAAACCTGCAGATGCTCCAAGAACTGCTAAAGAAACACACACACACACACACAAAAAAAAATCATGTATTTTATAAATTAGGCAAGTAAAAATCTTTAGAATTATCTTGTATTTTTTAATTTGCTTTCCAGGATGTTTTTAATTGTACAAAGGTCATGATAAGGGAATGACAGAGTGGTTTAGGTTGGGAGAGGCTGTGAAACCTTTTGCTATAAAATTACCAGAATGTGAGAACTCCAAAGTCGCCTCCACATCTGAGAGTTCCAGCTCTCAGCTTTATCTGAAGTGCTTTAAATTCAGATTTAACTCAAGTGTTTCTGCCCTGAAGTGGTCACTTCACACTCCATTTCTGGGTTTCTTTGTCACCACACTCTCAGCTCTCCCCCAGCTGATCTCCTCCTCACCTGGTTCCTGTTCTGAGCCCTTTCACCATTTGAAATGTGATTAATTAGGGGTTTCTGTTTATTCACATCCTAATTAGAACACAGCAATGACTCTGCACAGCTGTGGCAGCAGCCGAAAGGAGAAAGATTTACACTGGCAACAGGAGAAAGGCTGCAAAATTCAGATCTAGAATCAGATTTAAGTTTAGCAAAGTCTTGCAAAAGGTATTTCTTTCTAAACCCATTTTCAGTATGAATATTTAGAGCCCACAGAGTTCACACAAGGATATCTGTAGAAACACAAGAGTGTAGCAAAGCACCTTTTGCTTTCAGAAAATGTGAAATTATCTGCACAAACACACTGAAACAGATTTTAAACATCATTTCTACTGAGTGACTTTGTAAAACCTTTGCAGCACTAAGAAGAAGGTTGAATTTTGCATTATTTCAGAACAGCTTACCAGGTTTAACAGCGTGGCCACGCAGCTGGGGCTGCAGCAGCATCTGCAGCATGGCTGGATTATTAAAACTTTTCATGATCTGCACTGGATTTGGCTCGGGAAGCAAACCTTTCCTATTGTTCCTCATCTCCAAAGAAGAGAAAAAAAAGTGTTAGAAGCAGGAGAAAACAATGAATACATTTAAATCCCTCAAACTCCAATGGCAATGTATACATTTCATCTGTTACAGATAAAACCATTTCCTTCTCTGTTTCCTGCTTTTTTTCCCCCTCATATGAAACACCTAACAAACCATTCCAACAAAATTTCAAGCACATTTCTTTTTTTTCCTCCTTTAAACCCAGAGTTATATCAGTACAGGAGAGTAAGAAATGTTGCCATGAGCACCAGATCTTGTAACAGACTTCTCATCTCTGGCTGAAGTGAGGGAACTCTTCTGCCTCTCCATGTAACACTGATCACATCCAATTTCCTAGGAAATCATTTGATAAGACCTGTGGGTGTAAAAAAGCTTTCTTCTACCTCCAGCATGAAATGAACCTATTTCTCCTGCCTTGAAATTTATCTTAAAGCTGACAAATCCTTGCCTCTCTGTTTTAAACCAAGTTTCAGCTCATCCAGTGACTCATTCCCAGTCACTTTTGTTTTGAGCTGGAATGATTTCTCTTACAGGAGATTACATTGACTAAAATCCTAGAGCTATGTGGGTGTAGCTTTGTGATATTTTATGGATATATTTTATCTTTTTCCTGGCCATCTTTGCCTAGGAAAGAGTCTGAACTGGGCTGATTATACAGAATTCCAGAATGGTTTGGGTTGGTTAAAGCCCATCAAGCTCCACTCTTTACCATGGGCAGAGAATCTTCCACTATCCCAGGGTTGCTTCAAGCTCTGTCCAACCTGATTTAATAAACCCAAAATGCTTCCTAAGCCTGGTTCCTTCTCATGGGCAGGGAATTTCTCATTATCCCAGAGCTGCTCCAAACCCTGTCCAACCTGATTTAATAAACCCAAAATGCCTCTCAACCCTGGCTCCTTCTCATGGGCAGGGAATCTCCCATTATCCCAGAGCTGCTCCAAGCCCTGTCCAGCCTGGCTTTGATAAACCCAAAATGCTTCCCAAGCCTGGCTCCTTCTTGTGGGCAGGGAATCTTCCACTATCCCAGGGTTGCCCCAAGCCCTGTCCAGCCTGACTGTGTTAAACCCAAATACTCCCCAAGCCTGGCTCCTTTTCCATGGGCAGGGAATCTCCCACTATGCTCCAAGCCCTGTCCAACCTGGCTTTGCTAAACCCGAAACGCTTCCCAAGCCTGGCTCCTTCTCCATGGGCAGGGAATCTTCCACTAAGCCTGGGTTGCTCCAAGCTCTGTCCAACCTGATTTAATAAACCCAAAATGCTTCTCAACCCTGGCTCCTTCTCATGGGCAGAGAATCTTCCACTATCCCAGAGCTGCTCCAAGCCCTGTCCAACCTGATTTAATAAACCCAAAACGCTCCCCAAGCCTGGCTCCTTCTCCTCGCCAGCTCAGGCGCGACTGACGATCTCATCCCCAAGGGGTTTCCAGGGATCTCACCATCCTCTGTGCTGCTATCAGAGCTGCCAAGGTGCTCCTGCCTGGTGCTCCAGGGGCACAGAAGGACACCTGGACCCTCCTGCCGTTGATGGTGGCCCCGTCCATGGCCCCTCTCACGCTCTCCGCCTGCTCCGCGCTCTCGTACTCCACCACGGCGAAGTCGCCGCTGCCGCCGTCCTCGTCCTGGGCAAACTGAAACAACAACAACAGCTCCCAGTGTTGCCTTGATTTTTCAGCCTTCTGATCTTTTCATGTTGTTTTACTGGAGTTTTCTCATGCTTGTAACAAAAACAAAGACTGATATTTTGTAAATAACACACTCCTTCCATGGGGAAGGACAAATTGATGGACTTCTAGGTTGACCACTGGGGTCAGAGAAGTGTTACTCTTGTCCCCCAATCCCTGATCAAATTCCAAACCCAATTTAAACCTCAAATCATAATAAACTTTCTCTTCTCACTTCTCAACTAAATGAGTAAGTGTAGTTCTTTCATGTCCTCTAGCAACACTCCAGGGAAAACTGGCAATTCCAGCAGCTGCCCTGCAGTATTTGTACCTGCTTCTTCAAGATCTTGCACAGCTGACACAACCCAAGGTTAATATTTCCCCCCAAACCATGAGGTTTCTTCCTGAAAATAAATTGGATATCACATCTTCATATCTATTTGGCATTCATGCTTATAGACTCGTGATTATCATGGTTATCTGCTCATTCCTTCCATTACCTCTTCCATTCCCACCTTCACTTCCACCTCACCTCAGGGAGAACCTCAGCTATAAAATGAATTTAACAACAACAGAGGAGAAACAAGAAGCGAACTGTAAATACAGCTGGACACCACAAGCTGTTTTTATTTTGCAAGATAATTATAAACCCGTCCTTCTTCATTGTTTTTCAGCCTGCAATAATCAAAGTGTTGTTCATCAGGGTAGCACAGGACAGCTGCTGAAACATGCAACAATGCAAATTCCACCAGTGTCTGGTGCCTTTTGGGAGAATGTGAAGGCTGTGGCCGTGGGGAATGCCAAGAGAAGATGCCAGACTGATCAATCAAGCAGACTGGAAAAGGGCTTACGTGGCAAACGCTGCCCTGGCCTTTGTGTGCAGACTTTGAGAGAGAATGAGCAGATTTAAATCAAACAAAAAAACAGGCTGAGAAGGGAGGGATGAAGCTTAGGCAAAAAAATCTCCAGTCTCCAAATGAATGGGAGTGATAAACTGATACCAGCTCTGGTGGGGAAGAGACAAAACCTCCTCCAGATTGCACTGGATAAAAAACAAACTCAGCCTCACAAACTTCTCCTGACAATTGAAATATAAATTTTTCTTCCAAAGATTTGGAAGAAAAAGAAGGTGGTCAGATCTTTAATGGCACTGTTCCAGCCTGGCTCCTGGAGAACACATATTTCCTATATAAATCCATTTCATTTTTATTTTGATACCAGTTTAGATGCAGTGGCAAAGAGCTGAGGTATTTGTGGAAATAAGGGTTTGAAGCTATGGAACATCTGTATTTTAGTTTCAGCTAAAATAAAAGTTAAAAACTCCCTTAACATGTCCCAAGTGCAGCCACCAATATTCTTGCAAAGGATTCAGGAATTTTTCAGCTTCCCAAGTAAACAGGTACTGAAAAAATGTTCTTTATTCCTATCCAGATAAGGGTGGAGACCTTTTAGTGACAATTTAAAGTTGACAGAAGAAAAGAATGAGATTTTCTGGTCCATTTTGTTGAAACAAATGACAAAACACGTTTTTCCTAATATCCATGTGTAAGTATTTAGCTTCAGCTCCTCCTGACAGAACATTTCTGTTGTCAATAGAGGAAAAATCAAAATGATCTTTTAAAAAACGGTAACTTTGGAATAAGATGAAATAACCCAGAGTTTATTTTATGACTTCAGGTAAGAATTTTGGATTGTATCTATTTGATGAAATACTGCACAAGCTCCCAGCAGAACTAAGTCATGGCAGCACCACAAGAGCTACATTAAAGTTTTCCAGAAAAAAAATGCTTTTCTCAGTCATTCTTTATAGAAATTTCTTCCTCACTGAGGTTTCTGCTATATCCTCTTCCCGATTTTTCTGTCTCTACCCCATCACATCCCCTCTCCACTTTGCTTTTTCCACCTTTTCTTGGGTCTTTTTCCTCCTCCTTTCTTTGTCCTCAATTTTCAGGTCATCTCACTCATAACCCCATAATTAATTAGCATCCATTTTCTTCCCCTTTTCACTTATTAAATCTGAACTATTTGTTTTCCTCCTGTGTTTTATAGGAACAGGAATATTTACTGACCTAATGCAGACAAACACTCTCCTCACCCACACCCAAGATTCATTATGATTTTTAAAAGGTAAAAAGTCAATTTTTGAGTGCACAGCAGAGCTCTGGCAGTGAAAACCACCTTTCCCCAAGAAGTCTGTTATTCTTTGAAGCTCAGAAATTCTAAAGGATGGTGAAAAATTGTTGGAGGAGCTGATAACAGCCCCCGGATTATTTGACAGCTGGAAAGAAAAAGAAAAAAAAGCCCTGAAGGAAAAGACTTAAAAGGATCAATCTGTTGAGCTAATTAAACAAAGATTGAGCAGGAGACTTGAGTGCAGCATTTAATACCTTCTTACAGGAAGAAAATAATGGGGAGCAAGAGCTCCTTAATTGAGGCATCAGTGAGGTGAGGCTGAAGCCAGACACATTCCCAGGGTCGTGATCAAAATAACCAGGAATGGAAATTTTCTGGGAAGAGTTAATTCCAGTCTATTTCTCTCCTGGTGGATTTGGATCAAGCAAGTTTAAGGATTTACTCTGGCCAACTACAAATTGCTGGGGTTGGAAAAGAGAGGCCTGCAGGTCCTTCTGCTCCACATGCTGGGAATCTCTGGGTGCTCATCCCTGGGGCTGATCCCTGAGCAGATCCAAGAGACTTCAGGGAAAAAAAATCAAAAAAAACAACCCCGTGATTGAAATCTGTGTGGTTACAAGGAAAGATTTCCTTTTCCTGCCTGTTTATGATGATCTGTCTGTGCCACATTTGTGATCTCATCATAAATATTTATTTATTTGTGATCTCATCTCACAAGCCACGAGGATGAGAAGGAAACTTCTGCACTACAAAGGTAAGGATCCACCTCTTCTGTGCTTCCCAGCTTTCCAAAAGATGTGTCACTTCTATCCCTGACAATACCCAAGAACCCAAATCTGCATCTTCCACACTTAGGGAAAAACATGTTAAATATTAATATATTAATTCTATGATGTATTTTGCATCATCTGAACTGTTACACTTGTGGTATTCATGCACTCTGCCTTTCTTTGAGCAACAAAACGTTCAGCAATGTCTACTTTAAAAGCTCTCAAACCCCAAATTATTTTCAGTAAATGATATAAGGAGATGTCTTCCAAAACCCAAATTATTTTCAGTAAATGATATAAGGGGATCTCTTCCAAACATTTTGCTGGCATTTCACTGGAGTGATGTCCTGCAGAATTCCCAGACAGCAGGAATCACACCCAGAGCAGCTCAGCATCACCACTCCCATCACTGTGCAGATGCACAGCCCAGTGATTATAGGAAAAAATCAAACTGGGAGACAGCAAGAGGCAAAGCTGCAATCCCAACCTTGCTTTTCCCTCAGGCAGGAACCCAACATACCTGGCAGAAGACAGGTTTGTACTTCAGGGAGAAGGCCTGGATCAGCTCCTTCGAGTCAGCGCAGTCTTTTTGTAATTTCTCCACACAAAGGCACTTGGAGTGAATGAGGTTTGTGGTGAGCTGGTTCACATCCATCCACTGTGCAAACAGAGTGCTCTCCTCCAGCTGCTTGCCCAGGAGCTCCAGCCTGGCCTTGGCAGCAGAGTCTTTCTTCATGTATTCCACGAATCCATAGCCCTTGGAATGGCCGGTGAGCTCGCTGTAGACCAGGAAACACCTCTCCACGTTGCCATAGGCACGCACCAGTTCCTCAAACTCCTCGATGCTGAGGGAAAGGGGCAGGTTGGTGATGCAGAGCAGAGCATCCGTGGGCTGGAGCTGCACGGAGATCTCCTTGCCACGCAGGGAATGCTGGTGGAATTTCCTGATGGCGCTCTGGGCCTGCTCCCCGTTTAACAGGGTGACAAATGCTGCAAGAGAGGAGCAGTGGGGACATCACCTACCCCACACCTCTCCCTCCCCCTGAAACCACAGGTGAGAGCTGCAGATTTACCCCAAAGACACAATAAATAGATTTATTACATATATATATAACATCTAAAATCTGGGATTATTGATTGAACATCATGAGCAATTAACTCCAAAAGTGATGGACACAACTTCACCACTTGAAACCCAACCCAATTTTGTATCTGGGGAACAAAATAAAATATTCTACTAGCAGACTGTTATTTACGAAATTAAATATTCCACTGAAGTCAACATATCATAGATTCGGTGGGATCTCCTTAATTTGAAAACATCCACAAGTTCTCACTTTGGGGTTAACAGATCTTTTTTTGGGGTTTTGAGCCGATAAAGCATTTCACACGATCTCCAAACTGGATGAGGGTGGAAAGGACTTCTTGTCCAACCTGTTCCTCAAGCAGGGTCACCCAGAAGGGTTCCCAGGATCCCAAAGGATGGAGATTCCACAACCTCTCTGGACAACCTACAACAGTGCTGGGTGACCCTCAGAGGGCAAAAGTGTTTCCTGTCGTGAGCAAACTGCAAATGCATCTGGAGCTGGGCAGGTTTCCCTCCCAGGCACGTGTGGTTTGTCCCAAGAGAGGCCTCAGGACCAGTTTTCCAAAGGAATTCAGCCAGCTGAGGTCACTGAACTCCAGAAGGAACCAAAAAGCTTCTGATCAACACCAGAAAGTTTCCAGTTTTCACTGACTTCAGTGGAAGGTGACAAAAAAGGCACCAGACAAGCTGTGACAGTCCCTGACTTCACACACAGCACATAATGTTCCTCACAGAATTGAAATAAATGAAATTTTGAAGTTCTCACCTGTTCTTTTATTCCTGTCCACGTAACAATACTTGATTTCATAATCCTTAAACAAGTCGTGGATTTCCTGCAAGGGAGAAATACAAGTAACATCATGTAAATAAGTCACCCAACCAAACAAGTGTATAAATTCATCCTCCTTTCAAACAAAACCAAAAACTCCCCCAACAAATAGAAAATTTCACCATAGAAACACTTGGTAAGTATTTGTTTTTGAAGGAGTTGGTTACAGTGCTGCAGCAATGTTTTTATCTCACGTACAAAACTGGCTGGCTGAATTTGATTAATTTACTTTTCATTCTCTGGGGTCACGTAAACACAAAAGGGCGTCCTGTAACTGCCTTTTGATAAAGACAAATAACATCACAGCTCATTAAATAGCAAAACCCTCTCCATTGCTCTGAAACACAACTGGCATAGCTAAAATACGACATGGACAAGGAACACTGGCAGCATCACATCACCAAATGTTACTGAGGGCACAATGCTGCCCCAAAAACCCAACAGTTGCTTTTAGTTTCCTGCTCAAGTTCACTTTAATCGATTTTCACTCTCAATAATGGATATTATTTCACTCAGCAGATAACTGTGGCCAGAGTACCCCCTGGGAAGTATCCTCTATCAATTACTGCACAGCTGCTCAACAGAGAATCAACCCCAGGAGTGTCATTTGCTCCCAGTAATTAATGGGAAGAGAGGAGGGGTGGGGAAGAGCAAGTCTAAGAGGAGTTTGCTGCAGCTATTCCCAAAAAAACCAAGGTGCACACGCTCCAAAAACCCACAAATTATTGTCAGTTCAGTGGTGAGAAAGCAGAGATGAGCATTCACCACCCCAAGGAAAAAACAGGAGTAACAATAACCTGGATATTTACATTATTTTAGCTGCATAAATCCCATACACAAGAGTGCAAGATGATTTCCTGCAAGGAAAATAATCAACCAGCCTTGTCTGCAAGTTTAATTGCAGCTGAATGTAGTTGCCAGTTTGGTAATTCAATCTGTGGAGCCTAAAGGTTAATTGGGTTCTCTGGGAGGGGGATCAGTGCACACCTTTTAGTCAAGAGAGCACCAATCTCTGGTTTCACTATTTAACAGCTGTCAAATGCTGCATTAATAAAATATGGCAGCTTTTCTCCAGCCAACACCAGTTCTCTGATAAGGTGTGATAAGGATGGGGTTTCTGAAATGCAAGATAAGCCCAAAATTCAAGCCAGGGAGGGGATGTGAGTCAGGACATCTCTCAAACAAGAATTAGGTGGTTCATTCTCAGATGTGAGAGACTGAAATGATAATTTCTGTACAGTTCTGGCAGCTCAGTTGTGCTGTGCCACTGAAAACTCCCAAAAAATTTTGTTTCTGTCCCACCCAGAAAAAGAGGGACGTATTTGCCCTTTTGATTTCCTGTATTATTTTACAAGAACAACACTGGAAGTTTTCTATGATGATTAGGTAGCAGGAAATAGGATTTCAAACAGCTCTGAACACCCTTTTGAAAGTCATCTGTGCATCAGATGATTCCACATGATTTCCCAGTAACTGCCTGAAACTTGGAGAGGAAAAACAGCCCCTATTGAACAACTCTGAGAGATAATGATGAGATCTCATCTAAAAAATGATGAGAATATAAATTTTAAATAAAGCCTGATTTTAGCACAGAAATCCGCTAAATATTTTAACACCAGCTTCCACAGGTGGTTGCAAACATTGCCGGGTGCGTGCAAAAAGGATTATTTCAGGAAGGTTTTGGTGCTCTTAGTAGGGCTGAGACCTTCACCTGTAGAATTGGGGCTGTGTTTCAGTGAAAGCATTTCTCACATAAACACCATCTGTGAGGATTTACAAAGATAAAACACGCTGACAACTGTAGGAAAACGTGTCCTCCTCTCGATGAAACACCTGGAAACATCTGGGATTTCTCTGCTTGCCAAGCCAGGCACTTCTCTAAACTTCACCTCCAACATGTCCCAGCACTCAGGTCTGGTGGAAGAGAAGGAACAGCTCCCACTGTGATGTTGTTCCCAGTTTCACTCCCCACAGCTCAGGGCAGAAGTGTCAGGGACTGTCCAAGCAGCTCTCCAGGATCAGGCCAGGAGGGAATGTTTGCTCTGGAGGAGAAGGGGGTCAGCCAAGTCAGGTAGATCCTCAGCTGGGATGCTGTTAACTCGTGAGGAATGTAAGCACAGGGATGTTTCCCTGAGAACGGCACAAACAAACAGGGAAGGCTTTCTCCCGTTCCCAGCAGAGAGGGAGCAGACCCTGAGCACTGCTCCCAGCTGGAGTAAAGCAGGAGTAAACTCTGAGTGGTGCCACAGCTGAGCAGTGGCTGCCAAGCCACGGTGCCACCAACTTGTCCGTGCTCCAACATCCACATCTGAACATTCCAGTGACAAAACTGCTCCTCCTGAAGGGCTTTTTCCTCATTAATAAACCAATTAATCTGCTAATCTACAAAAACTGACTGACAACTCCCACAGGAATCTTCAGTTAACTCCATCCTATTAAACCTCCAATAAACAACAGCAATATTTACCAACACACTGAAGGCTCGAGTGTCACGCATTGGGCAAAGTAGATTTTGACAACAAAAATATTAAGCAGTTCTGTCTGGTCCCTTCCAACCCAAACCATTCCAGGTTTTTGTGCTCTTGGAATTGAAATATAACCAATAAAGCACAGCTACTCAACAGCCCCTTAAAGCTTTAAAAGCAGATAACCTTGTCATCAGTACAAATGAAATTAAATTACAATTTAACTAGGAAATAATTGGTCATACATGAAAATCAGCACAAAAAGCAAAATCAAATATAATAAAGCGAGTTTAAGACAAATCACTCTTTATCCTTTAAAAAAGGTATCATTTACTACTGTAAATGCAGTCTTGAAATACTTCAGTTCTCTCTTGGGGAGAAAACTGGCAACCTGAGTTTTCAGCATTTATTGTCAATTTGAGACAGAAAGAATTCCTTAGAGAGGATCTTTTTTGTTTAGTACCTGCATTGTTTTAAACACAAATGAGGCAGGGACACATTCACAGGCACATTTATCAAATTAGTAAAGCTCAGTGGTTTATTTCTAATAAAAGCAGCTTTTCCTGTCCAAATTCCCAAAGTACAAGGGAAAAAACATCCAAGAAATTCTCAGTATTCACCTGGAACAACACATAAAATACATATAATAATGTATATAAAGCCTACAGCACATCAAACTCAAGCACTCTTCTCTCTCTAGATGTAAAACCAGACTTGATATTAAATGTAATAATTGTATTATTCTGGCAAGAGAATATTTAACAGTTCTAAGGGTGCCTGGCCAGATTTCTGCAGTGAGCTTTAGGGAAGTCTCCAATATAAACACTCTCCAAGCCTGGTTCATAACTTGGCTCTCACTGAGCAGCTGAAGGCTTGAACTTCACATGAATATCCTTGAAATGGGACTCAATTAAGTTTAAAGTAGTTACTTGGCTAACCCAGAAGTTTTAAATCATCTCACAGCTGAAAAAGGCTTTGTTCCATTTGTGCAGGGAGCACAGGAGAAAGAGAAGTTCTCAGAAAAAAAAAAAAAAAAAAAGCTGTTATATAATTTTTTATATCATTATAAAATGATATAATGGGGTGTTCATCTGATTCAGATTTTAGACTGCTAAATATCTGAGTTCATGACATGACACACGGATTTCACAGCAGATATTAACCAAATAATAAGTAGTAAATAAGAGAATATTGACACAGTTTAAATAATGTATTACTCAGGGGAAAACCCAGAGCTCTGCTGGAGAGCAAGTGCAGCACTCAGCACCAACAAGAGGGTCACTAAAAAAACAAAAGGACTGATGCAAATTTTAACCAAAGTGCAATTTTAACCATCTCCTGATCAGAGAGAGAGGAAAGCCTCAAAATGTCATTAATTGGTGGATAAATTCCCCCTAAGAAGCAACATTTCAGCAGACTGGGCTCACCACACCTGTTCCTTCCCAATTTCCAAGTGGTTTTCAGGGCTGAGTTAAAGGAAGTTCTCAGAGGAGCAAAGCTGGAGGATCAAGTGTGAGACCTGCCCAGGACAGGGAGCACTGAGGTGAGTCCCAAAGCTCCTGCTCAGCTCATTCCCTCTTCATTTCCACAATTCCAAACTAGGAAACCTGAAATGGGTTCAAGCCCCGTCATTCCAGGCCATAAACTGCTTTTTGGGGCAAACCTTTGTGTTTGGGAATCGATTCTCACTTTTGTAAGATCAGAGCTCTCAAAGGTCTTTGGTGAGAAAATGTGAAGACAGGAAAACAACAATTTCTCAGTGGAATGAGAAAATTTTTCCTCTGATCTTCCAGAGACTTTTGGGAGCATTGGTAAGAGGATCTTTATGGGATTGGAAATCAATTCCATCATCCTGGGTACAGTGGGTGCTGTGAGAGCAAAATGAAAGAGGGAAAAGACACAGAAAGAGGTAACTTGAGAGAGCGAGAGTTTAAAGCAAAAGAAAAGTAATAAAGAAAAATTTTAAAATGTCCATCTGAAGGCACGAGAGCTGCTCCCTCTCCACAATGTGCCTTTCACGTTCAGGCAGTGTGACAGAGGAATAATGAAAACACAAAGACCCTTCAACTTAAGGTCCAGTCTCCAACAGACTGGAGAGAGAACTTCCTCAAATCATCACACCTCATTAGAGGCTTCCCATCAAACAAGGAAAAATTAGGGCTAATCCAGGGAGAAAGGGAAAAAACCACACCACAACCCCACCAGAAACAGCACCAGGCTAAGGAGTGATTTGGCTTTTGAGCAGGAACACACAGCAGAAAAAAAAAAAAAAAACCTGAATGGGTCTGTCAGGTTCCAAAATACCAAATAAATCCCTGTCCCAGTTGGACTGGACCAGGTTTGTATCAACACCTCAGTGTTTCACTGTTCCCTGGGTTCTGTCCCAGGCCAGGAGAACCACGGGGTGTTAAAATAATTAACCAACCCTACATTAAAGGAGAGCATCCCTTCCATCAGGTTTATTTTGTACAACTGTGACATGGTGGCACTTAGGGATAATCAACCCAAAAATGGCTGGGAGCAGGTGCATCTTCCACAGCATCTTCTCTTCTCTGTAAAGAGGGGAAGCAAAAAGCAAAAAAGCCAACAGCTCTTGCTTGGCACAGAACACTGGAGATTTGGCTACAAATCTCAGTAATGGTGAGCAAAAAAAGATAAAAAATTCAAGGTCTAATCTTCCCAGCAGGAACTCCATGGGATAGGAACTGGTGTTCCAGTGATGAGCCACTTCCCCCATGGAAGTTCATCAGCCATAAATAAGGAGCCACTGACAGTGAAAAAAGAAAACCAAATTGGGGGAAACCGAAATCAATTATTCCAATCCAGTGGGGTAATTACAGAAAAAAAATGTAAATTATAATTAGCACTTTCCTGGTTTGGGATGTGCCAGAATTAATTTTGTTCTCACCGGTTCCGTGCTGTGTTTTGACTTTAGGATGAGA
This sequence comes from Sterrhoptilus dennistouni, assembly GCA_013397095.1. Taxonomy (NCBI): domain Eukaryota; kingdom Metazoa; phylum Chordata; class Aves; order Passeriformes; family Zosteropidae; genus Sterrhoptilus; species Sterrhoptilus dennistouni. The sequence goes on along the minus strand of VWZU01017288.1, from coordinate 134,239 downwards.
CTAATGTTGGGATGTTTCAGTTGTTGCTAAGCAGAGTCTACTCTGAGCTAAGAAGTTTCCAGTTTCCCATCCACAGGTGCTTGGAATGCCAGGAGGGAGCAGAGCCAGGAGAGCCAAAGGGATGCTCCACACCACACAATGTCCAGCACATAACCTGGGAGCAGCTGGCATCACTCAGTGGGTGCTCAGCAACTCCACTGGGCATCACTTGTTTCTCTTGGCTTTAATTCCTTCTTATTACAATTAATATTAGTATTATTAGTCTTATATTGATTTTAGATATGTTTTATTTTGCTTCAATAATTAAACTGTTCCTAACTTCCAAGCTTTATTTTTCCCCTGATTTTGCTCAGTACCAGAGAAGGGAAGAAGAAGAAGAAGGGAGGAAGAGGGGAGGAAGAGGGGAGGAAGAGGGGAGGAAGAGGGGAGGAAGAGGGGAGGAAGAGGGGAGGAAGAGGGGAGGAAGAGGGGAGGAAGGGGCTGTGTGGTGGTTATTTATTTGCTGCCTGTGGTAAAACCAATACAAACTCCAAATAAAACCTCCTGTTTAGTGAGGTACAACTTCACTTCCATTCTGGTCACCCTGAAGTTCTGGGCATTTCTCTAGCAGAAAAGGAGAGAGAAAGGTGGTATTTCCTTCCCTCCCTCTGCTCAGAGCAGTCCTCCTCCTCCAGAGCACTGGGAACAGCTTTAGGATTGTTTCAAAGCCCTTCTGGTTGCAATTTTTGCTCTCACAACATCCCACAGGCCGTGCTCCTTGCTGCTGGGACGGATGATGGGTCAGGGATGGTGGCTCAGGGAGATGCACACACCACAAGGCAACCCAAGAGATCCCCCTGCCAAGCACTGATCAGGATAAAAGGAATCACTACAACCAGGCTCACTTTTATGTCTCTTGGCAAAGGCTCTCCCTGCAAACATCAGTGTGACCACAGCACCACATCAGAGGCCATTAATGCAAACAAGAACAGGCTCAGTATCTGCCGCTCTTCAAAGGGACTGACACTGAGGGGACCATCCCACAGCACTGCCCTGCCCTAATGAAGCCATAAAATGAAAAAAAATCACTTTTCTAAGAGCACAGGACACTTCCCCACTCTGGTAAGAACTGGAATTGGAGGAGTGTGATCTGCCAAGGCTGCAGGAGCAGAGTGGATCCCTGCTCCAAGCACAGGGAAGCCTCTGGTGATCCTGCCCCACCCTCAGTACTGAATTCTGCCTTTAAGGCGCAGTCACTGCTACAGGCATCAAATATCTGAAGATTTACAGAGGTCAGCAACAGCCTGGGGCATTTCTAGGTCATTATCACACCTCACCTTTGATACTGAGCTGGAGGAATCCCCTGAGGATGAATCTGTGGCAAGTCTGGAAGAGTTCAATATCGACCAACCTGTCAACTAAACAGCAAATGGAGACTTTTCCTTCAAGAACAGTGAAGATGTAAATTGTTTACCACAGATCCACCACAAAAAAATCCTTTCTCCGTGGCTGTAATGAGAGATTTGCCTCAAGAAACACTGATCCTGCAGACATCTATTTGCATCTCTGTTTAGTTTCTAAGGCTGCAAACCGGTTTCTGGTTGAGAAACCTCATGGCCAAGGGACATTTTTTTCTGTGCCCTCAGGAGTAATTTATTTTTTAAATTTAGTTTAACACAGGTGGGGCTCCAAAGGTAATTGAAGATTACAAGTACAATAATAAAGTTAATATGTAGCTACAACTGGCAGAGAAATTACATTCGTTACGTAACTTCATATTACAAAATTAAGTTTTTTCTCTACTTTTCTGACAAAACTGAGTGTCCCCACCAATCCCTCTATCAGCAGAAGACTCAATTTTCACTTCAAAACTATTTCTGGTAAATCTTGGCCTCGCTCTTCAGTTAAGAACAAATGGCAGCAAAGCCAACACCCCAACTCAGCTCAGAGATGAATAGTTACATTTATGAAAACCTATTCTGGGAGACTTGGCTGCATTTCAGTGATGTTCATCTCCCTCTTGACAGGGAATAAAACTGGCCAGGTCAAAAATGGTTTATCTGATTTGACTTGGCTCACCAATCACTTCAAGGAGAAAACATGAGACAAACCCGTGTTTAGCGCTGGTGGTAGCTGGCAACAAGAAAAGTTAAATTTCATAGTAATTTTGGGAAGTATATGACAGCCAAATACACAAGTAGATTTAACATGCCTGACCACAAACATACTTCTTTCCAAAACTGTTCCAGGATTGAAACTTTCTATATCTTCTATATCTTATTCTACATCTTCTTCCTATATATTCTTCTATTTATTACCACCACCTCGTCAATGTTAGCTCATCAATGTTAAAAATCAAAATTACAGTTTGTAAAGTGCATTTTAGGATCTGTACACGGTGTTCAGGGCAACATCAGAACCCAAACTACAGGAGAAAAAGGCATCTAAGTGCTGCTTTTAAGCCACCAAAATAAAAAGGCAAAATTCTAGAAGAAAACTCCGTGGCTGCCCAACTTGACCTTAATGTTGGTATTTCCCTGTGGCACACGCGGAGCAACCAAAGGCAAACCTGAGAGGTTCCCCAGAGGTGAATTCCCACATTGAGAATTGACAAAACACCTTCACTGGGAGCGAGGGACACAAGTGGAAGTGGCAGAGAGTTCTCCTGTCCTGGCCAGTCACATCGAGCATCTGGTGACACACCAGCAAAGCCCTCTCTGTCAACACCGACACTTTGTGAAGAGACCAAGATTAGCAGCCTTCACCAAGCCGTGAGCTCGCAATCGATCACCTCACGAAGCCGCTGGAAACAGAGGTGCCTAAAGCGCTCGAAACAAAGCTGTCACCTCTCTAAACTTTTAACCTGCTGGCGAGCGGGGCCAGACTCACCGAGAGGCACGGCGGAGGCGAGAACAAAACAGGCAGAAGTGCGTCGGCCAGCTGGGCGCTTGGAGCTCGGGTTACAGCGAGGGCTCCCAAAGAGCCTCTCCATAATGAATAGTGCCTTTTTTTTTTTTTTTTCCTGCCAGAGTTATGCAGGAATTGAGAATCTACACGCGCTGCTCTTACCCGCAGGTACTAAAACCACCTGTGCTTTAGAAAGCGGGGGGGAAGGCGGATGAGGAGCAGAGCAGAACAAAAGCCGCAGTTACTTCTTTTTTTCTTTCTTTTTTATTTTTTTTTTTCGGTTAATGCTCCCGCATCGAGCTGTGTGTGTTTGGAGCCGGCGAAGTGACTGTGCAGCTAAAATCCTCTCAGCATCTGACTCACAGCGCTTCAGGTTGAAGAGTTCAGCGATCACCTCCCCTACCAACAGCAGCAATTTGAGCGGAATTTTCCTAAACCACCAGTCAAGACTGCGGAAAACCGCTTTTCCCC
>VWZU01017288.1:101136-119622 GCA_013397095.1 Sterrhoptilus dennistouni | reverse complement strand
GCGGCCTGCAGGTGGTGGCTGTGGTGCAGGCTGGGGTGGTGCAGGCGGTAGTGGTGGAATTTGTGGCTCAGCAGCGCCGCCGTCTGCGGGGGCGTGTCCAGCTCCAGGTCCTCGTCGTGTGTCCCCACGTCCACCCCGGCCGACAGAGGGTCGTTATTGCAGGGGGGGTTCTCGCTGTCCTCCTGAGGGCTCATCGTGCTGTAGCCTGGCAAGAAACAGCAGCAGTGAGGAGAGGCAAGGCTGCATGATCAGAACTCCCAGGGCTGGTTGGGTGCCTTCATGGTGCTTAGAGAGGGTGTAAAACTGTTTTCTTCCTAGAGCAAAACCCAACAAACTCATCCTCTTCTCTAAGTCTATAATGGATCCCTTCCTCTGGCACTCAGAATTCCCAGAGCTGGCTGGGCACCTTCACAGAATCAACACAGGGTGCTTAGAGAGGGTGTAAAACTGTTTTCTTCCTAGAATAAACCCCAACAAACTCATCCTCTTCTCTAATGGATCCCTTTCCCTGCCACTCAGAATTCCCAGGGCTGGCCACCCCTTCATGGAATCACACCCAGAGTGCTTACAGAGGGTATAAAACAATTTTCTTAATTAACAGAACAAAAACCCAACCAACTCATCCTCTCCTGTAAGTCCACACTGGATCCCTTTCCTTGCCATCATCTTTGGTTGAAAGCTTTGGGGACCTGTGGTTTGTGCCACCCCAAACAGTAACAGCACCCACGAGTTCAACAGTTTGTAACAACAGAATTGCTGGCACTGATTTCAAACCAAAACATAAGAGATACCACCCCCAAAAAATCTGTTCAGATATAACCTGGATTTATCCAAACCAGCTGTTCCCACTCAGACCAGGCTGCAAGGCAAACAACTCCCCCTCAGCATTTCTACATGCAAAAGCAAATGAAATTTAAAAGGAAAAAAGATCTTGCTTTAACTGGAAATAAATCCCTCTCAAAATACAAGGACTAAAGGTTGTGGAAGCACTGGTGCTCCTGAGCATCTTGGTCAGGTTTTCAGCTGGAGACACCTAAAAGGAGGGTGGCAAAAAATAGCAGCTGAGTCCCCAAAGCTGCCTCCCATTTCCCATGCTCTGAGTCATGGCTTGGAGCTGGCACGGAGGAATTGGGGAAGAAGGCTGGGCAGCCCTTTGAAGAAGATGGAATTACAGAAACTAAAAATAGCAGTGCACATTCCAGATGGAGGTAGACAGCTCCCCTGCTAACCCAGGATGACTAAAAGATGGGAAGGATTTGCTGGGTCTGCAAGAAAAGGAGCAAAGGGAGAGCATTAATCTGGCAAATCTGCCTCAGCACAGGTAATCTCACCCCAAATCCAGGGTAATTCCTCCTAGAGCAAGATTGTCTAAGAGACATCTGTTCATGCACGTCCCAAGGCTTTGGCCTTTGGGTTTCCTGTCCCAATTCCATTAGTGCAAGCAGACTCTTAGTGCTGGGCCAGGTCTGCTGGAAGGTCCCCAGCCTTGCAGAGCAGACAGCTTGCAGACTGCCCTGTCTAGCCCTCCTCCTCTTCATTTCCTAATCAATTAAGCCTCCTCATGAGTCAACAGCATTACACCCCTCCAGCAGCTTGCCAGATTTAAGGAGATTTAGTCTTAGGGCAGGGGAGACACATCCCAACCCCCTGAGCCTAATGGTGCCCAGCATCTGCTTAAAGGTGGTGGAAGATACAGAATCCCAGAATGGCTTGGGTTGGAAGGGAAGGGACATTACAGATGATCCCATTCCAGGGGATCCCATGGCAGGGACATGGCAGGGACAACTTCTACCATCCCAGGGTGCTCCAAACCCTGTCCAGCCCGGCCTTGGACACTTCCAGGGATCCAGGAGCAGCCACAGCTGCTCTGGGCACCTTGTGCCAGGGCCTGCCCACCTCACAGGGCACAATTCCTCCCTAACCTCTAATCTAATCCTATTCCCTTTTCAGTGGGAAGCCAGTCCCCTTGTCCTGTCACTCCAGTTCCCTCAGGGGGAAGAGCCTTTTCCTGATCTCCAGCCATTCCCTGGGTGCTGTCCCTGGCACAGGGAGCAGAGGGCAGAGCTGCCCCTCGGGAGGATGTGAAGGACCTCACTCAGGTCTCCCCTCAAAAAACACCAACTCAGAACCAACAGCAAAGCAAGAAGGAGCAAAGCACTGTGTGGCTTTGGCTCTGGCTGCCTTACCCACAAGGAGCCAGAGTGCAGAAGGGAAAGGAGCCCCCCAAAGCTGAGAGGGAACGAGGGGCCAGGACTCACCGTGGTCGCTCTCGGTGCCGGAGCGGCCCCAGTAGCGGCGGCGGCGCTCGGGGCTGTGCGCGTGGCGCTCGATCACCGCCGCGATGAACCGCGTGTTGCTGACTGTGACACAGAGAGAGAGAGAGACAGATCAGGGCAGGGCACACACTGCAACACCCCAACACACACTGCAACACCCCAACACACACAGAGACAGCCCAACACACACAGAGACAGCCTCAGGGCAGGGCACACACACTATGACACCCCCAACTAACAATGCAACAGCCCCAACACACACTGCAACACCCCAACACACACTGCAACAGCCCCCCAACAACCATGCAACACCCCAACTCACACTGCGAAACCNCCCCAACACACACTGTGACACCCCCAAAACACACTGCAACAGCCCAACTCACACTGCAACAGCCCCAGAACACACACTGCAACAGCCCCATAACACACACTGCAAAAGCCCCATAACACACACTGCAACACCCCAGCTCACACTGTGACACCCCCAACACACACTGTGTATCCCAACTCACACTGCAAAAGCCCCATAACACACACTGCAACACCCCAGCTCACACTGTGACACCCCCAACACACACTGTGACACCCCCAAAACACACTGCAACAGCCCAACTCACACTGCAACAGCCCCATAACACACACTGCAACAACCTTGCTCTGGGCACCTTGTACCCCCAAAACACACTGCAACAGCCCAACTCACACTGCAACAGCCCCAACACACACTGCAACACCCCCATCCACAGAACAGCAGCAAAGAGCTGGGATTTACATGGGCAACTGCTGCACTGCACCCCTCACCACTGTGGGCTCGGTATTTTCTGAGCCTGAGAATTGCTGAGCTTTTCTCAAGGGAAACTTGTCGACAGTTTTCTTTTTTTCAAAACAACCTTGTGTAAACAATATTCTTTTCCTGTAACAACAGGTGTTGTTTGCTATTTCTGTTACTGAGCCAATGGGAGAGGTGTCAGCCCTATGGACCAGTAACTTGACTTCTTCACAACATGTTATAAAAGGGCTGAAAGAGTTGTAAATAAAGCTTCTGATTTCTCCTGCCTCCCAACTGGAGTCAAATATCTTTATTTCGTGTCCTACTGCGACACACCACCAGGCAGATGTTTTCTATAGAAGGAAAAGGGTCTCAGTTTCACCTTAGGACTTTTAAGGGGAAAACACTAGAATTTTCTGTGCTCTCCTCACTGTAATCAGCTCAGTGCCAAGACAAAAACATCCACAGGTCTCTTGAGCTGCTCCTCAGAAATGCAGCTATTTTCTATTGGGCTGTTTGCCAAAAACCCACCTAAATCATTCAATACTTAAAGAAGGGCACGAGGCTTCTTGGTGCATTTTCAGGGTGCTGCAGCAGGTGTGTGGGACCTCTCCCTACACTGTGCATGGCTTTTGTTCTTTTGTTTTGTATTATTTTCTCCTGTAATTAAAATATTTTTGCTTTTTCAAGATATACTCGATCATGCCGTCTCACAAATTATTTTAAGCCATTTCTGGGCATTCTCAGATTGTATTGGACCCTTGTGGAGATAAAAGTATCTGGCTTGATGGGAATTCCAATAGGGAACAGGTCAAGATCCAGCCAAACTCCTTCACCTGGGCTGTGCCAGTGCTGAGGATCCCATGGCAGCAATGTAAGGTGACTCCAAAGGAAACAAAAAGGGAAGTGGAGAAGCAGAAGATGCAAGCCATGAAGCTCAGATACGCTTATTTTTCCATCTTTGAGTGTTGACACAGCATCAAATCCTGAGTATTGTTTTAGTCAGGGCCCAGAGCCAGGGATCCAGTCTGACTCCCCTGGAGTTTGGGTGCACCAGCTCAACTTACAGCAAAATGCCATTTTTACTGGATGGCAAAGAACTGCAGGCACCCCAAATCAATGCAAAAGAGATTTACTGCCATGTTTGCTGATCACACTTGCCAGACTTGACTTCTGGCTTTCTAAGGCCGAAAAAGAAGAGTTTTTTCTCTTTGTGGAATTTTTAAGCTGATCAGAGCTATTTCTGGCAATGCTCATAACAAGAGGTTGTAAGGGGCAAAACTCCACCACCCCTAATGGAGAATTAATCTTTTAAAAGTGAAAAATGTCCTTTTTCAGCATGAAACTGAAGGTGCACTGGATGTGTGAATTCAGAAATTGCTCTGTCATTTTCTACTGCTGATCAGTACAGGGCTTCCTCACATATTCAAATCCAGGGTGTTAAAAACCAAATGGCTGATTTAATCTGTTTTTTTGGTACTTACTGATCCCTCTGTCTTCATGGCTGTCATCATCCCTCTCATCCCTGTCGTTTTCCAGGTTGGACATCCGCACTGACATCTCTACACAGAAAATAAAACTGGTCAGAGGAATGTTCTGCATCATCTCCCTGCCAGCTGTCACCCCAGTAACAGGAGTGGGAGCACTTTGTGTTACTGGTCTGAGCTGAGGGTGCTCTTATTCCACCGTGGATGGGGCTGGGACAGCAGGAAAATCCCACCTCCCCCTGAAAGGGACTCACTTTGAAGTTCTGAAGGAACTGATTTACAACAGAGCTGGGGGATGATCAAATGTAGAGGTAATGAGCTCTGATCCCACTTAAATTCCCAGAATGGTTTGGGTTGGAAAGGGCCTTAAAAGATCATCTTTTTCCAACCTCAGGGACACCTCCCACTATCCCAGAGTGCTCCAAGATCTGTCCAGCCCAGCCTGGAACACTTCCAGGGAGGTGTTCCCACCTCTGGATCTTTATCTTTGTACCAGAATCCCTTTTGCCTCTCAGGCTTCAGTGGTTTCATCTCTCTAAGCACAGACATTCCATGAACACCACGTGGACCAGAACCAGGAAACACAAGTGAAAAAAGACACATCTCAAACCCAAAGCAGAAGTGGGTGGAAAATGTGTCACTCCCAGCAGCTGCACAAAACAAAACGTGATGGATCTGCTGGGCCGAACTGCAGAAAGCTGGGATTAGTGTCTGAGCTGTGGCAAAGCTCAGCTTATCTCATCTCCCTTTGGGTGTGGGCAGGCTCCCTGGGCAGCAGCAGCAGCTCTGGCTGTACCCAGGAGAGGGCAGCAAGACACAGCCCCTGCGCCAGGCCCCGCTCCTACAGCTCCAACACCAAGTAAAACCATGGAAACACTACAACAAAACCAAGGGACAGCTCTGGGATTGCTTCTCCTTTAGGTTTTGTTGTGCTGCTGGTTATTTTTCCACCCCCAGGCTGTTACTGAGGCCCTGAGTTGAGCTCACCCTGTGCTGCCAGCGGGGACATGTGCTGGTGGCTGCGGCGGTGGATCTGGTGCCGGTACGCGTACACGGCCAGCACCAGCACCATGATGCAGCCCATGATGCCTCCAGCCACGGGGCCCACGGGGGCACTCTTGATCATGTTCAGGGTGATCACCTCGTCCCCTAAAGCACAAGGGACAAAGCAGAGGGAGAATGACACTGTGAATGCTCTGCAGGAAGGGTTAAACCGACAATGTGGAACATGGAGCGGCTCCGTAAGGATTTCTGGGTGTTTGAGTGTGTCACTTGGGATGGGAGAAGGAATTCAGAGAGGGTGGAGGAAGGGTTAAACCAACAATATGGAACATGGAGAAGTTCTGCAAGTGCTTGACTGGGCTCACTTGGAATAGAAGGAACTCAGAGAGGGTGCAGGAAGGGTTACGCCAACAACATGGAACATGGAGCAGCTCTGCAAGGATTTCTGGGCGCACCAACAACATGGAGAAGCTCTGTAAGGATTTCTGGGTGCACCAACAATATGGAACTTGGAGAAGCTCTGCAAGGATTTCTAGGTGCACCAACAACATGGAACATGGAGAAGCTCTGCAAGGATTTCTGGGTGCTTGACTGTGCTCACTTGGAATAGGAGAAGGAATTCAGAGAGAGTGCATCTTAAAAACAGGACTGCAGAGTTACACTCAGCTCCACATCAGGATTTTCCAAAAGGTGATTGTTATTCATCAGGTCTTTGCTGCCTGGTGCACTCTTTATGCTGAGTTAGCACTAAGAGGTAAATGTTATGTGCAGAACCTGCTGCATGCTCTTTTGAGGATTCCAGACTCTCTGTGCTGACAGGCACTGACCCCCAAAAGCAAACACTGCACTGACCTGAGGCCGTGGAAAAGGCTCCCAAAATTGAGTGACAGCACTGGGATTGTGGGTGTGGGGTTTGGATAGAAGTCTGTGATAGCACAGGGTGGAAAACTTAAAAGTTTTAGTATACAGTAATATAAATACATAAAGCAAGGTGGAGGTTTTAGGGCAGAGGCTGAGTCCTTCTTTTTCACCTTCCCCTCCATGGGTCTGGGTGGTGTTTTCTAATTGGATAGAAAAATCCACATTGCAGGCCACAGGTGGTTGGTTATTGGGTTAAAAGTACAAATAATTCAGTTGTCATTTCATAACTGGACAATTCATCCTTAAAAGACCTTGTAAAGAGATAGAGCTATTTTTTACTTTGTTAGTTAAAACTCACAGCTTGTGAGACTGTGACATAGATAAGAATTAATATACACCTGAGTCTGAACACCAACACCATCTCTTGAGCATTTAGTCCTGACTCTAACAGCAAAGAAGACAAAAAAGCAAAATTCTGGAACACAAAGAGCTGAAGGCAGAGTTACCTATTGCTCCCAGGTCATCCACATAGGGACTCTTGGCTCCCACAATGCCACCAAAGCATTCCTTCTGAGGGGCACAGTAGGATTTGTCCAGGTGGGTCTTCCCATCGCTGTCCACCATGCACCACTCACAGTCCAGCACTCCAAAGCAATCCCTGTGTGGGAACATCCCAGTAAGACACAGTTACTTTCCAGTCTAACACCTCTCCTTTGCAAAGCTCAGTCTGGTTTAGAGCCATGAGACACAGGGGGGCCAAAAGCATCTGTAAACCCTCAAGAACATGATTCCAGCCAGAAAAAATTCCATGAAAGTGCTCAAGGACCACAAGGGAAGTTGCATTTCCAGCATCCCTTTTCCAACTCTGTCTGCTTTGGTATTTTCCTGCACCACTCAGCCTGAGCAAAAAGAGAATCTGACTTTTAACTCCTCCAATAAGACATTTCTCAGTGTGGTGAAGTCTGGCTGCAGTTCCAGCCTTTCTCTGCAGCCTTTGGAAGATGGAAGAAAGGATTTGGGCAGTCTGGTAGAGCGTGGTGTTTTTTATCCAGCTCAGGCCCCTGGAGATTGCTCATAATGAGCAAAAATGAGCCAGCCCTCAACGCCAGGAGCAGAACCTCATTCTGGCATCGCGCTTTTTCCCCCTTTATTCTTTTCTTTAAAACATTTACAGCAGAGCTGTTCCCATTGGATTATTTCCACAAGAGAGTTTATTCTGAGGGGTGGGGAAAGGCACCTTACCCACTCTCTGTCCTCTGGTTGCACTGGGTGTTGATGCACTGGGGGAGTGCATCCTGCAGGCTGGGATCGATGGCCGTGAACGTCATCGGCTCCTGGTGCACCTCGCAGCTTGGGTTCCTGCATTAGAGCAAAGAAAGGCCTTGTGCTGTTACAAAACCACTCAGAGCACAATCTAAATCATCTTTACTTATTCCATGTTGTCTGCTGCATCATATTAAAACTCCTGCCTGTTGGAGGTCAGCAGGACAAAGAGGGAATTTGTTCCTGCAGTCTCACCTGCTCTCGGCGTTGGTCAAGTTCCCAGTGCATTCATTCACCTCTAGTGGGCACTCACAGGGACACTCACACTCATTCTGTTCCATCCTGCAGGGCAGAAAACATGGGGAAAACCCATCAGACACCACTGGGATTTTAAGCCCACGATGGTGCAGCTCTGGAGCAGCAGTTCCCATGGAAAAGGCTATCCAGGGACTCTGCTCCTTCCTCCAGGAGCAGGGATTGCTCTGTCCTGCACCAGGACTGAGGGTGACACACCCCTGGAATTCCAAAAGCAGGCAGTCCCTCAGATTGGGATGTGAGGATCCTTCCTGGCAGTGCCACAAACACCTCAGGATGGTGTGGGCAAAACCTCCTGGATCCCCTCAATGGAAAACCCTCAATCCATGTAAAATCATGGGAATTTCTATGCCAGAAGAAAAGGGCTCACTCACAGGCAACTGCTCTTGAGCCACTGAATAATCTCTCAGTGTCTTTCAGCATTAAATACCCAAAAGCCCCTGGCTTAAACTCTCTGACAACCTTGTGGGCCTGGTATTTCTGGGTCTGAGAGATTTCAGCCTGCTAGCAGCTGCTAACTTTTTCCCAAGGAAAAATTTCTCAAAGAAGCTTCTTCTCAAAACAACCTTGGCAAACAACTCTCCTTTCTCAACACAGCCTTTCTCCAGGTGGTATTTTGCTGTTTATCTGGTTTAACCAATGGGATCAGAGAGGTGTCGTTCCTATTTACCAACCATGTTAAGTCTGTATGGGAACACCTTATAAAAGGCAGTAAGAATTAGACAATAAAGCCATTTTTCTATGCTCTTTGCCTTCTGAAATATTTAGTCTCTCATCTTTCTTGAGACAGACAACCTGGCAGAGACATCCCAACTCCCTGCACCTCCCACAGGGGAGCACAGGCAGAGCAACTCTTATTTTTCCTGATCTTGCACGGAATTAACTGCTGCACTCACTGTGCTCCTTCTAAACCCCAAAAAAGCAGGGAGGGGGACAGGAGTGTCCCAGCCCACCCCCAGCCATGGCACCTGTGGCAGTTGAGGCACAGCCTGTCCACCATGCTGCAGGCACAGAAGGCCAGCGAGTCGCAGGTCTCGTTGACGATGCCCACGAAGGCGTTGGTGCCCGGGATCCTGGTCAGCCTGTACTTGGAGCAGTGACTGCCGTGCACCAGGTTGGTCAGGTCACCCTGGGCAGAAACAACGTGTCAGTGGTGGAAAATGGTGTTTTAGGGAGGTGAAGGCTCTTCACTTCCCAAGGGATCCTAACAGAGCTGTGGGGACACAAATTCTGCTGTGGTTTCCAGAGGTGGTGGCTCCCCTCAGGAGTTTTTGCCCCACAAAACAGAGGCTGATTAAAAGGCGGGTGAGTTTTGCTTCCCAGATACTTCTGGGTGAAAAGACTTTGCTGGAGATAGAAAGGAATTGGCTTAGCTTGTGGAAATGGGATGTGGCAGCAGAGGTGACATGTCACTCCTTCCCAGAGCTCTCTGACCTGTCCCCACTGTGCCAGCCCTCAGTGACCTCCCCAAGGTTCTCATGGGAGCCACCACCAGGTGCTGGAAACTTCCTGAACCTCAAAAAAGCACTGCCCAGCTCCTGCAGATTCCCTAATTCCTTTTGACAAGTTTCTGCTCTGTCCTACACAATTTCCTTCCCAACACCACACTTCCCACTTGGCTTTTCAAGTGTGGGGAAAATGTTTAAGCCAAGCTGACATAAAGTGTTCTGACATGACTTGCAAATATTTTCAAATCTTCTCCCACAGTGTAACAGCTTTGGAATCATTGTAGAGGGACTTTGCCAGGGTGGATCTGTGGCTCTGTGAGGGATGACAGCCCCTGGTTCAGACTCCTCACAAGAGGAAGCTCACACAGGATCCATGGAGAGCACAGAGTGTGCAGGACCCCCAAGATTTCAGTCTCACAGATACTGGGAATTTTCACCAGTAAATGGATTTATTTGGACACCTATTAGAGATCTCACAGGACACTGGTCAGAGCTCAGATCCAAAGCAGCACATCCCAACTGTAGCTGGAAAATCCTCCCCCAGTGACAGCAAACTACTCTTCTTTCCCTGATGCTGGCTGAGACCCTGCAGACAGCAGCCACTCTTGGCCAGGGTTCACACCCACAACCCCTGCAGGTCAGGGAACTCTGTTTGTGCAGCCTGGTTTGTGTCTGCAGAAGGGGAACAGAGGCCAATCCCCATGCAAGGCTGGCTCCCAGCCCTGGCAGGGACATGTGTTTCCAGCAGAAGAAACCCAACCCAACCCAAGCACACCCAAAAAGCAAAATGAGACAGAAGAACAGGCTCACCACTAAGCTAGTGTTGAATTTATAGAAGCGCTGCACGGTCCTGTCGCTGAAGCTGTTGCAGAGGTTCTTCTTGACAAAGTTGGGGTGGTTCAGGATGTCATTTGCCACCAGAGGCTCCTAAAGGGGAAAGGCAGGATTTGATGCCTTTGGAATCAGACCCAAAGAGCAGCTCAGGAATGAGAGACGTGGAATGAGGCGAGGGAAAGCAGACAGACCTTGTGTGTGATGTGCTGCTGCTCCACAGGCGCGTGGCCCTTGGGGTCGATGAGGGTTGGATGTGCCACCAGGTACCCCCTGTCCTCCATGATGAAGCATCTGCCCCCAAAACACAGAGAGAGCCTCCTGTTAGACCTCCTTGAGCTTCAAGAAAAACATCATCCTAAAGGTTTCCATTTAACAGGGCCATGAAACAAATTCCCTGCAAAATGTCCTTAAAGAATGTGTTGGGTATTTCCCCGAAGCTTTTCCATCTGTTACTGCTCCAGAGAGCCAGGGCCATCAATGAGTTGGAAACAGAGCTGATTAAAACCAGAAAGGAAAAGCCATCAGTGCATTGTCTGACTGAGGAAGAGCCAGAAATGAACAGAGCCTAATGAACTCGGAAAGCTTTAATGGTTTATTAATTTACTATGTGACTAATTAAAGAGAGATTTCACACTCTCCTTTAATGCCTTTCCCCTTCAGAATTCGATTTTAGAGGGGGATAAATCACTCCTGTTCCACTCCCAAGCTTTCCTCTCCCTTTTCAGCTCTTCCCACGTTGGATCTGTGTCCCAATCCAGAATCCAGGGAGTTCAGTCCAGCCCTATTTTCCCCTCTCCCGTTTCCATGGCCACAGACAGCAGTGCTGGGGAAGGCACAGGAGCCCTGCCCGGGGTGGCACCGACATCGGGGACTCCATCAGGGACTTGGTGGCCACAGAGGGGACAGGGAGAGGTTAAAACCCCACTTGATGTTCCCAAAAGCTCAGCAGGGTGGCAGCCACAGCCCTGGCACAGCGGGATCCAGGGCTGGAGCAGCTTTCAATGGGATTCCCATGGGATGTGTCAGGGGTGAGCAGAAAGCAGGGGGAGCCTCTGTGCTCTTCAGGGGTACAAAGGAGGCAGGAAAACTTGGAATTTTGGGGAGGTTTCCATTAGAAATACACACAGGGATGTGGTGTTTGCTCTTTTTCCTGATATAAAATCCTTAGGAGAGATACACTAAAAAACCCCAAACACCTGCATTTATATCGAGACTGGAAACACTGGATCCAATTTCTACATCAGAATGGTCCAACACTGAAAAATACCCACAAAATTCCTCGTTTGGGGGATGCAGGAACAGAATAAAGCATCTGACCTTGCTGATCAGTAGCAGTTTCTTACTGGGAGGGAGATATGCCAAACCAGAAATCCTGATTTGTTTTTTTTATGCACCATAAAATACATAGAAAAATACCCAAACCAGAAAAGAACTGGAGGATGACAGAAAACCACTTCCCTTCCCAAATTTAAGGTTTAAAAACAAACAAGGAACCAACAGCAATGCCCAAACCACGTTATCAAGTTACTCCAGATCCAAACCAGAGTTTATCCCACCCCCACAGGATTTTTTAAAAAAGGAACAATTAAGATACCCAGGGGTCTGACTGAAATTGGACACTCCAGATGAAATCAAACTTCTTCTGCCTAGGCTGTGCTATGGATTTCTGACAAAAAAAATCCCCAAAGTGTATTTGAATAATTGGGAGTTAAAATAACTGAGGTCCTGTATCATTCTTACACGCTCACAGGAACTAAATAGGTGAAATTACAACAAACAGAAGAACTGGGAAGTGTGTTCATTTAATAAGGAATGTTTTGGGTTTTTTTACCCAGAATTTCAAAGGAGTCTAAATATAACCAAAAAAAAATCAAATCAAATCTGTTATCTTCTGCTTCTGTAATCCTGCAGATTGTTTATTTAGCTGATGGCAAGTTTGATCTGGAATAACAAAAACATCCACATAATCTTCATGAGAAGGACAAGCACAAATTCTACTGGAAATCAGAGAACACACACTGAAAGTAACAGAATCCTTGGAGAAATGAAGTTGGAAACGACCCCTGGGTCATCTGGTTAAAGAAAATAAACATTCTATTTATTTTATGCCTGGCAGGAGCTGCTTTTACCTGATTTTGTTCCCCCCATCTTGGTTACAAACTGGCAGCAGGTCCATGAGGACTTTGTAGAAATATCTGAGGGTGAAGTCGATGCCCATCACGGCCACGGAGTGTCCTGAGGACATCTGAGCACTGCAGGGAGGGGGGAAGGGAAAAATTATAAATATTATCAATAACAATAAAAAAATTTGGGGCAATAATAATAATAATAATAATAATAATAATGCTTTATAATTATTATAGAATTGTATATTGCATAATTTAATATAATAATAATATTGTAATATCAAATCATATATTATTGTATTAATTATAATAAGAATTACAATTAATAGAATTATATATCCTTATATAATATGTGTATATATGTCATTATATAACCTTATAATAATAAGGATATATAATAAGGATATCCTTATATAATATATATAATATCCGAATATATATATAAAATATATATTATATATATATAGCCTTATAATAATAAGGATAATAATAATGATAATGAAGATGATTATGATGATGATGATGATAATAATAATAGTTGTTGTTATTATTATTAATAATATTCCTGGTTTAGTCTGCCCCTTGTACAGTCAGCACAGGAGCCAGCCCAGGAGTGGATCCCACCCTACACACACCCCCACCACCTACAGACATTTAATCCTGAGCAACAGAAATTAGGATTAAAAATTCCCCATCCACACAAAGAACCAGAGGATGCAGCCCCTGTGTTTTCCAATCCCCCCCAGAGCTGGAAGGAGTTACCTGCACCCCTCCTCTGCTCAGCCCCCAGCAGGAGGAATGAAGATGAAGGTGCCAGACTTTTGAGTTAAATCCCTAAAACTCCTGAGTGTGGGAGTGATTGTGAATGGCAGGCAGAAAATGAGAAGGCAAGAACATTTCTTAGTGTGAGTTATGAAAAGGATCCTGTGATGTGGTGATATGCAGCAGCCTGAGGCTGTGTTTTGTCCTTCCTCCATTCCTAAAACCCCAGTTGTCCCAGTTTGCTCCCAGTTTGCTCCCAGTAACACTGAGAGGGCACAGCCAGACCAGTCCCCTCTCACCCTGCAGGACACAAAAGGATCAGAGCTCAAGGGTGTGGGATTTGCACCCATGTGGACCTTACACTTCTGACCTGCTGCTCTTCAAAATTTTACTTTTCTCCATTATTTTATCTCTGGAGACAGGAATATAAATGTTTAGAAAAAAAAAAAGATGCTGCAAGGCCCAGCTGGAGTGCACAAACAGAGCCCTGGCCACCCCTGCTCCATGGAAACCCAGCTCCGTTTACTGGGCTGAGCTTTGTTTGCTTTTCAAAGAGGTGCAGGGGAGATGTAGTCAAATCTCATTTGTAGACCAGATAAATACAGATTTTTAAAACCTGCATTTAATTTGCTGTTCACATTTCCTGGAGGAAGACTGGGAGGATGGCAGTGAAGTAGCACAGACACATTTCATGTGTGACAAGGCATCAAGCTCTGAAATTCTGCTCTGTCCTAACAGACATAAAGCCATTAGAACACTGTAAATATTTTAGCTTCGTTTTTAAGCATTAAATCCTCCTGCTTTGCTGATGCCAACTGCATTAAGCCACATCAGGCATAAATCTTTCTCCTCCCAGCCTCTATAAAAAAAAATAAGATACACATAAAATAGGAATGAGAGGTGTCAGCTCTGGCTGCCCTGATGTGGGTATTTAAACCCTCCCAGCAGTCCCTGATGCCAGAATTCCTGTTAACTCCACAGATTCCTCCCCACCCCTCTGGATTTTGAGCTCAGGCCTCTTTTGGGGATTATAACCACATGTGACTATGAGCTTCAGAGGTCATATTTACCCAGGAATCACACTCACATCTGCCAAACTTTGTTTGACTGTTCTTTAATCATCTTCTAATAACCCACAGGAGCTTGAAGTTCTTAGAGCTGAGTAAACCATCCCCTTGCGAGATAAAAATCAGAATTTTGATGAATTGCACTTCTCCCCTTACAGAAGTGCTCGTTCCCCCAGAGTCAATTCCTCTGTGAGGAGGGAACCAGGCAGGGGCTGGGGCTGAAAATGCTCCTGCCAAAACACACAGAGAAAGGTGCAGTGGTGGGAAACCCCACACAAAGCAGGGGAATCTATGGGAAGAGTGGAGGAGCTGGGAAGAGTTCCCTGCTGGATTTGGGATCCCTGTTTCCCAGTACAACACTGGGAGTTACCTTGGTACTGTTGGGTAAGGAGCTTGGAGGAGACTCCATGGAAAAACCAGGACAGGTAACTGCTATTTTGGGAATTTGGGACAGAGAGGTTTGCTCCATGTTTTATAAACTGGGCACCTTTAAACATCCTTCATCCCAAATCCTGGCCTCAGGCTGGGGCCTGGCAAGGAGGGAGCTGGAACAGTAACAGTCTGGTTCTCCAGGAAAAAGTCATTTCATAGAACCATGGAATATCCTGAGCTGGAAGGGACCCACAGGGATCATCCAGTCCAAGTCCTGGCCCTGCTGTCCCCACTCCAGTCTGTTCCCAGAATCCTGGACGGGCTCTTGGAGATTCACAGGCTTTGCCTTAAGATCCTTCTCCTCCTGGAAGCCCAGAAGTGCTGAATTTAAGCAGCCCAGGAGAGGAGCTCCCCAATTCCTGGAGTAAGGACAGCTCTGTCCTTAATCCCCTTTGTGGCCTGGCCTCTCTGCCCTTGGATCAGCTTCCAGTTCCCTTCCAAACACCTCCCTGCTCCTTCAAAGCCCCAAAGGGGAGGTGTGAGGAACTTCAGGAAATGTGGAGCTTCTCCTGATGGAGAAGGATTTAACTTCTCAGGAGAGCAATCCCTCTCCTCCTCCCAATTCCCTGGGCATCCCACCTCGTGTTCATCCAGGAGCACTTCCCCAGCCATCAATCCTTTTTTTTTTAATATGTTCTTATTACTCCTCTAGCAATAAAGCCCCAGAATTCCCATATTCCTATAAAATGGATTTTTCCCAGTGTTTCAATGCTCCGTTTCCACAAGGTCAGACGACATTTCCCCACCAGCACTTTAAGACCAGCTTTGGTTTTCAGTTCTTGAGCACAAAGAGTCACTCAGCTCTGAGAATTCTGAGTTTTCCTGCCTGCCCCAAAGCCCCAGCACCCCTCACCTGGAGGAATGGACAGTGTGGCTGATGGTGACCACATATCCAGCCCCTCCCACGTCCAGGTAGGGCCCAGTAAAGGTGATCAGTCCTGGGTTGGCCACGGCATGCAGGTACCTGAGGGAAGCACAAAGAAATGCTCAGAGTTAATGCCAAAGTCTGTGACTTCAAGACAGAATCCCTGACTTTCCAAAAATAACACACTGAATTCTGAAAGCTGTGAACAAAACTGAAAATAACAAACTGAATTCTGCACGCTGTGAACAACAGGCACCAAATGATTGGGTTTTAATATCAAACAAGTACCTAAACACAACTGGGACTCCAAACTAACCCACGCTGGCTCAATAAATGGTCCTTCAGTATATCCAGCTGCATTAAAAAAGCTCAGTTTACTTCTGCACAGAGCATTTAATGTGATTTCAGACATTTTCCCCCAGAACAACGCAGGACTTGGTGCCAGCAGAGTCTCCAACTCAAAGCAAACTTTGGCAAAATAATTACATTTCAAACTGGGGAGAAAAGACAGAACTGAGGCAAGAAAATTCAGAAATACCAGACAGTGCTTATAATCTCCTAAAGCTTCCATCAGCATAAAATAAGCCACAGTCAGAGGACAGCTGATAAAACTGTCATAGGAAAGTTGATAAAACTTTTGGAAACACTTTTCTGTCAGGAAAAAGTGATCACTTTGCTTCTCCCTATGCAGAGCACCAACTTCTGAGCAGCTTAACCCATTTCTGCTTTATTCCCAGGGTTTTACTTGCACCTTCTTCCCATAACACCACGAATTTCAAGGAAAACCTGAGGCAGGAAAGCTCCCAGGAGCACTGCAGAGCCACAGGGTTGGGATCTGTGCCCTTCCCAGTGTGGCAGCACCTGGCTGATCCTTCCCACACATCCCAGCCTTTGGAGCACACTCAGAGCCTGCTCCCATCTGGAGCATCCCCAGCTCTCTGCCCAAATCAGATGCTGCTGTATAATGTGACCCCCTCCTCGAAAGCAGTGAGGAAAATCCACAGTAAACAAACAAAAAGGCTCAAATATGAACAACCAGAAAGGACCCAAAGAGCTCAAATACTCCTGAATTAGCTAATCCCTGAAGGGGATGCTCATTTTCTGAATATTTATGTCCTCATCTGCCAAAGCTGGGCTACGAAACACCAACTACCCCTCAAAACAAAAAGGCCTGAAATTAGAACCAATAAATGTTTGAACTGCATTTAAGCTCTGAGGTTTTTCCCCACAACAAAAACGTTTTTAAACTAAATAAAAAAAAAAAATAAAAAAAAAGAAAGAACAACGAAAACTCACAGGCTACAAAATCAACTCCAAAAAAACCAAACGAGCTCTGAGCATTTCCCTTCTTGCCCTCGGAGATGATTCAAAGCTTTGCTGAGGGGACCCTAAAAACTCACCATTGTCTCCTGGTGGGATCAAATGCTTTGTCCATGAGGGAGCCAGGGTAGATGCGGAGCACCCCATTGGGGGTTGCTATGTAACGCCTGACAATGTAACTGTTGAGGCCACTGATCTCCATCTGGGTCATCCATTCATCCGTGCCGTGACTGGTTGCCATTACTTCATTCCTGACAGAGAACTGCAAAACAAAAGGCAAGAGCTGGCAGGGTTCCTGCAGGACTTGCATGGGGAGATAATAAAAGCTTCCCCCGAGAGCCACCGGGGATCTTCTCGGCTCAATTACTTGGTTCAAGGCTTCTCACACTGCACATTCCAAGCAGATTATTAGGATGAAATAGTGGTGGGGTTATCTATCTCTGTGGCTTTTACTTTGTGGGGGTTTTTTTTTAACCATTTTTTTTTTAATGTGCTGCTTGCACAGAAAATAGAGATTTTTCATTTGTAGGCCTAAGAACACAAAGGTGTTACAGCTATGAATTTAGTGTGGTTTTAACTTTTCTAGTGTTTGTTTCAATAAAGTTCTGCCTCCTTCCTCTCTCCATTCTTAGATCAGATGTTGGGAGGGAATTCCTGGCTGGGAGGGTGAGGTTGTCCAAAGAAGCTGTGGCTGTCCCTGGATCCCTGGAAATGTCCAAGGCCAAGTTGGAGTGATGCCTTTTTTGGGGCTTACCTATATACAGAGGCCAGACAAAATTAAGAGAAGGAAAAGTGGTTATTGAAGGGCCTTCAGGTACATTTAGGGCAGATAAAGCCTCCCCAAGGGGCTACACCCAAAAATGGATGATGGGTCATGAGTTTTCACACTTTTGTAAGTTTGGTCCATTTGTATATTGGGGGTTAATACAATAATTTGGTATCTCCCAGTTACAGCTTCAGGTAATGAAGTCATTTACCCCAAATTTGCCTCCCCCAACTCATTTTTGTTTCCATCTCTCAGGGCCTGAGGCAGTGAGGTGTCTTTGATCTCCAGACCTGGAGGGGAATTGTTGTGTCTGACCAAAATGGGAAAGCAGCACCTAACACTCTATATGGGCTTTAGAGTTCTACACTAAACAATTACAGGATCACAAATAGATGAAAAATAGAAAAGCTGCACCCTGGGAGAGTGGAAGGTGTCCTGGCCATGGCAGGGATGAGATGGGCTTTAAGGTCCCTCCCTGTGACAGTTTTGGCTTCTTTATCTCTGCTGAGGTCAGGATGAAAGACACGGGAAATGTAGGATTGAGTTTGGACTTTGATGTTTATTATCTCTTATCTATTTACAGCCTCACTAGCCATGAGCTCCAACAAGCATGGCAGGAAAACGAGGTAAAATGAAGAGCCTCTAACTCTTTCCAAGGTTATTTAAGTGTTAATCACCCAATAATGAGACGACACCTATATTATGTATATTATTTATATTATTTGTATTATTTATTATAGGTGACACCTATATTATTTATATTACTTATTATAGCTGACACCTATATTATTTATATTTATGACCCAATAATGACCACCCAAGGACCACAATGCGGACCTTTTCACCTAATTACAGAAAACCATCCAAACCCATGAAGACAAAGGAAGAAG
>VWZU01017288.1:38584-101083 GCA_013397095.1 Sterrhoptilus dennistouni | reverse complement strand
GGAAGGAAGAAGGAAGAAGGAAGACGAAGGAAGAAGTAGGAAGAAGGAAGAAGAAGGAAGAAGAAGGAAGAAGAAGAAGGAAGAAGAAGGAAGAAGAAGGAAGAAGAAGAAGGTGGTGAAGAAGACGGTGAAGAAGGACAAAGACAACACCCCAAATGCTCCATGTTGACTCACATGTATTACTACCCACCAAAACCCCAAACTGTAAGTTTCTAGCACTCCAACCCTCCCAGTGCCAGCTGCTGGGATGTGGGAGTCCCTGCAGGAGGGGCAGCAGCAGCAGGAAGGCCCAGGGCTCACCTTGAGGCCGGGGTTGGCGATGAGGCGCGTGTTGTCGCTCAGGTAGGCCGTGTAGTGCTCCACCATCCGCTTGGTCTCGGGCTGGCTCAGGTGCTCGTAGGGGGAGGAGAAGCTGCCTGCAGACAGCATCACTGTGGGGCTCTCTGCAGACACCAAAACACCAGGGAGTTCAGGGTGAGGAGCAGTACACGTTGAGGGGGAGGCTGTTTGTACCACAGGAGGGTCCCCGATGTGGTGTCCTTGTGGCAGGAATGACCCTGCTGCTCTCCCCACTCTCCCACCAAAGTGCTCAACTCCTGCAGGACACTCTGGACTGGGAGGGAAGGCAGGAAACATCGATTTTTTCCACCCAACCCAGAGCACTTCTCAGCAGTTTCCTCCTAAACTCAGGCTGCTCATGAACTCTTCCCCTTCTTGACTTAAAACACACAAGTCAGCATCACCCCCTCCTTTGATCTCCATGTGTCATTTGGTATTTAATGCCCTTGTTCCCAAAGCCTCAGTAATTTCTGAATTACTGCTTTTTGTGAGATTACAGAAGCTGTTTTCCCTTAAGAAAAGATGATGGGCTAAAGAAGAAATTAAGTCTCCCTGTTTAGGTTAGATATCCCAGAGGGAAATGAAAACGAGCGTTTTTCAGTTCCAGACAATGAACATCTGGAGAATCCCAAGTGCAGAAGAGGAGCTCCCCAATAAAAGTGCAGCTGTCTGGAGTGGGTTTCAGAACAAACTCAAAAGTAAACTTTCATCATGCAAAATCTGCAAAACCAGACAGCTTTTTCTTTTTTTAAAAAATGAATTATTATAATGATGCAGGGTTGAGGGTTGAGAAGATCTTTTCTGAGGCTGTGACCCACGGAACCCAAATTCCCTGCGTGGAATGGTCTCCAGAGGAAAAACTGCGGTGCAGTATGTGAAGTGTTCTGCTTTTAGTCACATCCCTCTCCAACACATCCCCACACATGTGCTGCAGTCCCCACTTCCAGTCCTTCCTCTGCTTCCCAGAGCAAATATTCTGATTTTGCTTCACGTGAAGTTTTTGCACTTGACAGCTTAGTACTGCATTTTTGGGATATTCTCCATTTATACCTCTCTGAACATAAGATAATCAACATTAAACACCACATTAAAGGAAAAAAAAATAAATCCCTGTGTTTTAAACAACTGGCAAAGCAATTTCCACAGGTTTGTCAGGTCCCTCCTCCAGTGTGATCTCACGGAGTTATTCTACAGGGCTACAAAGAGCTAAGAAAAATCTCACAACTGTTCCACTAATCCAGCATGAGACCTTCAAACCCTGCTAGAAGCAGAAGTATTTAATTCACAACTTCTTACAGCACAGATTTTAGGGACCTCCCAAGGTTATATCTAAATATGACAGCTTGCAGTGGAGGATGTTTCTGTCAAACCCCTCTGTCCTTGGGATATTTCTGGGGTTTAAATTCTCCATCCTTCCCAGACACTGGAACTGCCACGGAGATTCTTCCCTTTTTCCCAGCAATGTTTGAAATCAGTCAGAAAAAGCAGAACTACTTTAGCCTATCAAAACCTGAGAATTTTGAAGCAGGTGAGGAAGGTCTGTAAACCATCAGAGCACTGAGGTTCTCCCCAACAGGCTCAACTTCTGACTCTGAAGGTATTCAATGCTTCTGGCAGTGAGAAACTTCCATGAATCCAAAGCAAAAGAGCAGCAGAGTCCTGCACAATTGGCTGGGGCTTGATCCTACTTTGTTACTGCTCAGGGAGGTGCTTTAGAGCCAAGAGAGGACTTGGTTTGAGCTTGGTGAGACACCTCTACTCCTCCCCCTGCCCTGTCAGGGACCCCAGAGCATTTATCTCCTACTCTGATGAGCAGCCCCACTCATTCATCCTACAAAAAGTAAATTAGTTGGTTAAAACCCGGTGCTGATGATGACAAAGTTATGGATTCAATCCCTGCATGAGCCCTTCACTCAAGAGCTGGATGATCCCTGTGGGATCCAGCTCAGGCTCTGCTGTGGAAGCAGCTCACTGTGACCAAGGAGAGCTGTGAGAAGGTAAAAGCTGATCAGAAAATCAGCCTGGGAAATAAAAGCTTCTCCAGGGAAGAGTATTTCCCATGTTTTGTGGGAAGAGCTTTGCTTTGTGCTGCTACACTCTACAGAAACACACAGGAAGGAGGTGTGACTGTGCCAGGGGAGGCTCAGGTTGAACATCAGCAGAAATTTCTCCAAGGAATTCCTGGAGGTGGCACTCAGTGCTGGGGACAAAGTGGGGACTGTCACAGCTGGGACTGGACCCTGGAGGTTTTTCCAGGATGCTGCTGTGTCCCTGAGGGGGCCAGGACAGGCTGGCAGAGGCCCTCACCCAGGGTGGCCAGCTGCTTGAAGTGCAGGCAGGCGTTGGGCTGGCCCAGCAGGTCCAGCCTGTGGTAGAGCAGTTTGCTGCTGGGGACAGTGTTGAGGTTCTTCAGCTGCTTCACGGGAATCTCTGGCTGGATCACCACCACACACAGGATGAAGGATGTGTCCTGCACCTGCAAAACACCAGCCAGTCACCAAACAGAACCAAAATATGGGGCATCAACAGAATTTCTCTGTGGTGGAGCCACTGAGTTCTACAAAAACCACTTTTCCACAGTTAACAGAGAAAATAAAAATGCTGTAATCTTTTTTTTCCTGAAAACCAAACAAGACTTTCATTTTGTTGCTCGATTTCTAATTCTAACACTGTTTCATGGATGTTTTTGGTCATTAACAGAGGAGAGGCTGCAGGTTTCCAGTTGCTGGACACACACTGCTGTTGGCTTTATGGAGAGTACAGACAAATTAACTCTCAAATGCAAGATTTTATTATTTCCACTCTTAATTGTGTGCTCCATGTGCCACAATGTTTTACTGTGGGTAAACTGCTGGTTTGGGTATTTTAAGGACTCTAAATTACACCAGACCAGCAAACCTTGGAGTGTCCCAGCTGCTCTGCAAAGGGAGTTTGGTATTAAACGCAGCATTACAACCTTAAAAAATCAGCTCCAGACACCTCCCTGTGTGAATTTCTGTTAAACAATGATAGACTTAATCTCTTAAAACTGCTCAGCTCAATCCTTTAGGTTGGATTTAACTTAACATTGTGAAATGATCCACATGTACCTTCTTGAGTTTGTTAGCACAAAGCAACCCATTACTGCTGGCATCAGTGAATTCACCTGGATTTTGTTTAACCTCAGACTCCATTTGAATCCCTGGGTTGAGATTAGTGATCAGATATTCCCAAACTGAAGGAAGGACAAAAACAGAGCCATGAATTCCCTCTGGGCCATCCCACACTTGTTTTCCTTACCATTTTCCAGGCATAGCTGACGTTGTAGGCTTCTTTCCCAATCTCCCTCAGCTTGTTGACATGCCAGGACAACGAGGAGTTCACAGGAACTGTGATGATCTGGCTGCCCAAGGGAATGCTGCAGTGGCAGATAAAACATCCAGCAGTTTACTAAACACTGAGCAAAATTGTTGGGACTTCAGCAAAATCCTTCTGTGGTGTGTTTATATAATTATCATAAAAATTGAAGGAATTATCTGTTATTTATGCTTTGGGAAGGAAAGCATGTGTGTGCTGAAAATGCACTTGTGGACTCCCACGTCTTCAGCTTAAAAATTCTCAGATTAGGCAAAGGATAAAGAAGAACCCAGATCAAATAGTGGGAAATCTTCCTGACAGGGAAGAAACAGATTAGAGGGAATATTCCCCAGATCAGCTGGGAAACACAACGTAACAAATGACAACTGAAAAAAGTTGGAGGAAAAATCAAACCAGAATTGTTAATGGGGGAAAATAAATCCATCCAAGTATCCAGATATTGCAGGAAAAGGGATTTTACCTTATATACTCTTAGAATTCCTCTAGAAATACTCCCAGTGCTGCTCATTTGGGAGCTGCATCCCAGCCCTTACCTGAGGATGTTCTGGCGCACCAGCTCGAATTTGGGAATGTTCTCGTAGTGGATGATGTCTGTGTGGAGAGGAGGCTCAGACAGCAGGTAGGGCCTGGTCAGGGAGGGGTGCATCAGGGTGTACCCTAAAAAACAAACACACAGCCCCAAATATGGAATGTAGTACAGAACTGAGCCTAGCATAGATATTTTAGAGGGAAAAAAGAATATACAGTAATTACGCAGAATTTTGGCAAAGATGGCAGTGACTGAACAATCGCGTCATCAAAGGGGTTGTAAATGAAAACCAGCTTGAAAAATTCAGCAATGAAAAGAGCTGGACACACACATTAAACAGAAAACCTTGGGTGTCACAGGTGTAGAAAATCCCCACAGTAAGAGTTTCCAAATCAGAACTCCAGGCCAGAAGTTTAAAGTCATGAATCCACCTCAAATCTCCAGCAACATTTCAGGCAAAACTAACCAATGACATGCAATTAACTTTTTAATAAATATTATCATTCATTACTTAGAGACTGCTCAGAGAATTCAGAATTGGTGGTTCACGAGCTCAGTGGGACTAGAGGAGATTATCTGAGCCAAAATTACCTTTATTATCAATGAGGAAGGTGTAGGAGCCCAAGGAGTCCTGGTAATAGGTGACATCTTCCAAGATATAGGCAAGGTTGACATCTACCCCAACAATTCCCAGCAGGAGGTTCCCAAAGTAACAGGGTTTACTGACAGTCATTATCAGGCCTTGGAGGGAGAGAAACACCATAAAACCATAAAACATCAGAAATATCATCTGGTTAATTATTTAGAGAGGAGATAGAGCATTTTGAGATGTTACACAATTCAATTTTATAGCTATTCCATGCTGGAATAGGGCCAGGGGAGCTCAGCAGGGTTTCTGTTGTGTCTGGCTGTCATCAGCCACTCTCCCTAATTAGTTAATTTGTGTTTCTGATAGTGACCTGAAGTAGATTAATCAATTTATTAGAACACACACCACAATTAATGTTTGGGGGGTGGTCAGTCTCCGAGTGGGCTCCTTATAGATAAGAAATAAATTTGTGTGAGAAGCCAATGAAATGTTTTCTTCCTTCAACAGCATTTAGGGGATTAAAAATAGGATTGAAAAGGAAGTTAATTTGTCCTTGTAAAGCAACAGTTGGGATGAACTGTTGCTCATCTAACACATAATCAATGAATTAAATCTCTGCTTAACTAAATCCCAGTATTGCCACTGTGCTGGGAATCATATCCATAAATATAAACCCAACAGTTTGGGATTTATCTCATCCCTGAGGTGAGAACTCTGCAACACCTTCTAATTAATTAATATATATGGGGCAATATGGAGGATTTAAGGCATTGTCTAAGTCCTTCTTCACCTTCTTCTTTCATGGTTTTGGGTGGTTTTTATCTTATTGGGTGAAAAAGGTCCACATTGCAGACTTTGGGTGGTCAATCATTGGGTTAAAAGTATAAATAATATAGGTGTCATCTCGTTATTGGGCAATTAATGCTTAAAATCCTTGTAAAGAGTTAGAGGCACCTCCATTTTCTGTCTTGTTAGCTAGAAGTCATGATTTGTGAGACTGTAGTACAAGTAAGAATTATTTATCTGAGTGAGAACACAAAACTGCAACTCCTGTGCATTAATCCTGGCTCTAACGTGAAGAAAAGACGGCAGGAAGAGAAGAAAAGAAGAAGAAAAGACGAAAAGAAGACGAAAGAAGACGAAAAGAAGACGAAGACGAAAGGAAGACGAAACGAAGAAGAAATGAAGAAGAAGAAGAAAAGAAGAAGAAAAGAAGAAGAAAAGAAGAAGAAAAGAAGATAAACCCACAATTACAGCATATGAAAGCCAAGACAACCTGACCTCTGATGGTTTTACCCCCAAACCCGAGGCCAGCACTCACCATCTCCCATCTCATCCGAGAAGGGCAGGCTGAACACGGCCTCATCAATCATCCTGTTGGGCAGGTTGGTGTAGAACCTGCCCACGGTGGTCTCCAGGTTGCTGAGCTGGTTGAGGACCATCATGCTGCCCTTGGTGACGGGCAGGGCGCTGCGGTCGGGCACGCCGTACTTGGCCGAGTTCTGCTCCGCCAGGTCCCGCAGGAAGGCCAGCTCCTTCAGCCCTGTCACCCCCTCTGCCACGCAGCAGGGGCACAAAACATGAGCAAAAAAGTAAAAACAAAGCTTCAACTCCATCCAGGCTTCTGCATCCTGCTCCAAAGGAGTGAGCTGTGCTC
The DNA here is from genome assembly GCA_013397095.1 of Sterrhoptilus dennistouni. Lineage (NCBI taxonomy): Eukaryota > Metazoa > Chordata > Aves > Passeriformes > Zosteropidae > Sterrhoptilus > Sterrhoptilus dennistouni. The sequence continues at coordinate 94,612 of VWZU01017288.1, read as the reverse complement.
TGTAGGGCACGACTGAAAATTCTACGAGATCAGTTGGAGGAAAATTAATTACCCAACACCAAAATTGAAATGAGATTTAATGAGACTGCCTGTTTCCTACTGTTTGCACAGGGCAAAGATTTGCCATGCTGTTCACATCCCCACTTGAAACAAAGCCCTTGGAACAAAGAGTTGTGTGCCCCATAAATCCACAGGACAGCTCTTTGCTCTCCACGGTGCCTGGCCCACAGGCAGGACCAGGAGCGAATCCTCTGCCCTGGGAGATAACAGGCTTTGTTCTCCAGCTGAATCATTCCACTTTCACACTTCACTCCAGTCCCAGGCTCAACGCCTGCACACAAATCAAAACCTTTGGAGGATTTAAATTTACAATCAAATCATACATTAGGTTAAACATTCATTTCCTCAGCTATTTTCAGCAATACAACGAACTGCTTTCGTGCCAAAAATGCTTTTTTTGGAAGATGGGTGGGTGATCTTCACGTTTAACTTCACTCTCAGGTTGGTTCCCAGGTTATCAAAGCATTTCAGATTTGGTTTGATCTCCCATTCACCCTCCCTGGCTGATGAAGTCACACTTAGTCCCAGTCTGCTGCCCCTGGAAGCCCCCAGCAAGGTTTGCATTTACAATAATTAACAAATTTAACTCAATCTGGAAAATCCAGGCCACAATATTTTACATCCCTGCAGCTGCACTGGGATACACACAAGGATGGAGTGGCACAGTTATAAACACCGAAGTAACAACATCTGGATGCAGCTTGTGGAGGGATTAAATGTGCCAAAATCCATGAACAAACTGCTCCCAGTAAGGCCTGGAATTACCCTGGAATGAGCTTAACAAACGAGCTGTGCTGTGCCAGGAAAGGGAATTTTATGGCCTGGAAATGACAAGCATCTCTCACCATTCATGAGGGCGTAAGTGAGGATCATCACTGAGTTATTGAGGAAGCTGTTCTCTTCGTTGATGACACGTAGAGTGGCTTTTTTATCATCTTCTGAGGAGTCTTTTGATGTGATCCCAGCCGAGAGATAAATGATGACCATGTCAGTATCTAAAACACAACCACAGACACAAAGTGCATCAGGTTTTTAACTGGGGTGAAACCTGAAATCTGCTCACAGCAGCTTCATCCAGGGATTCACAGCATCTCCAAGTCAAATTTTGACACAAACAGGAGGTGCTGTTAATTTGGGGGAATTTCTACCTCAGTTTTTTTTTGTAAGGACTAAAAGTAAGGAAAAAAAAGCAAAGCCAGGTATTAAAGCAGCTTTGGGGTGGAGTTTAAGGAAAATTGTTGCTGTGTTTCCTAGGCTACAGCAGAGATGTTCTATCTGCAGGCAGGCAGTGCTGCAGCCTAAATGGAGTAAGAAGACCCAGTCCTGAATCTGCATGAGAGACCAGAGCAAGCAGCTTCTGGAGCATTTTGGGACTGGGATCTGCTGAGCAGGACTGCAGTAGGAACTGCAGGAGAAAATCCAGATGTGTTTAACAGCACAGTTCTCCCCTCTCAGGCCAGCAGTTCCCTTCTGGTGAATTTGGGATTGGGGCTGGATCTCCACAGCTCCCCTGACACACCCACACATTGTTCTCTGGGAACAGGATGTTAAAAAATTAACGGTGAAATGAAGGAATTTCTTTGTGTGTGTGTGCTTGGGTTTGCTTTTCTTTTTTAAAAAGATGAAAAGATTATTTACAAGAAAATGAGACATGTTTTATAAACATCCTCTTCTCAAACCTATTGTGTCTCACTGCAGGGATTCTGAAATTTGTTATAAACATGTTAGATCTTCACAATCTTCCACATGTAGAGAAAACCTAAATCCAAAGCATTTGTATTCTAACTTTCTATGCTTGTGCCCCAAAATATGAAACCTAGTGAAGTGTGAATGTGCCAAAACTTCTAATCCTAATACAAAATATAAAATCATGGAATCCTGGACTGGTTTGGGTTGGGAGGGACCTTAAAGCCCATCCCACCCTGCTGTGGGCAGGGACACCTCCCACTATCCAAGCTTGCTCCCAGTTGGCCTTGGACATTTCCAGGAATGAGGAATGTGCAGGAGGATGTTCCAACACTCTTCAGCTGATGTTTTTGGAATAATTCCTGATAACAAATTCATCTTATCCCAGCCAGCTGCAGCAGCACTGCATTGTTCACTTTGCCATCTGCTGCAGTTGCTGCCCCATCATCATTTTGCCAGAGGATGGTAAAATCCTGCCCTTGGCCAAGCTTATCCTTTGTCCAGTCACACAAAGTCCCCTCGTGCCAATGGCCTGAAGCTCAGGAATTGGCTGAACCTTTGGTACCAAAAGCATCATTCCATAAATCCAAGGAAAGTCACAGGGGATATGAGGGTTTTTCCCTCATTCTTTCCAAAGCACTTCAGTTTTTGCACTTTTTCTCTCTCTCTGGCTCTGCACAGCCTCTGAGCTGGTGGCCTTTGGGACACTGAAGGATCTGCTCTCACTGGAGCAGGCACAGGGCCAGGTGTGGGAATTTTGTTCCATAATCCGAGTATCCCGATGGAGATGGGCTGTTCCCTCCACCCTGCCATGGCACTGCCAGTGTTACTCAAACCCAAGGAGCACTCGGAGCACAGAATTTGCCTTCCAAGGCTTCTTGGCAAGCAGATCTGCCGCTCAATTTCACATCCATCTTTTCAATGTCTTTTCACCACACCCTCATTACAAAAAAAAAACCACCCAGAAAAACCCCAATCTTGGGAAGAGGAAGGATAAAGTTCATAATGAGTACGCAGAGTTCAGAGGGGGGGATTCTGAGATGAAGGAAATTTCAGCCAGGACCAGTTGGGCTCCAGAAAATATCACCCATAATTGGTATTCTCAAAAACCCCATTTCCCTGGGAAGCAAGGGCCACCTCCCCAGTAAGGCACATCATCCATATGCAAATGTGCCAGCAATCATTAAATGAACCTGCAGAAGCTGCAATTTCCCTGGAAAGGCCCCCTGCCCCACCACCCCCCATCCAGACTGGGGAAATAACTCAGCTGTCACACAGATCAATCCTGCATTTTCCTCTTTCAGTTCTAAAGAAAAGTCAAGGCAGCAAGTGACACAAATGAGAAGGCAATGGACACATCCAACAATCCCTCACGTGGGCTGCAGCCCAAGGAAACGCTCCTTAAAATAAAAACAAGGGACAGAGCACATTTTTGTTCATATTCAACACACTCCACTCCTTTGGCCTCTGCCAAAGTGAAACAAGAAAACCTTGGCAAGGCCCTGCCATGCTCAGGCTTGCACAAGAGGCTGCCTTACTTCCTTGGAGCCTGGTGCCGTTGTTGGTGTTCCTGAGCAGCTGGAAAGCCTTTTGGAACCCCAGGGCGTGCTGCGTGGAGCTGTCAGATGCCTTGATGCTGCTGACAAAGGTGGACATCTTCCTCTTGGTCTCACTGGTGGCAGGGGACAGGAAGGTCTTGTAGCACTGGTCCAGGGAGCACGTCCTCACCGCCTCCGCCACCGTCAGCACCGAGATCTGCGGGGGAGAGATTCCGTGGGATCACCTCCCCTGCTGGGATCCTCAAACACCCACACATAACACAGGGAGGAGGGGATTCCCTGGGTGTAAAACTGTGTTTGTTGGCAAAGAGGCTAGAAATCAGTCAGATTTCAAAAGGATGGTGGGGAGTTCAAGGAAAAGAGATTTTGGTGTTTGTTTCTGGGCAGAGGCAGCATCGCTCTGCTCCTGCACAATGGTTACTGGGCAGAGCCTGAGTGAGCCAGGCAGGACTGACAGGGAAATCAGCAGAGAGCACTTCCAGGACAGCCTGGAGAGCTCAGAGAAAAGGGGAGAGCACAGAGAAATTAAAAAAAAAAATATACATATATATAAACAAGCCCTCTAAGGACTGCTCCCAGTAAAGGTTTTTGTTGTTTTAACGTTTCAGTCAAAGCAAGGCCACTCTGACATCAGCTTTTTCTGTAAATAAGTTAATGCAAGTGTTACCACTGTGCCTTAATGACATCTAACACACCAGGCTCATTAATTGAGTGACAAACTTCATTAGGGAGCATGAGTGAGGCAAGACAGTCACAGAATTAAGCATTAATTAGATACCTGTGTAACAGGTTCTATAACCACTGAGCTACTGACCAAGGAATCTGTGTCTTAAACGTATTCTCTATATTAAACCCTTCTGAGACTTAAATGTAAGTGCTATGAATCCTGGTGAACTGTAAGATTACCATATTCAGTAAAAAGCAATCTCTAAAAGCACCAAGTTACAAGTGGTTTTCCCACACTATTCATGAGAAGACTTAAGGCAAAGATTATCATCAATTTTCTTCAATTTGATTTAACTGAAACTCTTTGTACTCACAAAAGAAAATCCAAGCAGAGAGACTGATCAAGGTCTCACCAGTGGAGAGTTACTAAAAGTAAAGACCAAACTGAAGACTTTTTACAGAAGCACTTTATGAATCTGTGCTTGTCTGTCTGAAAAAAATTACAGGCTATGTGACTTTCTCACTGTCAAATGAGCACCAGTGAGAGAGCAGGAAATCAAACCCAGATTTCTCAGCCCTCTGCTGGTCTCATAATTATCTGTGAATCCTCCAAACACTAATTATGCTTCAGCTCACCCCAGTACTACAGGAGAATAAATAATTTCCACTTTCACAAGAACAAAAGAGAGGCTCAGAGGTGAAATGAGTTGCTCAAAGCAGTTTAGGATGTGAGGAGGAGTCATGTTTGGAGCATGGCTCTGGTTCCTGCTGACCATCACTGAAACATCTGCTGAGATGGAGGAGCCTTTAAAGATTGCTCAGGTACAAGGTTTTGCCTTAGATCAGTGGGATTTCACATTTTTCCCCAAACGTTTCCCCTGCAGCAGGAAAGTTTCAGGAGTGAACTCAAGGCTCTGTCCCCCCTCGGAAGCAGCTCCCAAATCCGCTGGAGTCCAGGGGCTGGAAACACCACGTTTGGGTGAGAACCAAAGACCAGGGCAAGCTGCTCCTTGCCTGGAGGAACCTCACCTTGTCGTGCTCATCTATGGAGCTGAGGATCACCTGGGCAGCGTCCTTGGCAATCTGGAGCTGTGTCTCTGTGACAGAGGCCCCGTGGTCCACGATGACCACGATGTGCTTGGACTGAGGGCGAACGGTGGAGACGTAGACGGGCCTGAGGAGGGACAAAACCCAAACCACCATCATCAGGCACCCTGTCACCTCCACTGAAATGCTCACGAGTGGAAACAGGCAGAGTGAAAAACACCCAAGCAAACGACCAGGAAGAAAACAGTGAAGAAAAATTATACAGGAATTTATATATGAGAAACAATTGTAACAGGAATTTTTTTTTTTCCCTGATGAAAACTTGTACCAGGAAAGGCCAGTTGAGACAGTTTGAACACGCAGAAATGTCCCTCACTTTCTGAATTTTTTAACCCAAACCAGGTTCTTCTCTCTCTGTCACAGCAAGAGCTTTCAGGAATAAACCCTGTTGCTTACACAGCAGCGTTTGGGATCACTGCAGCAATTCACACCGAGGTTTGAATGAAGCAAGAAATGCCTCCTGGTAAATCCTGCCTGCTGGGAGCTGCACCCACACGTGAACTGAGTGCAACAATGGGGATGTGCTGGGGCCATGACAAGTAACAACCTGTGCAGCTGCAGGGAGTTGATGAGCCCAGGGTGTTTGGGTTGTTGTAAAAAGGCTCCTGGCCAAGGCAGGCTGCCCTGGGATGACTCTCACCCGGGTCATGGATCTGCCCAATTTCACATCCCAAAGTGAGCTAACACCAGTCAAGGGCTCTCACTGCTGCCATGTGTCTGTGCTAACACCAAAAAAAACTTGTTTTCAGGGTATTTTGTTCAGATCCAGCTCAATATTGAGAGATGTGTGAACGAGTTCACAAGCTCTCAAGCCAAGGTTTAGCCTGGAATAAATTAAGAAGATCCTCAGCACCGAGGAAGGATTAAAATAAAATGGTAAGTTTCTCTTTCCTCTTTAGGCCAGACACAAAACTAAAATCAAGTGAGAGTTTCGGGATCTAGATTTTATTATATCAAAGACAGACACAGAAATCTTATTAAGAGGAAAGGAAATGCAGAAGATTTGAGACAAGGCACTGCAGTAAACAACTGGCACAAATCAGTTCTTAACTGTAAAACAGCCTGCAGCTCTACCCTGGATTAATACCTGCAACTGAAACAGGGCCTTTGATCTTCAAAGCACTGAGGCATTAACTAATTAATTCACCCAAACTACCCTCTGAAGTAAATATTACCAAAAAGATACCCTTTATTTAGCCACAGAGGAACTATGACCCAGGCTGAATGATTTGGATAAAATCACTGATGGTTTTAGTGTCCAAATTCTGAGCAGGATTGGGGCACCCCAGCTCTCACCTCTTCAGACCACACCTTTCCAAGGCCCCAGAAAACTCAGTCAAGCTCAGAACTTTGTGCTTTGATGACACACACTGAAGATACCATCAGCAAACTTTTGACTGCTCAACCCTGACAGGAAACCAAACCCTCCTTAGTGTCCCCAAAAGGTTCCTGGATGTGCTGCTGCTTCCCCTGCACAGACTGATTAACTGGTACAATTAATTCATGTGTGACCAGAGATATTAAAGCCACTGCACCTTCCCACCCTTGAGCCTTCATCAATCTCATGCTACTAACAGAAAAAGCAGGGAAAAATACTGGACCTCCAATTCTTGCCTTCATGTCCAGAGAACAGAAATCCCTGTGCAGGAAACACTGTCACCATCTGATGCTTTATTTTTACTTTTTTATTTTAGTGGAAGGAAATTTTCACTGAAATTATCCATGGAAATTATTAATTCAAGGAAATTATCCATGATGTGCCACCTGAACTTGGGGAAAAATGCTCCTACCTGTGTGCCCTTCCCTGTGTCTCATCCTTCCCCTCCCTCCCCAAAGTGATGCACCTGCCAAATCAGCAGAATGCTTGTTCACTGCTTTATTAACAGGGGTCAAGTATGAGGCAAATGTAAGTCAGATTTTGCCTGCAGGCTGACCTACAACTTCCAAATCACTGCTGTTCACAGCTGATTTAATTCGGGAGAGGTGAGGAACCTGTTTGGAATTTCAGTTGAGTTTCTCAGAAGTGAGAAGTGGTGCTTTAAAAAACGACCCTAAGAAAACCCAAGGGACTCCATTAGAAGTTGCTCATGAATGTTGTCAGCTTGGTAAAGGACAGCACGGAACTAAACCAGGGCTTGAGGAATCCAGTGTGAATGCTTTTCCCAGGAAATTGGAAGGAGTCAAATCCTACCTGCTGCGGTGTTCGTAGCTGCCTTTGCACCGGAACTTGTGGGCTGGGAACACGGTGAAAATCCCTTCTTCTGAGCTGAAATATTGCCACTTAATTCCTGGGTTAGACTTCAGGTTATCAGCAAGGACTGCAGGGTGGAAAGGGAAGATGAAGCAGAGTTACAAAGGCAGCCCAGACTTGGAGGTTTTGTTACTCGGGGCCTCTCTCGTGGTGTTTGGAGAAGAACAAGCAGAGCCCAACATGGAACACAAACTGCTCTGCTCAGGATGGGTAAAACTCACTGGTAAAATTTCACTGATTTACAAACAGTTCAAGTCTTTTGGAAACTCAACACTGAATTGGACAGATTTTGGTTAATATGTGATGACAGTTCCTGAATCTCTGAAGTACACCCAGGTCAGGAAGGTAAGGCCAGAGTGAGGAAGGAAGAGATTAAGGCAATTTTATATAATATATATATATACATCTCTACATCTCCATGTAATAATAAATACATTGTCAGCATCCTGACAATAAAGGAAAAAGCTTTCATGGTAAAAAATGCTGTTCTTTTTGCTGGAGTAACTTCAAAATATTAAAGAGGTTTGGTGCTCACAGCTTCATAACCAACCTGTTGGGGAAAAGAACAGATCCCATTGACACTGGGAAGGGAACAGATCCCATGGACATTAGAGGGAACAAATCCTATGGATATTAGGAATGAACAGATCCCATGGGCAGTGGAATTTCTGCCTCACAGTGCAGTGGGAATGTCCCATGGACCTTGTCTGCTCTCCCTCCAGCCTGGAGAGACCAAGGATTGATGTTCATCCATGGAATCACCAACTTTGCCACCCCACTGATCTCAGGTGGCTCTAAGTCCTTTAAAACAGAAGGAAAATGCTCCCAGGAGAGAGGGAATGGGAGATCATTAGCATGAGAGGCATAAACCCCACAGCAGGAACAGGATTATTTTCCACTCAGGGTAGAACATCCTCTCTGCTTGTAGCAGACTGAAAATAAAATCTGGATATTTGAAATCTTTAGTTTTTACCTAGCAAATAAAGTGGATCACACCAGCTTCAAATGCATGAAAATAAGAAAACATTTCTTTGCCCTTTCTCCTTTCACATTCTTTGATTGCAGAACTCCAAGAACTGGCAGAGGGGGGCTCTGATTTCCAGTGCTTCACCTTTTGCTCAGCATTTCCCTTCAGCATCCCCTCAGGACTGAAAATGGGCCAGTTTCATCTCCTGCATCTCCTTCATTATCAAATCTGCCAATATTTGGGTTAGAAGGGACTGCAGGGCACGTTCAAACCTTAGCCAGACACTCTACACCCAAATACCCACACTGAGGACAGCCTGGGTTCCACATCCTCCACACTTTTAGCACTTACTCAAGTTTCCCAGACTGGCTGTGGCCACGATGTTCTCTCCACATCCAGCTCAGTGTAATTACCCTGCAAAAACCACTGTCCTGGGCTTTCCCCACTCCTCTTTGCCACAGTGTTTTTACACTTCCCACAGTGCCTACAAATCCCACTGGGATGCTGGGCTGGGATTGCTGAGTTCTGTGCAAAAATGCAGCTTCTCCTGAGAACAATTCCCTGCCTCCATGGACCAAGGACTGCCAGGGATTCTTCATTCCCCTTTCCAAAATCAAGTTTTTCTCTGAATTGCTGCTTCCTCCTGCAGCCAGAAGGGCCATGAGACTATAAAACATTTAAATCCTTCTTTTTTATGCCCAGCCACCAGGATTTCATCATTCTGGAGGTGAAGTTGTTTTGCATAAAGAGGCTGAATTTCTGGTGTTGAAGCTTTTGTTTTGAGTTACAGAACTTAAAAAATGTAATTTCAAAGTTGACATGTGAACACTCAGTTAAAGCCTGGATGAAATAACTTGCCCAGTCTCATTTTACCAACAACATTACAATACAGGAGTTTAGAATTTTAAGGCTTTGGCTTTTTTTTTTAATCCTTGCTATGTTAAAGATAAACTTCTCATTCCTGCAAGGCCACGAGCTGTATTTATTTCCCCACGAGAGTATGTGGATTTAAAAGCCTTCATTTTCCCCATAAAACAAGTGGTTTTGAAACTCAAGCTCTGCTGTTCTTCCTTTTCACACAGTTGTGCTCATGTTTCCTCCAGCGAGTGTTAGTTCAGTAACACCCTCCCCAGGGACCACCAATTTTATCCTAACTCTGCTTTTTCCCCCTTTTTTTTTCCTTTTCTCTATGACCACAGCAGACAAATCTCCCTGCAGATAAGCCAAGGCTGAAAAATCCAGACTTTTTCTCTTTAAACACATTCTTATTTTCCATCCACTCAAGCTGCAAGAATGCCCTGCAGATATTCCCTCAATTTTTACTCCATGCCAGGACACACAGTAGATGATTTTTTTTTTTTTTTAACCTAAACCTCACCCCAAACTTTCCACCTCCTCAGTGCCTGTAGTTTATTCCCACCTCCTCCTCCCAGGAAAACCAGCCCCTGGACAAGTTATTCCATCAAAGGAACCAAATAAAAAGCTGATTCCTTAATTCTGGACACAGACTGGGAATAAAAGTGGCCAACTTCCCATGAGGTGGCTGCGGTGGGTTAAGTTCCCACTAGAATTATTATGATTTTCTGTTTCTGAGATAAGAATTAACAGGAGAAGAGCAAAGCAGGCTCAAAACTTTAAAGGGTATAAAGAATACTTGATATTATTTTTTACTTTGTATTTATTATTTTTTAAGTCACTCCAAAGCCTCTGTCCCCTCCACTTCCCCTGCAGCAATAACTGACCCCAAATCCTGCTGCAGACTGGAAAAGTTGGGGAAGTATTAACATGACAGCATTTGAAATTATCATTCTCTCTAATTATAAATATCTCACAAGGCAAGGAGGACTTTTAGGAAGAAAGCCCTGTGTGATAGAGTTTATAAAACTTCAAAGGGAATGAGATATGATAACACTTAGCACTTCTAGATAGCACTTTACATCTTCAAAGCACAGCCAAATCATTAACTAATTAATCTTCAAAGGACAGCACAAACAGTTGTGGGGGGGGGAAAAGGAACTACTGAACATAATTGCTCGTTATAAAAGGGTTTCTTACAGCCCTCCTCTTTAGCATTACATTTGCTGAGCTGCCCACCTCGGATCTCATCCCACAAAAACCAGGCAAGTTGAATTTTCAGTTCTCCTCTGACAAGTCCCTCCATTAAAAAAAAAACCCTCGGTGAAGAAACAGCACCAAGAAATGTGTTTATTGGCCAAGTGAAGACATCCTCTCGCTCTGCAGACAGATCTGATCCAGGATTTTCCATGTCAAACCCAATTGCAGCTCCTGTGTTGTCTACCAGGAATAAAAAGCTCTGCAGCTCAGCCACAATTAACATTCTGCTGGTGGCACGAGCCAGGACACAGCCCTGCTCAATCCTTAGGGCTCTGAAGGGGAAAGAAGTAAAAAACCTTTTCATTTTAAGGGATGGGACGAGATTTCTTCATGAACAGGATTTGGAAGGAGGAGTATTAACTCTTCCGCTCAAGTAACTCCCAACCATTTTAACTCAGCCAAAAATCAATTTAAAATACAGCAATTTAAGGAACATTCCACACTCTGGACTCTTCCAACTCCAGATATTTTATGATTCTAAGATTTTTAAATGATCAACACCTCGAATAAAACAGACAAAATTTATTGGGCAATTTGGTGCCATCTCTGCATATTTGTGAGGAGGAGCACCCTGGCGAAGCTGCCTGACTTGGAACAGACATTTCAGCACTTTGAAGGATGAGAAGGAGAAAGATTTACTGTTTATTCAAAAGGAAGAAAAAAAAAAAACAAAAAACCAAAAAAACCCCAAACCAAACTTCCAAAGGAATCTGATAACATAATGCACTGGCTCTGGGGAAGATTTAATAAATAAAGGACTATTCAGAGTGGTGAGGACAGATCTCTTCATCTAACTGCCCAAAGCCTGTGTCTCCATCTGGAGAATAAAGACTTTCTCCTTATCTATTTTGTAGTAATGGCTAAAAGTAATCCAGATGCAAAACTCCAACCAAGATAAAACAAAATCTTTCTAAGACATTAAAAAAAAAAATAAATTTAAAAAGCCAACTAATATCAAGAAAACACTGTGCTAAAAGTGATATTTTTTTAAAGCTGAGAAGACACACATCTATTTCTTTCTCCCCCACCTAAGAGTAATGTTTATTTTCACAAAAAAAAAATTAAAAAAAAAATTCCAATAATTCTGGAAAAAACAGATTTGAAAGTTTGATGAGCTCCATCACACTTCTTAACACCTTGCTGAGGGTGGAATTTGGGGTTGCTGTCCCTGAGGGCTCTCCCAGGCTCTGTTCCTGTGGCTTTGCCCGAGCCTGTGGTGCGAATTCCGTTCCCTTCCAGCACCTCCGACTTCACCGCTCCGATCCCACTTTTTTTATTCTGGGCCAACATTAACATTTCCAGAGCTGAGCTCGAGGTCGAGCCAGAGCAGAGCTGAAATTTATGTTTTGCCAGGAGCTTTTTATAGGCAGGATTATTTAAACTGTAGAACTCACGTGGGAAAAGGGGGGGGACACTCACGGGAATTTTGCCTTTTACCTCCAGAGTGACATGAAAAACTCATTCAGGAAGACAAGACTGAAAACACCCACAGTTTTTAATGCATAAAAATAAGTGAGGCAGAGGTAGAACTTAAACCCAAAGTGCAACAGATATTCCTCCCCAGCTCTGCATTAGGACATTAATGAGAGAAAAATAGAAAATTATGGGATTAGGGGAATTTTTTTTTGTATTTGATCACTGTCTTCTTTCAGAAGTGGTTTTAGTTTAATGTGAGTATTGATCAATTTATTGAGAATTGGCTCCTGTGCACACCAAGGGCTCTGCCCTGAGTGTGCCCTCAAAAGGCAAGTGGTCCCACAGAAAGATAAAATTAAGAGTTTTAAGACACAAATACACTAATTAGTGCTTTTAAACCCTATTTACAAGGTGACAGCATCTCCTCAGCTGGGGGCATTCCATCCCTCTGACCAAACCTCCTTCCCAGTCCATTCCTATCCCAAGGCAATTCTTGTCTCACCCACAAATCCCTTTGGGCACACAAAGGATTTTGTGGCACAGGAGGAGGTCACAGCCCCAAGTGCTACAGACACCACCAGCACAACACCCACAGCACCAACACCCCAAAGGCTTCCCACACCCAGTTTATCCCAGCGCCCTGAGTGTCCCCAAAGGTCACCCAAAGCCCTGGAGCTGGGCTGGCAGTGGTGGAGCTCATGGGGCTGAGATGAGGAGCAGGGATGGGAAGGTGCAAGTGTCACCAGTCACAGCAGTGGCTGTGCCATCTCTGAAGTGTCCCAGGCCAGGTTGGAGCAGCCTGGGACAGTGGGAGGTGTCCCTGCCATGGCAGGGGGGCACTGGAGGGGCTCTGAGATCCTTCCAACCCAACCCCACCTGTGATTGATCTCCCAGACTTTCAAACATGACAAGGACCAAGGATATTCCCTGGACCTCACCTACACAAAACTCCTCTCTTCCCCAGGTACCAACTTTTGTGTCTCAAATTAACCATTTCCATCCCGTTTTCCTGTCTCAATCCACTCCTTCCATCCCATTTCTCTCTTGCAGACATTTTCTCCCTAATCAAAACCTCCCCCCAAGGCTGTTTCTGTAAAAGGAGAGCCAGAGGAGAGTTTGCTGTCAATAAATCCCTGTTCTTACTCAATTCCCTCTCCTCCCCTGTTGCCCTTTCCTGCCAATGCCATGTTTTGAAGGTTCTCCTTTCATCAGGAATCTTTCAAGCCAGAGGCAAGGGAAGAGGAGGAACTGGAGCCTTCACTGCTGAGCCAGGACAGCAGGAACCTTGAACACCCACTCACTTCATTTCTCTGAGAATTCAAACCAGAAATTTAAATTATGTTTACAAGAAAACTGCAAATTTATTTGCTTCTCGTCACTCAAAAATAAGGAATATTTCTTGAATACTTTTTTAACCCCCAACTCCTGCAGTAGAAAAAGATTTTTACTTAATTAAAAACCATGAAGTGATAAGTGATTCATTCTATGCTTTGCTCTTACAACAGTGACTCTAAAATTGCCTTCCAAAATGATTCTGATTAATTAATGACTGTATGTGATTTAAACATTATTTTAATGAGTGGTTTCGGTTTGTTGGTTTGTTTTGTTTTTTTTGTTTTTTTTTTTTTTTTTTTTTTTTTTTTTTTTTTTTTTTTTTTTTTTTAAATAAAGAGATGAGCAAAACAAAGCCCAGCAAACCCCAGTGAGTGAACAAAGAGTGCCTGGCTTTGGGATGGAAAACTCCACACAAATCATGGCATGTCAGGAAATCAGCCTGGCCAGCACCTGCATCCAAGATGTGGGATACAATGGATGGGATGGAAAAGAATCTATGGGGACTGCTCATTTTTATATTTCATTATTTTATATTTCATTAGAAATCCAGAAAGCAAAGCTATAAGAAGAGAAACAGTAATTTGGGCTTTTTTCCTCCTATTTGTTGCGAGATGGTGAAGGTGGAATGGCTGAGTTGCCACTTCATCAGTCCGGTTAATAAAATAAATCAGCATTTTATTACAAAGGACCTCTGAAAATGAATATAAAATAAAATAAATCCCAAGTCTGCATCATTCCCCCAAAAGAATGAACAAACAACACCTCCCCAAAATGAAATCCACAACCAAAAAGTCTATTAATGTTCTCTAATTTACAACACTGAGCACCATAAAAAGTTGAAAAGTCAGATGGAACAGCTGGACCAAAGTCTGACTAAACCCAACTGAAATCCCTGTATTAATCCACACTGATTAGGATGCAAAATAAAGAAAAAAACCTTGCTGCACCAGAGGCCCAAAAGCTGAATTTTTCAGGGATAAGTCGTGTGTATTTGGGTTCTAAGCATATTTCTAAGTCCTTAAACATGTCAAGAAAATGCCCTGACAAGACAAAGAAAGGAAATATTTTTTGGTGCCCTCATATTCGGTAGTTTTTGCATATCACATTTAGCTGAACTCAGCTAAGAAGATCTCTGAGAAGATCAGAGGAACTTCCCTGTGTGGCCCCTGCAGCAGCTGACATTGCTGATGCCAAAGCAGACAGGCCTAGGAAGGGAAAAAAAATAAAAAACTTGGGGAAAAAAAAATTAAAAGGAAGAAATAAAAAGTGCAGAATCCACAACAAAATTATCCACGGTAGGCTGGAATAAAATCTCCCTGACATTTTTATAAAGTACTTAGACTAAGGGCATTACTTTAGGTATCAGCTTTCAATCATGAAATCTCAAATTAAGAGCAGGGTGACACTTGCAAGGGGAAATAAAAGCTTGTTGCTATGGCAATCAATGCAAATTCTCTGTGCCAAGGAAATGTTCGAGTCTAATGGGGGAAAAAACCCTACAACAGAAGGAAAAAAAAAACCCCAAAGTAGAACTGTGCTGCTCACCAGAATTTAAGTCACGTCCAGGATTGAAGGCTCTGCTGTTGACAGTGGTGGAGAGTCTGTCGCAGCTGATGGTTCTGGAAACGTTGGTGTTGAAATTCCCATCAAATCTGGAAAGACAACGACAGGATCAGCAATCAAACATTATTTGTTAAACCTACATTTGCAATGGAAACACAGCTTTTTAATGTTTCAATGTAAATATTATTATTTGTAATAACACGGAGTTGAAATTCCCATCAGATATAGGACAACAACAGGAACATCAATCAAACATTATTTATTAAACCTACATTTACAACAGAAACACAACTTTTTCATGTTTCAGTGTAAATAACTGTTAATAGTGAGACATTGGTGTTGAAATTCCCATCAAATCTTGAAAGGCAACAGAATCAGAAATCAAACACTGTTTATTAAACCTGCATTACAATGGGAACACAGCTTTTTAATGTTTCAGTGTAAATAATTATTAATAGTAAGAGATTGGTGTTGAAGTTCCCATCAAATCTGGAAAACCAAGAAAAAGAGGCATGAAAAGATGATTATGGAATCAAGGAAGGGTCAGAAGGGACCTTAAAACTCATCCCATTCCACCCCAACACCTTCCACTGTCCCAGGCTGCTCCAAGCCCTGTCCAGGACAATTCCAGAGATCCAGGGGCAGCCACAGCTTCTCTGGGAAATCCATCCCAGGGCCTCCCCACCCTCCCAGCCAGGAATTCCTTCCCAATATCCCATCCAATCCTGCCCTCCTTTGCCATAAAGCCACCTTGCCCTTGTCCTGTCACCGCACGTCCTTGTCCCAGGTCCCTTTATCTCCTGCACTGTCCTGGCTCTGCACAGCCAGGAGGAGACAGGGATGGACAGACGGACACAAAGGTCTCCTGGGTGTCCCCGTGGTCAGCCCCAGGCTGGAAGATCAGGGTGGGATGCTCTGACAGACCCAAAGCAGCCAAACCTGGAGCTGTGCACGGGTTCATCCCCTCTGCTGGAGCTCTTTGCTGACATCATTGCAAATCTCCTCCCAGAGAACTTCCCCAGCTCTGAGGAAAAGACATTTCCCAGGAATGCAGCTCTTGGATGGAGGCTGTGGTTTTTCTTATCACCCTTGAAATGTAACCACTTCCAAAAAATCACAGCTCCTTCCAAGAGAGCAAAACTGTTGCTGATTTTTTGTTGGCTGAAGGATCTCCAGCCTGAGATTGATTGATAACGGATGGGGGCCCACAAAAACCGTGTTTATCTTGGGGCAAACCCAAAAAACTGCACATTAAACATCTCCATCCTAAAGAAATATTTCTGAGCGAGGCTGAAGAACAACCCCACAGTGAAAAATAATGACTTTTCAGGATGTAAACCAATTGTCCCAGAGCTGCCATCAAAATCTATTAGTGATGGCAACAGGATGCCTTGTTAGCAACCAACATTATTCATTTATTGCATTAAAATGCTTTGACATGCTCCAAAAATCATCCAAGGCCTCAGCTCTTCTCAGGAAGCCACTGTTAGTTCCCCACCAGGAAGATGAATTTGTGGACCCCTAAATAATCTGCAGCAGAGCTGAAGAAGGAAAAAAAAATAAAATTCCTTCAGCCCCATCCCATTCCTCCTTCTTACAGCAAAAAGGAAATACAGTTAATGGGGGAAAAAGCATAAATAAAAGATGAAGGGCTGTTTTAAATCCCACAAATTTAAGACCAGACCTGGCAGCCCCAGACTGGGCTGGGTGGGATGTCTGCCTCAAATCTCTTTTTTTGCAGGTGCTGTTTTGCCTTAAAATTGACTTTTTGCACCTTGCAATGAAGTGGTTTTGGTTCCACGGCACAAAGACCTGGAGAAAAGAGCGGCTCCCATCACAGCTGAAAATCAGGACCAGGAACTGGCAGCACTGTGGCAAATCTACATCACAGTATTTGTCACCGTTTTAATGACATTCAATGAGAATTTTCCACGTGCTTCTAAGTTTAATTCAGAATGCATTATTCCTGTATTTAAAGCCACAATTAAAACCAAAGCCTCAGCTAAGTGGCCTTTCCACCCAATGTTTGGAGTTCTTAGCTGTAAATCCTGGTTTTTACCTTTCCTACCACGTTTATACCTCGCACATTTCCCACTCAAGTTTCAAACTGTACAGACCTTCCCATCACTCACTTTGAAAGAAGTTAAAACAGCAAAAATATTTGTATTTTAATATTTGAAGACAAGCATTGATCAGCACCTTTTCTCTGCACAGAAGAGACAATTTTTACCAGTGTCTCCTTAAATTCTTACCTGTGTCTCCCTTTTTTACCAGGATCTCCCTTAATTTTTGCCTCTCTTAATTCTTAACTGTCTCCTTTAATTTTCACCTGGGTTTCCCTTGATTTTAACCAGTGTCTCTCCTTTTTTTTTCCCAATATCTCCCTCAATTCTTACCTCTGTCACACCTAATTTTTACCAGCGTCTCCCTTAATTTTTACCAGTGTTTTCCTAAATTCTTACCTGTGTCTCCCTAAATTTTTTATCAGTGTCTCCCTAGATTTTTACCAGTGCCTCCCTTGATTTTAACCAGTTTGTCCCACTTTTGCCAGGAGCACAAGGAAGATAAAAACCTCTTGAGATTTCACCCAAAAATGTTCCAGGTGACAACACTCAGAAAATCCTCCAGAATCCTCATCAAATTTTTACCAGTGTTTTCCTAAATTCTTACCTATGTCTCCCCAATTTTTTACCAGTGCCTCCCTTGATTTTCACAAGTGCCTCCCACTTTTGCCAAGAGCACAACTACAAGGTGGATAAAACCCTCTTGAGATTTCACCCAAAATGATCCAGGTGACAACACTCAGAAAATCCTCCAGAATCCTCATCAAATTTTTACCAGTGTTTTTCTGAATTTATACCTGTGTGTCTCTAAATTCTTATCAGTGTCTCCTTTTAATTTTTTACCTGTGCCTCCCTTCATTTTCACCAATGTCTCCCTTGATATTCACCAGCGTCTCCCACTTTTGCCAAGTGAATAAAACCCTCCTGGGATTTCACCCAAAATGTTCCAGGTGACAACGCTTAAAAAACCCTCCAGAATCCTCATCAAATTTTTACCAGTGTTTTCCTAAATTCTTACCTGCGTCTCCCCAAATTTTTTATCAGTGTCTCCCTTAGTTTTTCACCAGTGTCTCCCTAAATTTCTACCAGTGCTTCCCTTGATTTCCACCAGTGTCTCCCTAAATTTCTACCAGTGCTTCCCTTGATTTCCACCAGCGTCTCCCACTCTTGCCAGGAGCACAAGGTGGATAAAACCATCTTGAGATTTCACCCGAAATGATCCAGGTGACTTAAAAAACCCTCCAGAATCCTCACCAAAAACCCCACACCGCAATCATTAAGACACAATTTTAGGGCGGTTTTAAATTTTTTTTTAATGGATTTAAAGCCAATAAAAGCCATCGACCAAGCGATCCACTTCCAAGACAGCTTTCCCTTCACCTCATCCCCCTTTTCTCCGTGCCCTCCCTCTCTCTCTCTTCCTCCTGGATCCCCTTTAATGAAGAAGGGATGGAAGCTGCATCCCCGGGGAGCAAACAGAGCCACGACTCCCACTTTGATCCGGTCCCCGCGGAGCCCGGCGCTCCCCCGGATCTCGCCGTGATTGACGTTGGCTCTGATGTGCAAAACTGCTTTGAACTTCACACACCAAATTCCCATCAGGCCCCCGCTCATTTTTATTCTCCTTCAACAGGATTTACGAGCGGGAGAAGACGGGCGAGCGGAGGAGATAAAATGAAATTTGCAGGAGCTTTGGATCTGACATCAAACCGGCGCTCTCGAGCGAGCTCCAATTGGATTTTGCTCGGCCTGAATTTCCAGTGTAAATCAACTTCTTTTGTGGGTTTGGAGTTTAGGGGGGAGAAAATGAGGGAGCTGTGGATGGATAAAAATGGCACTCGAGCAGCTGCTCGGGGCTTCTTATTGTTTTAATACTCTTTTTTTTTCTCTCTGTTCATATAAACTCAAGCTGACATTAATATGCAAATTAAATTACATAAGTTGGTTCAAAATTCCTTTGAAATTCCCAACTAGGCCTCGTTTGCTTGATTGCAAGGCAAGATTTTAATTCATATTTTACATAAATACTTAAATATAGGGTTCCCACTGTATGGAAACAGAATGCTGGGAAAAAATGTTTTTATGAATAAATTCAACAGCAACAACAACAACAACAAGCTACTGATGCTTCAGTTACACAATTTCTTCTGGCAAGGCACCAAAGTTGTTCCCATTCTTTCAAGAATTCTTGAAAAATCCAAGTATAGCTGCTCTCAGATGTGAAGAGGGTGTATTATTGGAAGGAGGGTTCAACCCAGGAACACAAACGATTCCAAATCTCACTTTTTCTTGAGGAATTTCTATTCCAAGGCCCATTTTTTCTATGAGGAATTTGGCCACATTAGAAGTAAAAGCAAGAGAGGAATTCCCTAAATACCTGCTGCACTTTATGGACAAAAGCTGCCAAGCCCAGGATTGTGCACAGTCCCTACCTCTCCTAGAACCCCCTGGGCTTTACTGCAGCCTGAAACTCTGTCAGAACAGGAAGTACATCTTAAATTTGATTTATTGTGGCCTCCCCACTCCTCCTGTGGAAGTGCAGCTCTTCAGATATTGCAGCAACCCAAGGAACTGAATGGGATTCCCGTTATCTCCCACTTAACTGCTCCAGAGAGGAAAAATAAACACAGAAAGAGCTGTGATAAAATTGAACTGCATTAGCAAATATTTAACCATCTGTTTAAAAAAAAAAAAAAATCAGCAAAAAACCAGACCACTTCCGAAGGCAGTATCACAGTCAGGGAGTAAATGATTTTCAAATAGAGGTTTGTAAACTCCCTTATTCAAACAGCTCCATTCATGTTTGCAATGCACCACTGCCAAGTGGGGTGTTTTACCAACAAATATTTCTCCATTCCGGCTCCTTCCACAGATTTGGATAAATGCATTCCCTAAGCTCTTATCAGCACAGTTAAATAAAGAGCAAAAACAGATTTCCAGCTGCCTTGTGAGGCAGCCAGAGTGGGAGCATTAATGAACACCAGTGCCCCTGAACAGATGGAATTTGGAGACCTGGGGCAACTTCCCATGAAAAGCCAGCAGTGAAATAAATCCATTTGTGGCCTCCAGGGTGGAAGGGGATGATTCCAGCAGCAAAGGGATCCGTGTCCAACAAGGAGGTTCAGTGAGGGACACTCGGGGCACCTTCCTGGAGCTGCCACTCCTCTCCCTGCTCACATCCCAAGGAAAATGCATTTTCTTCTCTCCCAGACACGAGGACATGGAATGCTGAAGCACATCAGAGTGATGGCTCTTAAAACCGGGCTGAGAGGAGGGTCAGGCTTAGTTCAGGGAAGACTTTTTGTCTCCATTTAAAAGCATCATCTGGTTTTTGTTAGAAAAGCTGCAGGAACAGCTCACAAATGCATCTGAGTAATTTTTTTTTGTTTTGTTTTCCTGGAAGGTGATCCTACTGCAGCCATGGCTGTGTTGAGAAATCACTGGAAGGTTCTCTGTGGCCCCTGATACAACCAACTCCCCTGGAAAACTGGAATTATAGAAAGCCACTTCTGGAAGTCTCCAATCACAGTTTCTCCAGAAAAAGGCATTTTGTGTAATGCATAGAAGACAAATATGCAAACATTACCCACATATCCAGCTTATTCTTAGAGTGGAAGGAGTTTGATTTCCTTTCATCTGAAAAAATTCAATATAAACCATCTCTTTATCTGCCTGTTGCCATCCAGGCCAGCAACATCTCTCTGAATAAAGTTATTCCAGTCATCACTCCCAAGTCAGACCTTGGTAGAAATCCTCTAATGCTTCCAAAGCTGCTTCCCCAAAACTCATTTCTTAAATCCCTATTTAGACACTTCTCACAACTGACACATATCCCTGAAGTTCCCACTGCAGGTATTCAGGGCTTTTGATAAATAAATTGTGTTTATTCTTTCCCTCCCTTCTTGCTGCTCCATCAACCCATTCCAGATCCAAGATTTCTTCAATATCTGATGATATTGAGGCACAAAACCCAGGAGACTCCAACTTGTACACAAAGGTATTTATCCTCTTCAGGTGAAAAACACTTTAATTAAAACATTGCCTGGTGACTCACCACCCAATTCCATCGTCACAGGGAATGTCTGGAGACAGCATGAAATCCATTCCTCGTGGCTTATTCAGCAGCCTGTGTTGGTGAGGAAACCCAAAGGCTCATTTTTCCAGCAGGGATTTCTCTCAAGATTAGAAGACGTCACTTGACATCCATTTTCCTTATCTCCCATCAGTTTGCTCAGAGCCCAGAGCACTTTATCCATATTTACTCTGTGTGCTGGAGCAGCCTCTTCTCCCAAGTGCTCTGGGCACTTCTTCAGTGCCTGGGAAAAGGAGCTGCTCCCTGGTCCCCAGGCTCTGACCCCAGGGCCACAAACACAGCCTGGATGGCTGGGCAGGTGTTTTATCTTCTTTTTGCCAGGGTTGGGATTAAATGCTCAAGATGTATTTCTTGTTCAAACTCAGATGTTTATTAATTCTTATCTATGTTACAGTCTCACGAACTGTGTGTTCTGAAAGTGAAAAATGGAGCCCTCTCTATCCTTAAAAGGTCTTGTAGAGAGAGAAACTGTCCAATTATGAAATGACACCTGAATTATTTTTACTTTTAACCCAATAACCAACCACCCCTGGCCCACAATGTGGATTTTTCTATCCAGTTACAAAACACCACCCAGACCCATGGAGGAGAAGGTGAAAAAGAAGGGCTCAACCTACACCCTAAAACCTCCATCTTGTTTTATATATATTACTATATTCTAAACCTTCCAACTCTGAGTTTTGCACCCTGTGCTATCACACACTTCTATCCAAACCCCACACCCACAATCCCAGTGCTGTCACTCCATTTTGGGAGCCTTTTCCACGGCCTCAGGTCAATGCAGTGTTTGCCTGGGGGTCAGTGCCTGTCAGCACAGAAATCTGGAATTCCCAGTGCCCAGGGCAGGCACCAATTTCCACACCAAATGTGGGATCTGGATATTTGGAGAAAGAATCAGCAAAAACCAGAGAAGCACACGAATCCCTGCCCTGCTCACCCCTCCTCAGCAGTGCCTGCACATGGATTTAGGCACTGTGGGATTATTTCCCTGTGCCCAAGCACTTCTAGAGCCTTTGGCAGAGCAGCTGAGAGTAATTTTATCAGGAAATGTTTGTTGGATTAAGGCCTTGCCAAAACCACTCGATAGCCACCAACTGTGCTGCCTCATCCAGCTGGGTTTGCATATCCCAATTTATTTCTTTTTCACCACTTTCCCAACCAAGGCAGCTCCATTGCACAACCTGCCTTGGAGGGGGCACAAACACACAACTGCTGGTGTTACACCAGTGAAACCAGAATATTTGGGGTACAAAACAGCAACCAAAAGCACAGTCAGGCTGGGAATTTTAATCCAGACTGGAATCATGTGGAAACTCACTCATTTGGGCTCTTCACTGCCACAGCCAACACCATGTAATGGCAATAAAATAAATATTGCTTTCCCTGTCATATTTCAATACCCAGTAAACAACCAATTTAAATGCCATGTTCATTTTCTAACCCAGTTTGTGCTTTGTTAGGTCTTGTTTTCTATCATTTATTTATAGTCACCAGGTGTGGAAATCTCACAGTTTATCCCAAGCAACATGACAAAGCAATGCTTGGATTTTCAGGAGAAATTATCAAGCAAACTCATGGATAATTCTGTCAATGGTAACAACAAATACAAACTGAAGTTAAAATTAATATAATAATAATAATAATAATAATAATTTTAAAATCCTTTCCCTACCAAATAGTTCATCCTTCCCAAATTAATCTTCCCCAAACCAATCCAAACTTGCAGCATTCCCAACTCAATGGCAATCAGTTGGACAATAAGAGGCTGAATAAAAAAAAACAGCCTTAAATGCTGTGGGGAAAATTTTCAAACCTACCTAAAAATACCTTAAAAAACACTGAAGATATTGCACTTCTGACACTGTTCTTGCCCCAAATGTTTGCTCAAATCAAGAGGCCACATGAGAAGAAGAGCACACAGAGTTCAGGAGTTGTAACACAAACATTTCACAACAAAAACCACAGCCCTGAGGACTCGGACACGGCCAAGGCACAACCCAAGGGAAAGGATCTCATGGAAAAAGGGATTTTCACAGACAAATCTGGGTCTTTTTCCACATGACCTCTTCTGCTGCAGCAGTTAATAAATACTTTAACCAAAAAATTGTAATTATTGTTGCTTTAACATCAACATTAAACATTTTAAACAGCAAGGACAAGCTGTTAGCAGCAGCAGCACATCCAATTTAACGTCCTGCAAGTGCAGGGCCAGTTAGTCCATGAACTAAACACAGAGGAATTCAAAATACAATCACAATATCCAGGTGAATCAGTTTCTTTCCTGATATTTTAACCAAAATGGGGAATCTCCCAGAAAGGTGATGCCACAGGGAAGGAAAATGAAAGGAAGAGCAGCAGATGGGAGAGACAGAAAAGGGAGAAAAACTAAAATTATGGCAGAAGCATTTAGACAAATCAGGCAATTAACACAGCATGGAGCTAAAACTTGGAAGTTTCAAACAGAAAATACAATTTTACATTTTTTTTTGTGCCTTGCAGATGATTTCCTACAGACAGCACTGGATCCAGTGGTCAGATAAGCTTCAACCAGGTCTTGCCAAGGTCCAGAACATCCTGCAGCTGATAAACTGATCTGGGAACCACTTAATCATTAATCCAAGCAACTAAATAATGAGAATCACATTGCAGAGCCTGAATGAGGAGCTGTACAAACAGCAAATCCACCCCTCTGCTTTGCCAGCTGCTTTGTGTTTTAAACCACTTCCTGGGAATGATTCTTATGCAAGTTCACCACAGGTAAAGAAATTTCTAAAGGACTTCCAAGTTACGTAACTTTGGAGGACAAAGTGAAAAGGAATTCACTAAAGTTTCCAGACTAAAAGCAGAGTTCTCTTTTTAATGAAAAATGAGGCCACACTGACAAGGGGGTGATAAATCCCGTTTTTCCTTCCCCTCAGCCTTTGTTTGGAAGGTGTTCCTGCTGCCTGGTGATTCCTGCATGGATTCTGTGATCAGAGGGCAGAAAGGTTTTCATCCTCAAAGAATTCCTGACCCTTTTGTCCATGCTGCCAACAGCCTGGATGTGTCAGCATTTTCCACAGGCCCCTTGTCCAGCAGGAACTGCACTGAGACCTCCAAACCTGTGCTCTTGGAGTCTCCTGGTGACCCAAATTACCTTCCTCCTTCTCAAAGAGTTTTTAAATCAGACTGAGATATAAACAATAAAAATCAGTCTGTAATCAAGGTTTGCACAAATAGAAAGTTACTCTTGTTCTTTTCAAAAAGCAAACGTTTAGTATGTTCAGCATTTCAAGAAAATTACTCCTCTTTTATCAGAAAAATCAGAGCTTCTATCACACATTTCTACCATCAGAAAACTCAAAAGAAATTTCTGCAACTATGCAGCACAATAGAAATGATTAAAGACAACCAGCTGCCTGGATTTACCATACTGAAAACTCCTGTATTTAAAAGCAGGACCAAATTGAACACGAACCAATCCAGTTTCCAAGCAATGGACTGGATTTCATGAAACCTCTGCTCTCAACCAGCAGCACGTCAGGTTGATTAGACTGGAACACAGTCCTGCTGGCATGTGATGGACTGACCAACCCGTGATTTTGGTCACTTCAAAGGACAGGAAAAAGTCCCATGACTGGCTTGAGGAGAGTTACTCAGGCCAAGCAAAGTCCCAGTGCAAAAACGGAGTCTTGGATCTAGACAGAGTCTTTTTGTATAGAGCACTATGAACAAACTTTCCTCCTTTTATTGCTTCCAGCTCTTGTTTAAAGCCCATCATTAAGCACTGGTGTGGGAGAAATGGAAATCTTTCACTGGTGTGAAAGAAGATGAGGACAAGGTAAGAGGCACCTCTGGAGTTGTGCCTTCTCCATTTTTATCCAAAGCAGCAGAAAACTCAGCCTGTTTTGCAAAGAAAGCTTCTTTTTTTTTTTTTTTTCACAGGTTAAATTCCAGAATTTCATACTCACTCCATCATGGATGGTGGGATGGTGCAGCAGTCCTGGATGGCAGTCAGGGGAGAGGTGAGGTGAGCAGTGTATGAAGCTTCCACCACCTGCTTGTTCCGATTCACCACGTCCAAGTAACGGTTGAATTTCTCACGGATTTTTTTTGCCAACTGAAAAAAAAAAAGCATAAGGAAGTTTGAAATCAACCCAGTTTTTCTGTATTACTCCATTCCTTAACAAGCAATTAAACCTGTTTTAAAGACAATTGTTTTCTGATTTGCTCATTGTGGTTTTATTTTTGTGGCTTAAGCAAGAAGTCAAGTAATTAATATCGGCTGCAGCAAGGAGATCATACAAGAAAATAAAGTAAATTTACCGTCCAGCAATGGGTGCTTCCACAGAGCTTTGCATGTGTGAAAAGGGTGATTTCCATTACATAAAACTTCCTTTTCACTAAGAACTGGCAGCTGGATGTGACACTGAGGTGCTTGCTCCAAGGCCTGCCAAGGATGTGATGGAGAACAAACCAGGCCACAAAGCAATTTATTGAAATTCTAGACACGGACACTTCAGGAAAGCCCAAATAATGGTGTTAGAGATGCCTTCACCTACACAGAACTCCTGCTGCTCCAGGAGCAAAGAGCCACCAGCAAATCTGCTGCTGATGGGAGCAACCTCAGGATCCAGGGAACCCAAATAACCCCAAATATTGCCATGAATATTCCTCTGTTCCTCAGCAGCCTCTTCACCAGGGGGGATCTGTGCAGAAGGATTTCACCACTTCCTTCATGGAGATTTGGGCCAAATAAGGCATCCCAGATTCTGCTTTTCCCTGCTGCTTTCCTGGGAGGCTCCAGAGGCTGAGCATTGCCTGGGTGATTTTCCTCATCGATCTCAAAGCTCACTGTGCCTACTCACAACCCACAGCTCCAACTACAAACTGAAAAATCTCTAATTGATGTTACAATACAGCAGGAAGAAAATAATGACAAAAGCCTGGCACCAGTGGAATTCCCCCTGAAGCCTTTTGTTGTCAGAGGACTTTCTAAGGAAGGGACTCCTTATAAATCAGGACAAGGTTTAGAGGTTACACCGTGATTTGTAAGAGCCAATTTCTCTCCTTTCAGAAAGTGAAAACAAACAGGTTGTGGCCCCTCCCATGCCATTGAAAAAAATTAGGGTGCCTCACTTTGGAAACAGCAAATTAGCTACCTCAGCCCTTATTTTTATATCCTTCTGAAAAAAATGAAAATAAAAATGAAATTGATGATTTTTTTTTGCTGGCAAATACTCCCAAGCTGGTGTGATCTGAGCGCTGGTGGTGCCTGTGGCATCCCTGCCCTGTCCATGCCCAGCAGATTCCAGGCACTGGGAAGGGCTGAGCCTGCTGGGACATGTCCCAGGCTGTCACGTAGGAGCTCAGTTGTGTCCCTTCATTAGGCACTTCACTGACAAATGAATGCCAGGGAAAACAGGAAAGGAAAAATCTCTGGCTGCTCCTGGAGCAAATGTGACAGCAAATGCAGTTACCAGGAGACTTCAGGTTTTACAAGGAGCATTTACTGAGACTTTCACTCCTGGCCTTTCACTAAAGGGAGGAACTGATGAAATGGATCAGGCTTTTTATTTATTTTTTTATTATTATTATTTTTTTTTCTCCATATTCTGTATCCCTTTCACACCGACCAATTATATATTTAATCATCAGCCAGACACATCCCAAATGAAAGAATCATCTCCAGGCAATAGGCAGAGGTGTTGAAGAATCAGAAATAATATTTTGCATTTCTGCAAACTTCTCTGGAGCTAAATCAACTCCTCAATCCACAGCAATCCACTCCAAACCCTACGGGGGTGATTTAACAGAGCTGCTGCTTTTGTATGCTGGGAAACAAGCCTGGATTTTCCAGATCCCCTGGACTAACAAATGTCTCTCCTAACTCTTACCAACAGGCCATTTTGTCATGATTTACTCAGTTCTGGGAGGAAGGAGGCCCTTGCTGCTCTAACAGCACTGCTCTGCCTCCATTGTTCCCAGGGAATGCTGAGGCTCCGTGACAGGTCTCCAAGGAGCACAGGTTTAATAGGACCCCGCTCAAATGACTTGCAGAATTACACCTAATTAGTTCTGTGGGATGATTTATTGCCAAGGCACCAGAGGACTGCTAATGGGCTCCTCCATGTCAGACATCCAGCACTATTAAATTGCTCCCAGTTGTTAGGATAATAAGCTGTTGGGGAGATCCTTTTCTGGTTTCCAGTAAACTTGCTTTTTTGTCTGGCTGTAGCCCTCAGATGTGTTCTTTAGAAGTGGATTCTCCTGGAGGGTCTCAAATAAATGCAAGCCAAGTTACCTAAATCAAAAGCACTTAGATTTGGTGGGTACAAAGTTCTCCTCTCAGACTGGGCAAATGAAATGCCAAGGTAAAACCAGATATTTGAATCTGAGATTTCTCTCTTGGTCTCCCTACCTGAAATCAGGGAGAGAGCTGAAGTTTGCTGAGCATCATTAGCAGTCAGAAAACCATCACAGGGCCCCAGAACAAAAGGCCTCTGGTTTGGAATCAGGGCTGCTCTCTGATAAATGAATGCTGTACAAGCCCAGGGTTCGCTGCTGATGAGTTTTCACCTTCTAGGTTGAACGATAAAAGCACCCCACAGCCTTTGAATTTCACCCTGCTGTGCAGAGTCTAAAGATCTGACAAATCTGTTTTTCAGAAGATCCTGTACTTCAGAAGCTGACAAAAAGCAAATGCTTTGTTCCCAAACTGCGTCTCCCATGGAAAAAACCTCTGAAAGGCTCAAAGTCATTCCGTTATTCCTCTGAAATGGGATCCAGCGCCTCGGTCGGGGCAGGGAGTCAAGTGCGTGTCAGCAACGAGGGATCTGAAACCTCCCAGAGCTCCAGACACCATTCCCTGCCCATGGCTGCAAGAACTGACTTTGTCTAATCTAAAGAACTCTAAAAATATTGCCCTCTGATAACAAGACAATGCTCCCAACAATTCAAAACCAACGAACTCGAGAAAGTCGCCAAGGGCAAGACTATCCAAAAATAACTTTCTGCTGAAAATTTCTTCAGATTAATAAACTCTGATAAAAAACTGAGGGCAAGACACCAATGAAACAAATGGTTCTAATTCATCACATTGAGAAGTATCGCCCAAATGAAGCCTAACAAAACAAACTTTTCTTCCATAGTTGGGCTTCACTTTATTCCCTCTGCAGGGTGATGCTGCTGGAGCCTGTCACAGTAAAAGCTGCAGGCTTAAATCACCTTCTCCTCTTTCTAAATAAAAACCTGAAGTTTTTATCCAACACATACCCTGCTTTTTTTAACCTGCCTGGAGCTGGAGAGCTGCTGGATGCTGATGGATGCCAGACCCACACTGGCTACAAAACCTCCAAAGTAGAGGAGGAGAGATAACAAATAATGAAAGGACAGAACACTGAACTGTGAAACCATGCTTACAGAATTGTTGAAGCATTTTTAAGGCAAAATGGAAAATCAGGCACAGAAAAGGGACAGGGGTGCCCCACACCTGGGTGGGTACCAAATGTGACAGACATTTCCTGCTCTCACAGAAATGCTCCATTTTAATAGAAACTGATATAAACCTGGATACCTTGAGATTGATATAAAATATTATTATCCCACACAAAGTGCTCTTCGCCTCATCTCAAAAACAACAGCAAGGGGAAACCTCCGTGGGCATTTTTCAGATTTCTGTGTTTTCTCCTGGATTTCAATAAACAAAACAATAAGCAGGGAGCGCCCCCCGTGAACAATGCAGCCATTAGCCCTGTTTTCCCTGGATTTCCTCTGGCAGCTGACACACAGCCAAAGCCCTTGGGTTTGCAGACAGGTTGGACTGTAACACCTGTTTCTATTACTGCAGCACCCCTGGGTAATGCACTTCAATTGTCACCATCTCCACTGACAACCTTTCATCACAACATCACTGAGCTCCTCTAATTTTCCCAGAGACATTTTCCCTCATTTGCATCGTCCCCTCGAGCTTTTTTTTTTTAAAGCTTCTTCCCTCTCAAAGCTCCAGAGCTCTGAAGTCTTCCCTTTGCAGGGAGCTCTGAGGGAAAAGCAGAGCTCCAAGGTGAGGTTTTCTTTCTGGCTGTAAGCTTGAAAAGCCAAGGTGTTTTTCATGTTTCCAAGCCTGTATATAAAATATGCATCAGTGGGGTTGACAGGCAGGGATGCCAGGATGGACTCACAGCCAGGGATTTAACACTGTCAAGCTCCTTGGAAAGGATTGCTTACACATGGCAGAGCTGAGTTAGAATTTTGAGCTTTAAATTCCCTCTGTAAACCAGAAAAATCTGGGAAAAAAGTCACCTCTCTCCAACACACACCAGGCATTCATCCTGCTGCTGTATCACAACCGTGCATCCACGGATTCCTAATTTGGGAAACTTTTAATGTTATTTATTTTTCATCTATGTGGCTCTTGAGGAAAACACTGGTTTTGTATCAGCCCTGAAGAATCAGAGGTCAGCAGGGACGTGGCTCAAGGAAGGCTCACAGAATCACCTCCAGGTTCATCCCACACCTCTGTTTTAAGGGATTCTAAGTATTGATGGAATCCTGGAATGGTTTGGGTTGGGAGGGACATTAAGGAGGATCTTGTTCCACTCCACCATGGGCAGGGACATTCCACTACCTCAGGCTGCTCCAGCCTGGCCTTGGACACTTCCAGGGATCCAGGGGCAGCCACAGCTTCTCTGGCCTCACATGGAACAATTTCTCCCTAAAATCCCATCTAAACATCCCCTCCTTTAACTTAAGTCCATTCTCCTTTGTGGAAAATCCCCTTTCCTGCTTCTCTGGATGACACTGAAAATATATTCCACGACTGCAATCAGGAAGCAGGAAACCACTTCCCAATGTGCTTTTTGTCACGGAAACCAGCACTCATTTGAGGTTTTCTACTGGCCAGTACCTCTGGCAAAGCTTCCCAAGACTTATTCCAAGGAAGATGTCAAACAGGATGCACAGCAAAACCTAGAGAGAGGGCCACGATTCCTGAATCATTCTGGAAGTACATTAAACACACAATAATTGCCTTTTATTGTGAGGCTCACAATTTATTAATGTGTGTGAACATGCCACTTTTCACAGCCAGGGAACGTGTTGTGCTCCACAGCTGAATGTAATTTTTTCAGCACGTTTCAGATCTATTTCCTCCCCAAAGATCTCTTTGCTCAGTCCAAAAAAACCACGCAAACTAAAAATCCAACCCAACAGCAGCACGGTCTGAGCTTTTCAAGCCTTTTCTCCTCAAAGCTGGTAAATCTACTTGTGCTTGAGAGCATTTCAGCCTCTCCTCTGTGCAGCCCAGCTCCCTCCTCTCCACATCACAGAGAGCAGATGTCTGACAGGACACTGAACACACACCGACTTCACTGAGATCAGCTAATGTAGATTTTCCCCTCATAAAACTCCTCCTCTCCCACTTTTATTTACATCACTAACTCACACCACTGCATTCTTGTATCGTGTGAGAGTTCTCTGATACTGAAATAACTCACAGGGAAGGAATCCAAGTTATTTTTGGCCATTGCCATCCCATTTTTAAGAACCTATTCAAAGCAGAAAAGGTTTTATCTGTCAGGTACAACAGTAATTCTATAACTGCAGATCTTAAAAGTGTAACCAGTCCAATGCTGAGAGGTAAAACTGCTCCTTGTGTGGCATGAAGAAAGCCAAAGGTATTGAACAGTTAGGCCTGAAGGCCAACAGCTGGAATCTTTCACTTTTTCAATAAACTGAGAGTCATTATTTACATGGTTTGGTATAAAAAACCCACCACCCCCCACAATAATTCAGTGCTCTGCCAAAAAAAAAAAAATCCCAGCTGACACAAAACTGTAATTAATTGCCTTTGGATATCAGTTGCTGTGAAAATGTTAATGAATGACCAAAGCAGAAATGAGATTTCTCTGGCAGGGGATTTCATTTGCTTACATTTGTTTGCTTTTGCTCAAGATGATTCCATTCAATGGCCTACTCTTATAAAATTCAGGTTCTGTTGCTGGGGATTCATTAAAGCTAAAAGATCTGGTTATTAATGAACCAGAAGTGCTCAATTATTCTTCCATCCACTTCACTGTAGAGCTTTTAACCACAGTAATTACACTTTACCAGAGCCCTGTTTTCTCCCCTGACAGCTCCAAATCCATCACCCCACCTCCAGTGTTTGGACAGCTCTTTAAATCCACTTGGGATGAACACAGACATCTGCTCTGGGAAACAAGGACTGTCTTTTCCTCAGTGGAGAGGATCCGTAGTCAGGACTTCAAAAGGAGTTTTAATCCGGTTTCTTGGTTTCCCAAAAACACTTTTGCCTTTTCAAAAGCCATCTGATCCATCTGATCCAGCCCACATGGCCCTTCTGTAGTGTGCACAGACCACCCAGAAAGACTCCTGGAAATGCTGCCCTACACAACACAGAGCCAGAGGACCCATCCTGAGGGATGCTGGGATGGTTTGGGAGTTAAATTTTTAAAGGCAAGTGACAATGACATCCCCATGGTCCCTCTGCTTGCAAGGACACACCTGGGGGTGGGAAGACAAAGCCTCCAAAAGGCTGGAGATGAGTCTGGAGCCCCAGGAGGGGCTGAGGGAGCTGGGGAAGGGTCTGGAGCCCCAGGAGGGAATGAGGGAGCTGGGGAAGGGTCTGGAGCCCCAGGAGGGGCTGAGGGAGCTGGGGAAGGGTCCGGAGCCCCAGGAGGGGCTGAGGGAGCTGGGAAGGGGCTCAGCCTGGAGAAAAGGAGCCTCAGGGGGGACCTTGTGGCTCTGCACAAGTCCCTGCCAGGAGGGGACAGCCGGGGGGGATTTGGGATCTGCTCCCAGGGAACAGGGACAGAGGAGAGGGAACGGCCTCAGGCTGGGCCAGGGGAGGCTCAGGTTAAATACTGGGAATATTTCTTCACAGAAAGTGTTGTCCAGGCCTGGCACAGCCCTCCAGGAGCCTCCAGCCCTGGAGGGATTTAAAATCCATGTGGATGTGGCACCTGGGGAGATGAGGTGGCCTTGGCAGTGCTGGGAATGGTCTTAAAGGTCTTTTCCAACCTAAAGATTCCTTATGATCCCATCTGAACCAGCTCTGCTTTGACTTTTTCCTCAGTAAAAATTAAAGACTGGAAATGTCACCATTTCCAGGAAGCACAACTTGGACTTTTCATTATTCTGAAGTCTGAATCCACATGAACTGCTCTGGGAAACCACCATGGGGCTGCCTGCATGGCTGAACAGCAACTCCCTCTTCCCTAAGGAAAGCCCCACTCTGAGGAGCTTCTGTTTTTCCTGAACATTAAAAACTGCTTTGATAGGGGTCTAGGAAGGTCAGGTTACTCCTGAAGGTTGAGCAAGTCCATGATTAAACTGGGGAGAAAAGCTGGTTCTTTGTTCCATTTCTTCGACCAAAACCTGTCACCTTTACCACAAATGTAATTAATACTTTAATTTCTGAAAGAATAAAACATGACCTATTTGATCTGTTTGAAAACTGACCCAAAATTAATTTTAAAAATATACACACGTATTAAAATGCAAACTGCCCATGTACTACCTCAATGTTAAATTGCAGAGTTAAATGTTGGAAGGTGTTCCTGCAAAACCCCACAAAATTACAAACACCCTTCAACCACATCTGTGATGCACCAGGCTGTAGCTGTCCCACATTTCCACATCATAATAATATTAATGGGTTTACTTGGAATTTGAAATTTAAAAACAAACACTTCCAACATGAAAGCCTGACAATTAATGGGAGCTACTTCATGAGGGCCCTTTTGTTTCCAAGGGACAGCCCCAGACTAAACAGATGGAAAAGCTTTTTATGGCAATGCAAAATTCTCAAAAGCATCATCAGCACATGCAGCCCATCCCCATTTATATCCTATTCCACTGGCTGTGATCTGAGGTTAGAAAGAGGCCACAAATCCAGACAGAAAGAATTCCCTGAGCTCACTCTGCCAGTGGAGCTGGGAAGGGGTTTTGGACTCACCTGTTGAACTTCGCTTTCCCCATTTGATATTTTCTCTGTGTACACGAAGGAGTTGAATATCCTCTGCAAGAAAAACCAGACAGGAAGTGTGAGAGGCTTTTTTTGTCATAAATGTCCCAGGAAAGCAGCTCCAAAAGGTGGATGGGTGAGGAAATGGGGTCAGAGAAGGATGTGGGGAGTCTCCCAGTGCCAGGTTTCCCAAGGGGAATCACGTCTCCATGTGGGGATCTGCATGGAGAGGTTGACTTTGGAAGGCAGAGACGTAACAGGTTTTTTTTTTCCCCAACATCTGTTTATTTACCAAACTGACATTAGGTGCTAAAAATAATTCCACATGCAAACTATGACCCTGTTTTTGCTAAACATTGAACCCAATGAACAAGTAATTTTAAAAGTACTTGTTTCCAACTAAAACATGAGAGGCTGGAAGCCACATTTAGACAAATTTAATATGTGGAAAAGAGACAAGTGAGATCCAATTTGAACACAACCTCATTAATAGCAAAAAAACCAACCCAAAAGATGTATCAGAAGATAGAAGTGAGAGCTGTGTCCTCCCTTGGGAAGCTCAGCTCCCATGGGGACAGGTGACAGCCACGGTGCCATCCCTGTTCACAGACATAGAGAAAAAACCACTCAACACTTTGTTATATTCTGCTTCCAGACTGAAAAATAAGACTGGACAGATTTGGGGTTACACCAACAGCATTCCTAAAAAGTTTGCCTCATCAGCTAAGCTTCTTTTCCAAGATTTCTCACTTCCAAGGGCAGCTTTCCCCTCGGGGACAGTGGAGCCGTCCCCACTGGAAAATACACAATAACCCTAAAATATTCCTTTGCTCTCTTAACAGCAATAAGTGGCACCAATAGCTGTAATAGCAATAAATGGAGGTTATTTAGGCTGTTAAGACATTTCTCCAGGAGAGCTGGGACTTCACTGAGGGAAAGGATCCCATTTCTATCAGTGCTGAGTTGCACAAGTGATGCTGCATCTGGCAAAGGACAGGGATTCCTAAACAACCTGGACTGTATCATCAGCACTAACAACTGCAATTACTAAAAAGTCTAAATTCCATCCAAATCCATCTCCCTGACAACTCTCGCAGTCCACAGCTCCACAAGGGTTTTTTTTTTGATGCAGGTTCAGCTGATTCTCTCCCAGCACAGTTACAGGCAGCTGTGACTGGCAAAACCAGCCTGGAAAATCCTTTGGGGTGCTCACCATCATCACTTCCCCTTATCCCTCTCCCTCCTGTGGAGTTGAGGAATTTCAAAAATGTGAACTCTTCATTCTCAACAGGCATTTGGAAGGGCAGCAATAAATCTCCTTGGCTTACAAGGCTCATGGAGCCAAGAAAGGAGGGCAGAAAAAAAAAAAAAAAAAAAAAAAAAGGTATCTACTCTTAAAAGCTGCCTGTACATCAAGACTTCCTCTTCATCAAGACCTTTGTTTAAAGTTCTGCTTAACTACAAACATGTTGGCTTTTTTTTTCCTTCCCTCATGAGACGAAAAGATAATTTAAACATCAGAAGGAAATACATTAAAGCGTGTCATTTTGATGCAAAATGTTTTAAATGAATTGAATTTTTCTGTCCACGCAGCGTTTAGTGTGCAGACATCAAAAGGAATGAGGAGGAAATGGACTGTCAGCTCCTGAGAATGGAGCTTTCTGTCCCTAACACAAAGCTGACCCTTCTTCCACCCTTTTCATACGTAGCCCATTTATGAACTTGCAAAATAATGCCAGAGAACATTGTCCATGGTTATGTAAGAGTCACAGTGCCAGCAGGAATTTATTTGGCTCCATTTTTAACCTATTTTTGCTTGATTTTGAATTAACTAACTTCTTTAAAACGCTCTGGTATGTTCTGTTGTTTTAACTAAAAGCACTTTGAATGGCAGAGAGAGGGGGAGCAGGAATTTCTCAGTCAAACTAAGCACAGATAATGAGTAAACCAACAGCAAAAATCGAATAAGGATTGAGAATCCAACCCTGAGGCTACACATGAACAGCTCAGCCCCTGCCTGGGTCCAGTCCCTACTCGGGATATTTGCCCCCTACTCAAGAATTCCTGGGCACAATTCCACCCTGGGGAAAAAAGGAAAAAAAATCTTTAAGCTAATTTCACTGACTTAAAAGTGCCCTGACTTTAAACAGAAAATCAGAGCTAAGTGGCAACCTCAAACGAAGTCAAGGGAACCTCACAAGTCAGCCCCACACACAAGCTCAGGAAAAGAGTCTAAATATTTAGGAGAACTCGCCCTGCAGTTTACACAGCCCATTAGCATCTGGACTTTATTCTTCCCACCCCTCTTGTTTAATTGGCTCTGTGGAGCAGATGGCAGCAGGCTCAGCTCCCCGACAGAACAATCCCACCCGTGTTTAATGAGATGCTTGCCCGGCACTGTTTGCCAGAACCCATCACCACTCGCTCCCCAAGGCGGGAAGGCTGGGCTGGGTCGGCATCCATCAGCACCCAGCCTTTCCTTTCCTCTGGATCAGCATCCAGCCTCTTCTCAGGATCAGCATCCAGGTTTTCCCCTGGATCAGCATCCAGCCTCTCCTCTGGATCAGCATCCAGGTTTTTCCCTGGATCAGAATCCAGCCTCTCCTCTGGATCAGAATCCATGTTTTTCCCTGGATCAGCATCCAGCCCCTCCTCGGGATCAGTATCCAGGTTTTTCCATGGATCAGCATCCAGCCTTTCCTCTGGATCAGCACCCAGCCCTTCCTCTGGATCAGCATCCAGGTTTTTCCCTGGATCAGCATCCAGCCCTTCCTCTGGATCAGCACCCAGCCTTTCCTCCAGATCAGCATCCAGCTTCTCCTCTGGATCAGAATCCACCAACATCCAGCCTCTCCTTTCCTCTGGATCAGAATCCATCAGCATGCAGCCTCTCCTCAGGATGAGCATCCAGGTTTTTCCATGGATCAGCATCCAGCCTTTCCCCCGGACCATTATCCAACCCTTCCCCAGCTCAGTATCCAGCCTCTCCTCTGGATCAGCATTCAGCCCTTCCCCAGGTTCAGCCTCTTCCCTTGAGCAGCTCCTCCACCAAACACAGAATATCTCCCTGGAATATCTCCATCCCCACCATCACTCCCAACATCCCAGCACACACATCCCCAAGCCCCCAAATACCACCCTACTTTATTTTCCTTCATTTGCCTTTGTATGCAGTAATTAACTGGGAAAAAACCTTTATTTTTAATCCAAGTGGAACTATCCCAGTGCTGTGATTGAAGCAATGTCTGCTTTCCAATACTAAAAGAACAGCATTGGAGATTTTGATTTATCCTGACACATTCCACAACAGCAAGAGCACAAGTGGAAACAGCCTTAAGCTGAGACAGGAGATTAAGGTTAGATACTGAAAAATTTTTTCAGTGTTTTTGGGGTCAGGCATTGGAATAGGTTCCTCAGAGAGCTGGTGGAGCAAACTAGTCCAATGCCTGACCCCAAAAACAGTGAAAAAATGTTTTTTCATCTCTGGAGGTGCTCTGGATCTGGAGCTGGGAGATGTGGTTTAATGGTTCCAGTGGGGGTGGGTCAAAAGTTGGACCTGATGATGTTAAAGGTCTCTTCCAACCCTGATGATTCTCTAATTCTACCATTTCAAAGCTTATTATAATCTTTCTGAAGATTCCTTTGGAATTATTCAGACATTGGAGAGCACTTGCCTGGCTGTACCTGCAGCTCTGCTCAGCTTTAGGCTCAGTGCTGCTGCCAGGGGCTGAGCACAAACCTCTGAACCACCCAAATCCTGGGCACACCATTCCTGCTCCTAACCCTGCCCAGCCCTCCTGTTTGGCTACACAAACACAGAGAAAATCCTGCTATCTGCAGGGATCTCTACCTGCTGATCCATCTCCTCGGGAAAGCTGGGAGATGTGGCCCTGGGAGCCTGCAGGGGATGCCCTGAGGAAGCTGAGGTTTGTTTTCCAAACACACATTCCCAAAGATTCAGACTCCTGCTTTCCTAAGCCCTTGAAGTGCCTGGCTGGGTCAAAGCACTTGGGGCTTCCTAGGAAATCCTCCTGTGGTATCTCCTTTGATGACTCCAATTGCCTGGCTCTTAGCTTTGAACAACAGCACAAATATTTGATAAGAGAGAGAAATCAGGAAGTAATGAGAGGATTCGGGGAAGATTTGGGCCACCAGCATTTAATGCCTGGCACAGGTGGGCTCTGACAGTGATGGATGGGCCCAGCACTCAAAGCACATCCCAGGGAAGGATGGAGTCAGGTTTCCCACCAAGCCAGAGATAAGCTCAAGTTTAGCTTTGTGCTGTCCCAAAAAAATCCACTTAAGAGACTTTTCTTTATCTGAAACTGAAGGCAGCTCAGTTTTAAATCTGAGAGAAGACTCTAAACCAAGCACAGCATAAAAAGCAAAACATTAACTGGCTCGTTCCCTCAGTTCCTCAAGATTAAAATGCACTGCAGTGAGAAAAACACTTCCAAAAGCCCCAGCCTGACTGTCAGCACAGCATCAAAACAAACACAAAGTGCCACCACCCCCAAATCTCCAAGGTCCCCAACCAAGCACAAGCACCAACTGCTCTGCAGAGCACTCAACCATTTGCACATCACTTTATTTGCCAGACAAGGCACGAATCCATCTCCCTGACAACAAAAATAACATTTTTGGAGACAAAGAGAATGAGGGAAAACAAACATGGGATTAGTAAAATAGCCACTGAGCTGTAAATATATTGAAGCTGCTTTACCATCCACACAAGCAATTTAAAAAAGAAAAAAATACCAAAAAAACACTCATCTTTCAGTAGGTTTAGGGCATGAACTGCTGTTACCTGTCATATTTGGGTAAGGACTCAATGACAAAAATCAATAATATTTAAAAAGTCGCACAGAATAATAAAATGTTGGTGTGTGAAACACAGGCAGAATTATCTCAGCAGGGCTGTGATACTTTTTAAACTTCAAGCTGCCCCTCACCAGGGTCTGGTTACTACTTGAAAGGTTAATGTTTTAAAAAGTGGTGAGCAAACAAATCTCCAACAAATCCTTCTTCTGGTGGAACTCACCCCGTGAGGTTGTTTTCAGGGAAACCTGTGGCTTCTGCCTGCAGTTTATTTTTGCAGTGTCTGAAGCCATCTCGTGTTCTGTTTTGTTACCATTTTCTAAACCCAAGGAACATTAAATAGAGGCTTCCCAGGAGATCAGGGACATGCTCTGTGTGTTTTCTTCCCAAGAATTTCCAGTAAGATGTGGAAGGAGCTGAAGTGAATTGGAGGAAAACACAGGGAAAGGCAAATCCAGTGGGAGGAGAGCACTGAGGGCAGCAGCTACAGATCTGCAAGGAATATCCCAACACCACCCTGGAAATGCCTTTCTCCTCCTGTGGGTTTGAAGAAAAAAACCATGTTTTCAGAAGGGATTTAAGGAATCAATGCTCTTTCTCATTACATTATTTGTGGAGCAGCCACAGATACCTGAAACAGAGAGAAAAGTGATGCTGAGCTCAAGCTCTGAGAGCTCAGTCAGTGCCTTCACAGTCTCTTGGAAATTAGAACTTTCTTAATTCATAAAATAATTTCATAATTAATGTTTTAATCAATTGCTTTAATTATTCATAATTAGCCAGCACGTAGCTACCTTTCTCCTCAGACTGATATTATTGGAGTTTGATTGGAAAATGGCTGAAATTTGAAGTTTTGCTGAACTAACCCTGCTGAGCTTCAATGAGGCTGAAAACTGGACACCTAAAAGGCAGATTTTTACATCCCTCCAAGGAAATGCTGCAGAAAGCAGAAAAGCCTAACAAAGAATCAGCATGTGCTGGAAACTCCTCTCTGGGAAAAAGATACTAAAAAGACTGAAAAATGTGGATTAATTAGCATGAGAACTGAGAAATCAATAACCAGCAGAGAAGAGAATACTAATTAATAAAGAGAATTATGTAAGTTAGAACCAGTGAACATCACAGGCTCATAACACACCTTCTGAATACACACATTCCCCAATATTTAAGGTTTTAAGTGGGAAAACATCATCTCCCTTCCCATTTTTTTTCTTTTCATGAAGATTTTTCACCAAGTCCCTATTCAAGACCCAAGCTCCCATCACCTTTCTGCAGCACTGAAATACACTCCAGGCAACACAGGAGAACTGGGATTCAAGTTTGAGCTTCATTTTGATGGCCAAAAATCATCTCAGTTAACATTTATTTATCAGCTGTGGGAGATAAAATCCCATGGGATCATTTCAGGCCTCAGAGGGGAGATGGGGAGTAGGCACAACACTGAAAAGGAGAAAAGTGGAGCACAATTCTTTTAAGTTTGTTTCCTTGGAAAACTCCAGGCATTTGCAAATCTGGAAAACTGAGAAAATGCCAAAAAAATGCAACCAGGAACCAGCAGGTTTTTTTGGTCTTCTTTTTCAAGGGACCAGAGAAGAGGAAGGGAAAAAAGAGTGAGAGGGGAAAATACCCCAAAGAAAACGAGTTCCACATGTTCAAGAGATTATTCATTTAGCCAGTGTAACCTGACTAAGGTTATTCTCCTGACAATGTGTATGGCAGAAAAAAAAAGAAAGTCATGCTACCCAAGCCTGAAAATACAAAGCAGATGGGTTTCTCAATGGCATTGGATTTCCTCTCCCTCCACTTATTCCTCATTCCAGCCTCTAAGATGTAAAACTTAAAATATTTCTACAATTTTTTTTCTGCAATTACAGTATTCTTCAGGTTGAGAACGTTTTGATTAGTGAACTGTTTTCGCCTTACTGCATTTTGTTTGTCCTTTTCCTTTTAAGAGAACCTAAAATTGAGCATTTTATTTAAAGGAGCAAAATTGACCAGAACCTTCATTCCACTGGGAGAACTCTGGGTTTCAGTTTCCTGGTTTGCTTTCAAACTCATGTCAAAATGACTAAAAATTGGGAAAAATTGAAGCAGCAGCCCAAGACTTGGAAATTGTTGGAATCCTAGAGCCAGAAGGGTTTGATGGCACTTTAGTGTAATTACTCTGCTGGTCCAACTTGCTCATGAATTCAATGTACAGCAAGTCTGCAGAAAAAAACATGGATCAGTTGATGCAACATTCCAGCCAGGACTGTGTAATTTTACAGCAAAGCCAGGAAAAAAAATCCCAAAAGCACAAAGGGACATCAAGAGAGGTGATTGTTCCCTGCTCAGTTTTACATAATTAAGGCAGAGGCTGATGGGTTTTACTTGGAGAAAATGCTGCAGCACAGGAACTTTACTTAAATCAGAAAAAACCCAAAACAATACCCAAGCAGACAACCTTAAATCCAGGGATTTAAAGATCATAAATCACAGCACTGAACTCCTGTGCATGAAATGAATGGGCTGATGGCAGCCTAATTACAGAAATGTTTGCTTTAAATGTCCAAGAGTATAATTTTTCAGGATCTCTCAACAGGAACCAGCAGCATCCACAGGATAAATATCCCAAAAGCCTTTCCTTACAACCCCTCTGGAACAGGAGCTGTCTCCCAGTGCCTGCCCTTGGAGAGACATCCAGGTTTGAAAGTCTGGACACAAAATGAGTTCCTGTGCAGGTTCTTGCACCAAAACACCCCCACTTTTGTCAAGAGATAAATAATGGATGAGTAGGAAGCTGAAAAAGACTGGCGGGGTGTAATTACCTTCCTGTGAGTCAGTGTCTGCAAGAAAAACTACAAGGTTGCTCTTATTTATAGTATTAGTTGTATTAATAAATATAGAAGTTTTCATTTCACCTGTTTAAATATCTCATCTGCATCATTACCTCATCTGCATCATTTTTCTATGATGATTTGTATATTATTTATATTTGATACAATCCCCATCCTTCCTTTCCTGAGCAGAAAGGAGAGGGTGCAAATCTGTGCCATTTAAAATTCTTAGGTTGAATCTCTCACTTGAAATTTAAAAAAAACTTTAAAAAATAACTCAAGAACATAAACACTTTGCATTATATTAATCACTCCCTGGGTGTCGAGTTATTTTTAAATAACTCTTCATTCCAGAGTGACTCCAGACACAGCAGGAGGGGTGTCCTGGCCAAGCAGGACCTCAGCAGGTCCTGTCCCATCTCAGTCCCAGGGCTGTGACCCCACATTTCAAAGGGGGGGATCAGTCACCAAACACTTCCAGCAGCAGAGGAAAGGCCATTCAAGCTGCACTCGGCTGCCCTCGGGATTTGAAATCCCCCAGGAGTTTCTGTGGCCTTCAGGAAACACCGTTTTGCCACACTTCAGCGCTAATGAAAAGAGAATTACTCATCCACCAGCGCTGGAAATGGGGATTTTCCCCTCTGCTCCCAAAACGGAGGTGGAATGAACTCAGACATTGAGCACAGTGATGGATCTGACAGCTTGGTATTCCATGAGCCAGAATTCCACCTGGAAACACTGATGCCTTTTTTACGACTACATAAAAACAGAGGCCAGACAAAATTAAGAGAAGAAAAAGTGGTTATTGAAGGGCCTTCAGGTCTATTTAGGGCAGGCAAAACCCACCCAAAAATGGACCACGGGTCATGAGTTTTCACACTTTTATAAGTTTGGTCCATCTGTATATTGGGGTTCATCTCCTAATTACAGCTTCAGCTAATAAAGTCATTTACCCCAAGTTTGCTCTCCCCAACTCACATCTCTCATCTGTCCTTGATTCCCAGGCCTGGGAATTGTTGTGAGGACCAAATTGTTGTGAGAGGAACTGTTGTGTCTGGCCAAAATGGGAAAGCAGCAGCTCACACTCTATATGGAGTTTAC
The DNA here is from genome assembly GCA_013397095.1 of Sterrhoptilus dennistouni. Classification (NCBI taxonomy): domain Eukaryota; kingdom Metazoa; phylum Chordata; class Aves; order Passeriformes; family Zosteropidae; genus Sterrhoptilus; species Sterrhoptilus dennistouni. Next base: position 53,034 of record VWZU01017288.1, on the reverse strand, counting down.
AGTTCTACACTAATGAATTTGCAGGATTACAAATAGAGGAAAATTAGAAAAGCTACAATCCTAAGGCATCACCACCAACACCCTGAACACACTGACAGCACCAGCCAACTGTGTCCTGCAGCTCAAAAAAAAACAACAGCCAGGTGCAAAATAGCAAATAATTCCTGGGTAAATACAGCAAAAGTGGTAATCCCTGGGAGAAAGTGCTCAAACACTTTTCCAAGGAGCTGAGCTGTCCCACAGCATCCAGAGGTCCCCACAGTAGCTTGGACTGTTCTTATCTTTTTTTTTTTTTTAGGGAGCTGTGGCCCAGCACAAGCAGCAAAAGTTTGGGAATATTTGCTGGGAGCTGCTCCTGAACTTCTCCCTGGTGGTGAACTCGTTATCTGGGGACATAGGAGGAGGGAAGGCAGCCTGCAAAAAACAAATGTAATCTCCTGCAAGGAGCACAGCTATTAGATGTTATCCGTTTGCAAAAAAAAAAAAAAATTATTAAAGATTGAGACTGGAGGAAGCTGATGAATTGAATTCTTACAGCACTTCAAAGCAATTTGTGCATGAATGCAAGCATTTATTCTTCTAATTAAAAAAGGGAAAAAAAGCAAGCAAAATAGCAAGACATCATTTACATGAAAGAGGGGGGAGTGAAAAAAAAGGCCAAAAAACAACCAACAACCAAAACTCCAACAAAACCTCCAGTGTTAATCAGGCACAGAGTGGATTTCAACCCAGAAAAGGGAGAAAAAGCTCCAGATTTAATGAGGGAAGGAGCTGGAGAGGAGCAGAACTCACCTCGGTGCTCTCTGCATCCCACAGGAATTCCTACATCCAGCCTTTGGGAGCAAAAAATCATCAGATGTTGTGCAGAGCATGGATTTTATTTTTTATTTTATTTTATTCATGTCTCCTCACTCTTTTCTAAACAAGCCAAAGGTGGGGGCTCCAAGGTCTTGGCTCTGGATGGTCCCACCACAGCAGGGATGAAGAAGGTTTTTTTAAATATGGTTTATCCTAAATAATAACAACAATCCCAGCCTGCTAAATGATTATAAATATATTTACCTTTCAAACACTAAGTAGCAAGAAGTTACACTCGACTCCAATTTAAAAATCACCCTGTGCTCTTCTGAGGAGCTGTGATTAATAAACCTTGAATGATTTCTGAGTCTGAAATTAACCCCAAATTAGCAGTTGAAATTTGTAAGAAGTGCCCTTCCAAAAAAATCTCCCTAAAGGCATTTCACCTGTGCAAACACAACCCCTCAGGTTATTATGCAGGATTTTTTTCACTTTCCATCTCCTCCTTAGGCAGGGGAGGAGTTTTTTGCAGTTTTTTCAATGCCAGGGATGCTCTTGGCTCCAGATTCCCACAAATTCAAGCCACACATCACCCCTGGAGTCACTGCAGGAGGAGAGTTCTGCTGGGTTATCCCAGATTTCCCACTGCTTATCCTCAAATTTTCAAAGGAGAAATGTACTACCTGCAGCTTCAGCTCTGTTTGGAAAAACTGCCCAAGTGGGGCTTTTATAAAGTTATTGTTATTGATCAAAAAATTGAGGAAAACATGGGAGAGAAATCACAAAAATCACAATGCAAAAAAAGCTGCAGAGCAAAGAGAAAAGAGGAAAAAGAAACCACGTTTTCAGGATGTTTAGAAACAGGCTGGGAAGATTGTTTTTTCCTCAGTTCTGAGTTGTTTTTACCTCCCCAATGCAAACTTCCAAGTCCAGGAACAGACTGGGCTGAGAACCGCACAATCCCAGCTGTGGAGGATGGAATTAATATCTCAAATTGATATCAGATTGATGTTTTGCAACCTAAATCACACCAGATCTTGCACCAGACCTGTAAGCACAGTCCTGGGACCCTGCCCATCCACACAGTCTTGGAATTTCTGGCCAACAAAGCACAACATCACGAGGACAGGGCAGACAACAGAACGTGGGAGCAGATTTCTACTGTAAAAAAGGGATTTAAAGTGGAGGGAAGCAGCTTTTCAGGAAAAAACCCAATGCAGGAAGTTGACAATGGTAACATTAATTCCTTTCCTGACGTGATGTCATTGCCAGCTGGGTTGTACCTATTAGAAAGATCAAAAAGGCCTCAAGTGCACACACACTGTGTTAAAATTCAGGCAGTGACAGGGACAATTATTATTTTTCACTCCCTCTATAAATATTATTACAAGCTGCTTTGTCACAAAACATTTACAAACCCCGAAACAAATCCACTGCTCCTGGTAGATGAGCACAAACCAATTTCTCTCTCAAAACAGGAGAGAATGACTCGACCTCTTTTTTAATCTCCAGTCATGTTTAACTTTGTCTAAATAAAATATTTTGGAATCTCTGGAGAAAAGGCTGCTCGTTTACCCCAAACAAATCTCTGCTGTTTTCCTTCTCTGAACTCTCTGATTTGAGAAGCAGCACAAGTGCTGATCATGGGTAGTGTCATCTTCATTAAAGATAATCAAGAATCCCCAGGCAAATATTTACACTTGAAATTAGATGTTTGGTGATATTTCAACATCTCCTAACATCCATTCATATTTAATTCTCCAGGATGCTTCAATGCACATCAAATATGGATCAGCCCAAGCAGTTTTTTCCAATCAGAAATCACTGGGAGCACGAGGCCAACAGGACTGAGTGGCAAACCTGAAATTGAATTAAGGATTTAAGGCTGGATAGAGACCACCTCCAGCTCAGCAACTAAAGAAATTCCCTTTCTTTTGCCTTTCTGTGCAATTATCTGTGTGTTGCACATCTGTCTGAACACGCAGGAACGACACCATAATCCACTTTGGGATCGGGATTAGCAAGTTCAGGCTCCGAGGAGAAATAAAGGCATTAACACTGCTCTGAATGGAGAATGGAGATTAATGCTGCTCAGGGAATGAATATTCCTGTTGTCTCACAGTTACTCCTGCACTGGTAGCAGGATTTGATTGTCAGGAAGTGGAAGAAAAAAAAAAAAAAAAGACTTAATGGGCTGAAAAATTTTCATTACGCTGATAGTGATAATTTATCTTCACAAATTAATGAATAAATTTCCACTTTAATAAATTGCTGGTACCCAGGAATTAACGGAGGTCTCTGTTTCAGCATGGAATCTGTATTTTAATTTCCAGATTCCACGTGTGTTTTCACAATGCAATTTTTGCACTGGGAACTGACAGACACTGGAACAGCTCAAAGCTCCTGGCTCACCTCCCCAGCTGGATTTTTATTCTGCTTTTTCACTCCTAACAAGGACACAAACACAAGGCTCCAAAACCAAAAGCATCAGGAAACATGAAGGTTCAAAACATTCCAAATAGTGATGCCCATCCTTAAAAACACAGAGGATGAAAATGAAGGAAAAGGGTGTGAATTACAGGGTCAGAATGAATTGAAAGGATATGGAAATATAAATTATCTACACAGAGAAGGTCCCACGGTGTGTTTGGGTTTACTCTGCTCCACATGTTCAGAGTTACGAGCAGGTGAGCCCTGCATCGACCTAAAAAATGTGGAATGGCAACCAAATCCTTCCCAAACACCAAGTCAGGGATTAATAAAGGATAATTACTGGACTTTAGGACAATTTAAGTGTGCATTCTGATTGATAAACACAGCAATCACTAATTGCTTATGTTAATTGGACATTTTTTCATGTATTTGCATCCAATTTCCACCATTATTAATGACAAACTACTATTTCTGTAGAAGTGATTGGATCCTCTCAATTAAACAATAAAAAAAGAGCAGGAGATTCCCACAATGAAGCTATAAAACACATCAAGTGGAAGGAACTGGGGAAAAGAAGATTTCTGAATTAATTTTGATGTGTTCCTTGTGGAGAGAGGGGACAACAATGAGACAAGTGGTTTCTACAGTGTCAATGCCATTTTAAGTTTAAAACTTGCAAAATCAGTTTTGTTTTGAGAGTTTGGCACATCCTGATCCAGCACTAAAACTGCCCTGAAAGACAAAACCAAACCAAACCCACGCAAAAAACCACCACCCAACTTGCAAGATCCAAATGCTGACAAAGCCCGAATGAAAACATAGATATTGTTTTTTTTTTAAAAAAAACCCCAAAGCTGCATTTAACACAGACCCATCTATTAATCAGCTGTTGTTCCACTTGTTCTGAAGATTCATTTTACGTTAATTTTACACCCCTGCATTAAAAAAAAACCAAAAGAAAACAAAAAAACCCTCCAACTTTCTTTGATATTCATGGAATCCCAGACTGGTTTGGGGTGGAAGAGACCTTGAGGCTCGTCCAATCCCACCCCATGCCAAGGGCAGCAACAGCTTCCACCAGACCAGGTTGCTCCAAATCATTATTCAGGAGATAAAACTCAGATTATTTCACTTAGTTTCAAGTAAGAAGGTGAAATATTCTGCATGGAAACTTCAGGAGAAGAAAACAATGCTTGGAAATAGCACTGATGAGCAGGAAACACTTCCAGGACCAACAGGGACATGGAGAGTGCACAAGGTCTCCATCTCAGACTGTTCCTACAACTTGCCTGCCCAGGTATTCAAAACTTCCCAGGAAAACCCACACGAAGTGACAAAAAGCACATCAGGCAAAGCTCTGTGACAGCCCCAGGTGCTGCAGCAGGAGAAAACTCCTCCATTTGACTCAGAAACTGCACCCTCAGCAGCCACAGCTCTTTCCACAACTCCACTTCGCATCAGGATTTATTCCTCAAATCAAAACCAGCCCTGAGATTCAAACCATTGATCAAAAAAAAATGTCCTCCAGCTACACCAAGGTTTGATCCCTCCACGAGCCACCCATGTAAGAGCTGGACTCAACAATCCTTGTGGGTCTCTTCCAACCCAGAACAATCTGTGATTTTATTTCCCTCTGTTTTAAATATTTATCCTCTTTGCCACGCCTTGGATGATGGTTGTTCACCACATGGATGTTAACATCCACCAGAAGAGGCTGCTCAGATTTCAATTTCTCCACCAAAAAGATAAATTTCTACCCTCTTCCCCACAGGGACATTTTTTAGCACACAGTGGTGGAGAAGGAGCCACAACCATGGTCAGATGTGAGGAGTCCATGACCTGCAGCCCATCTGAGAGCAGAAGAGCTGAAAACAACCTCCAACCACTCGTTTTTTGGGGTAGAAATGCACTGAGCAAAGAAAAAAAAAAACACAAAAGAAAGACCAAATTGCCATTATCTCACCCAGACGGGAACAAAACCCAGCTCCACATCTCACAGAACAAGAAATTCTGCTCAGATTTCACAACTCCATAATTTATTACCGCATTCGTTGCAGCAGATTTTTATTTTAAATATGAGCTCCCCCCCTGAAAAAAAAAGCCACATTTACATTTTCAAAGATTCCTAATTTTCCTTTCAGTGAGGTATTACTGTATTTCCTTGTCCTTGGAGAGTTTTATCTGGGATTACACACATGTACCAAAACACAGCTGTTCCACTTTTTGGCTCCTTTATTTCATTCCCAGAGAAAAACCTGCCTCTATCAGGCACCCAATTAGCTGCTCACTATCAAAAGGCTGCTTGGGCCTTTCATCTGCTTGAAAACTGGATTCAAGTGAGAGGGTGTCATGGAAACTGTGGCTGGGGTCATTTCCTGTTGCAGTTTTTTTCAGTAAAGAAAAATAAAATAGCAATAACAATAATAGAAGGGTATTTTTGCTGATTAAAAAAAAAAAGGAAAAAAAAAGTGTTTGTTATCCCATCTTGCAAAGCGGTGTGAAAAGGAAAATTATATTATTTTTCATGAGAAATCTTCATCTGGCAAAGTAGAAATTGATTTCAATTCAATGTTTAACACTCTTAAAAAACTGAAGATCGCACGCAGAACACAAAACTCGAAGTAAATATGCAGTGAAATTAATGAAGAATTTAAAATTAAAAGCCCAGCTCACAGTACTACCACACAGTGTTTGTTTCTCTAAATATTTCACTGAGCAAATGGGAAAGAAAATTAAATATAATTATATAGGAGATTCTAGCTAATGAGCTAAGGACAGCACTGAAAACTAAAACAAACAAAAAAAAAGGGTAAGTTCATGAACCAGGGAGCTTTTTGGCCTTAAGATGAGTCATAAATAGAAGTAATTAAAAATAAGAACACCTCAGTCTCTTGCCAGATTTTCTTCTATTTTGATGAAAAAAAGAGGGAGAGGAAAAAAATACCATAAATTTGCACACATTCCCAGGTAACAGATTTTTTTAAACACAGACTTAAGTTAGGGGGATACCCAAATAATACAGATGAATTCTTGTTTTGGAGGGAAATTAAATGACAGATCTGGCCTTTGTGAGAGCTTTTCTTTGGTGAGAGGAGATTGAGGAACACCTGGCACACATCCATTGATGAGCACAACCTAGGAAGGTCCTCATTTGCTTTATACAGAAAACACCACAAGTTCATTTGGCCAAAAGGCCTTGAGTGCTTTGCCTCCAAAAGCTTCTTCCAATTATTCAGATGAAATCCTCCCTCAGCTCAACGACATCAATGCAGAACATCTTGGTTGATTGGGAGACAAGAAATGCTTTCAAGTCCCAGAAGAGAGCCCAGCCCTCTGCCTTTCACTCCATTCCTGCTCACCTCTGGCAGCATCTTCCACCTGAATTCCCTTCCAGTCCCTGTGAGGACACCTGGGTGCAGCCCAGCCCTCGGTCACACCCTCAGCCACCACACAACCAACAGCTCTGCCCTTGGAGAAGCTGCAGACACTCAACTCAAGGCAGACAGAACAATTTTGGCTCTCTCTTGAGGCAATGGAGTCTCTGGTGTGGAAAACCAAGGGCAAACTCGTGGGTGAGATGGAGACAGGCAGGTGGTGCCCAAGGCAAGGAGGGAGGTGAGGCTCACCACAGGCATTGCTGGTGTCCCCACACATCTGCTGGAGATGCCCAAGCTGCCCTGATCTTCCTCACTGGGATGTTTTCTTGGGAATACACGAGCAGCATTTGCACACTGACCTTTCCCACCAGGGATGGCTCAGGGTGGACATCAGCAGGAATTTCTCCATGGAAAGGGTGATTAGACATTGGCAGGGGCTGCCCAGGGAGGTCTGGAGTCACCACACCTGGAGGAGTCCAAAGAAGGGCTGGAGGTGGCACTCAGAGCTCTGGGCTGGGGACAAGGTTGGCATCAGACACAGCTTGGACTCCATGGGCTTTTCCAACCTTAAAGATTCTGGGATCTGACCAAACTAGAAACCCTACTGCAATCACATCTATCCAGTTTCTAATTTAATTAAATATGTGCATTTTCTTGTGTATGTTCCCCCACTGTTTGGTTTTTGATTTGTTTTTTTGTTTGTTTGTTTTTTCTTTTGTTAATCATCTTTTCTCACTTCATCTTCACTCAGCAATTTCCAAATTGGAATAGATTTCCCAAAGTTTTTGCAGGAGCTGAAACTCTCTCTGCTTCCACCCACAAAGCACCAGGTGAATTAGCAACAACACAAAAGGAGACATCTTTATCAGACAATTCAGGATTTTTTTTAATTGAAGTTCCACTCTTTTTGTTAACAGAAAGTTAAACATATATCCACTAAATTCTTGTTCTCATGAAGATTATTGCCAGGTCAAGCTGAACACATCCACGACCTCGCAGCCTTATTTTTTGAGGATGAAAGGTAATTTTTAAGAGACAGGAAACAAAATGTAGCTGAGAGATGAAACGGGAGACGAAAGACAACACGAAATCTCAGTTTAGAAAAATAATAAATTAAATAAATAAATAGATAGATAAATAAATATTTTAATGTATAGAATATACAGAAAATAAATAAATAAATGAATAACTCAAAAGCTGTTGTGGGAAGTGCCCATTACAGACAAACCTGAGGAATAAAGGGGTTGAGAACAGTTGTCCCAGTGCCCCCAGGTGTGGAGGCTGCTGCTGCCACAATCCCAGCTGTGATTCCCGGGAAGACCGAGGTCATTGGGAATGCAAAGCCCCAGCTGGGCCAGGAGGAACCGCAGAGTTCAGAGCCCTCCCCCCGTTCCCATTATTCTCCACTCAAGCTGAAAGCCACAAGGGCTTTTCCTCGGCCCCTCCGTGTCAGGGAAGCTCGGCAGGAATTGCTGAGGGATCCAGGAAGGCACAAAAGGCTCCCGCCACAAAGAGCCCTTTCATCTGGGCCGTGTGTCCATTAAACACGTCCTGCTAATGTGCCTGCGTTTTATAAAGTGATTATAAAGTGAGGGCTCAGTCACTGACTCAAGTGCACAATAAGATTTTTAAGTCTATCGCTGGAAAAGTGGGATTTGAAATGAGGAGCTGGGAATGTTGCACAGCTCCTCTGAGTAACACTCAGGGCCTGGTGAATGTGGATTTTGTAGATTTTAAGGCTTTCATTTCTTTATTTGGTGACACTCAGGCACCTCACACTGTTCAGGAAAACATGGGCAAGAGGATTCAAGCCCTGACAGTGTTCCTGCACCAAACATGATGCTCTGAGGACACTGGAATCGCTGCTCTGGCAGGTTGGAAACAGAAAGTTAATAAATAAATTAACAATAGAAATAATAGCTCAGATCTTGCTGTTACACCATGGATGAGGATGAACTGGTGAGCAGCCACCTTATCCACTTTCTCCATCTTTTGCCTGCTTTTCCTTTTCCCACAGAGGCTCAGCATCTCCTGAGACTTCGAATAACTAAGGTTGGTACAAACTCCTGCCAGCTCTGTGACAAAGGAAGTTATCTTATGTCCACCAAAAGTAAAAAAAAGTTTTTCAAAAAGTCACAAAAAAAATCTTTTTTCTTTCTACATTATCAAAGCAAAGGCAGAAGCTGAGAATCCTCCCCAGTATGGGTGTGGCTGTGGGCCAGCTTTGCATTCCAGCCCGTGCAAACCACAGCCTTGCTAGAGCAAGGTTTCTGTATTTTAAATATATTTTTAGACTTAGGGCCCGATGCTGACACTGGCTCTAACTGCATTTCTGAGAAGGATCCCAAAAAGGATCCCAAACAGGTTGTGAATCTATTTTCAGGATTAAAATGAAATGTCCTCTCCCAGCAGCAGCAGCAGCAGCAAAACTCCAGTCCAGCTCCATGGCACAAGGAGGAGGAGTGGACGGGTGCACAACTGCTGGGGTTTGTCAGGTGCACCATCATCAGCTGTGTGCTTCACCCATCCACATCCCTGCCAGGATACAGGGAATCCCAAACTGACTGGGGTTGGGAGGGGCTTAAAGTTCATCCCATTCCACTCCTGCCATGGCAGGGACAATTCCACTGTCCCAGGCTGCTCCAAGCCTGGTCCAACCTGGTCTTGGACACTTCCAGAGATCCAGGGGCAGCCACAGCTGCTCTGGGCACTCTGCGCTCACAAGGAACAACTTCCTCCAAATATCCCATCTAAACCTGCTCTTTATCAATTTCAAGCCATTGCTCCTTCTCCTATCACTCTACACCCACATCCAAAGCCCCTCATGAATATCTTCCATCGAGCACAAAATTCCAGGGAGATCTGTTGCCATCCTGTTATTTATTCCCTACTGGAATATTATTGGAGAGGTCCCTGCCACAGCAGAGCTGCCACTCAGGGATGCAGATTGAGGCTCACCTGGGGCAGGGAAGTGGCCTCCAGCACTCCAGTGGCACTGGGGAGCAAGGAGACAGGGAATGGCAAAACTGGCAGGAAAAAAAGCAAGTAGAGGGTAGGAAATGGTGGAGTGACACAGGAAGGCAGCAGAAATCCAGCCCTGCTGCTCCTTCCCCCTGCACTGGAGTGTGATGTACAAACTCCCTGTGCTTCCCAAGGAGCCAGGTTTGGGGTCAAAGGCCTGGGACAAGAAGAGACATTTTTTTGTATCAAAGTTGCAGGAAGATGTGGGTTAATAAAAATCAGGGAAGAGCCTGGAATGAGCCTGACCTACACAGTGTGCACCTGCACCATACATGGAGAACAGCTCCAAAGAGTCCCAAATTAACACCTTCCTTCACTCAATATTTTAATCACTATTATCCCTTCCGAGCTGCTTATTTTTCCTCCTCTGCATCCATTTCATCCCCACTCCTCATCTTCCCAAAACAGCTGCTGCACCTTTGCTCCTCAAGGGGAAATCCACCATTCCAAGCACTGAGAACCCATGGAGATGGATGTTGGCTTCCATTCCTTTTTGGAGCCTGAGTTTCTATTCTTGGAAGGGTAGGAAAAAGCAACGTTTCAGAGTCTGAGGTTGCAATTACCAGAACATACTTTTTTTTAAAAGATGTATTTCTAGACTTTCAGCCAACCACTTGCTGAATAAATACATAAACATGAAGGGGGAGGCAAAATTCTATTTATGTGACATCACAGCGAATCGGTATTTTAAAATTCATGAGATTGAATTTCACACCAAACAAAAATAAACAACTGGTCATTTCTATTTCTATTAAACAAGTTATCTTCTATCGTGGCTGTGGCTGCTTTAATTTTGGCTTTACAGCCAGTAGTTTTAATGGAAATACAGCATCATCAGTATGTCAGTATTTCAAATTTCAGAAACCAAACACAGCTTTTGGACTAGAATTCCGTGTTCCCAATGGTGAGCTCAGCACAGCAGAGGTTCCTCTCTGCCAAGAACAGCTGGATCATCAGTGAACTGAATTTAACAACTTCAAGACCATCAAGGCACATCCATCAAAGCAGCTACTGAAATGATCTAGGGATCTACAGCAGCAGAATTCAAAAGGAAGAACCAGAATATGATAATTTATAATTATAGATTCATTTCGGTCAGAAATAAAAAATTAAAAATGAGAACTCGTGTTTTCCCCAATTGCACTAATGAGCAGTAATTCACAAGAGCTGCTTGGCTACTTAGTGCCATTAGGTTTGGATTTGCAACCCCCACCTTGGTGACTCTGATCTAAAGCTAACAAACCCTCAGGAGTTCACAATTTCCATCCTCCTCCTGCAATGTATGTGGAATATTAACTTTCTTCCATTTTTTAAAATCAGAACCTCCTTCAAGGAAGACACGAGAGACTGTGTAACCAGGAATAAGATTTTCTAATTTTAATCAAACAGATCCAAGACTGACAGTTTAAAACCAGCTCTCTGACCACAGCTGCCTAATGTGACAAACAAACATCCTCATTGCTCCAGAAAGTGCAGTTTTCCCTAGAAAATCCTGTGTGCAGCTGAACTCCACCGAAACAGACCCAGGGAATAAATCCCACATCACACCTGGCAGTCCTGGAGAGCCACTGACAAAAGGAATGAAAAACAATTCTGAAATTCATATTCCAGACAATTCCTTGGGCAAACAATGTGCCCAAGGAAGTCAAACTACCTACAGCTGTAGCTTATTTAAATTAAATAGCCTTTCATTGTTAAAACTGCTAAGTGTATTAACCTCTAATTAAAAACACTTCTATTTTTATCCTTCAGTGCCTTCCATACCACACAAAAATCCTGTCTCCAAAAAATGTTGTTTTGGCCCCTCTGGAATACACCTGTCAATGAAGGCTTGACCAGACTGTTGCTAACTGGATATAGAGAATAGTTTTCCCCCAGCTTCAACTTCCAGCAACAAAATGTGAACTGCAATTTAGGATCCACAGAGTGAAAGTGGTTTTTCCTCCTCATTTCACACTCCTTGCAATGATGGGAGATCCTGCTTCTTTCTTATTCTCCCAACAGTCTTTACCAAAAGTCAGAAATTCCACATGATTTCAATATTGGTGAAAAGAGGAAAAACAATCTCTAATTCAGTGACCACAAACAAGGCAATAAAAATATCCTGGATGTGATCTCATTCTGTACCACAGCTGCCCCTGTGCTGGTTTGCAATGGACAGGCAACACCTGAAAGTAAAAGTTATTTTTTTGGAAGATTTACTTTTGCTCCCACAAAATGCACAACTCTGTAGCCACGCCAATGAGTCCATTGTAGGGTATTCCCTGGTTTACAGCACATCCAACACCTCAGCAGCCCAAAAAGCCTCACACCACTCATTTTTCTTTTCCAGTACAAGTCAAACATGCCCAGTTCCTGCTGAGGACTGGGGATCCCAGTTCCCAGGGTTTGGTCGGCATCAGGAACTGAGCCATCCCAGCTGACAGAGCTCCAGGAATGGTCCCTGGGCAGGAGCAGCTCTGCTGTCACCCCAAAGCTCTCCAGCTCACCAGTTCCTCACTGCTTGACCAGTATCCAATTTCTCATCCATGCCCCGTGGAGAGGGGAAGGACTAGGAACCACCATGGGCAGGGTGCAGTACACAGCTGAGCCCTGCTCTCACACAGGGAAAAGGAGCTCTGATTCGGATAAATCCATCTCACTGCCCTGACACTGCTGCCCCACACAGTTTGGGGCTCCTTTATTTTCCAACAAATCAAAGGCTCTCCTGGCTCTCCTTTCCAACCCTGGCTCACAGCCTGGTCCTGCTCCAGGCCAGAAGCCTCCCACCACAGCTATTTTTGGGATCTGTCCCCTCTTCCCCCAGCCCATCACCACAAACACCTCCCCAGGTTTTGTCTGATATGAGTCCTGAGGTGAAAGTATAGCCCAAAAGGAAATGTTTCTAATTCTTCCTTTGCTGCAAGGGAGAGAAGCAGGGGCTGAGCAGGGCCAGGGAGGTCATGGCAGCACCTCAGCCCTTTGCTGTGCTATCACCTCTGTCAGGCTGAACTTATCTCCACGTGCAATTTGGTGTGAAATCCTCAAAAAACAGCACAAAAATAACCTTAAATGGATGAACACACCAGAAATTCTGCTTAAAGGCGTTCCAGCTCCTTGAAACTTTTATGGAAACTTCCAGATGTGTCTATTTTAAAGTTTTGATTTTTTTTTTTCCCCCCTGGCCTCATTCCCACCCGTGACAATCCTAAGTACAGCCAGAAATTCCTTCAGCATCGCAGGGATGTGTGCAAAAGGAGGTCAAAACTGGACAGGGAACACTGGCTAGACAGTTCTGCAGACATGCTGGAAGGAAAATTACAGTTCTTTATCCAAAAGGTGGAAGGGGATTCAAATCACACAGTCCAAACTGTGCAAATCTGTGAGCTCAGAGACCAGCAGCACCACAAAAAGCTGTTTCCATCAGCTGCTCCTGGCTGGGAACTTGCTAAAGGGAGATGTAATAGTTTGCTTGTACTAATTATTGTAATTGTGCAAATATGCTTTTGCAAAATCACTTGGGACACTCTCCATCGAGGCAGTTGATAAAGTGACTCCATTAACACTTTTCCTGGGATTGGAAAGGAGTGTTCCTGATTTGTGGCACCAGGATTGTTTCAAAAGTCAGCTCAGATTTTCCCTGCTAAAGCAGACACATAATTTCCTCCAGATTTCTGCACAGAGCACAGGATTCAAGCAATAACTTGGCTTATGTTTTAGATCAGAAAAGGAAAATTTCCACAACAGACATTGCATAAGCACTGATGTTTTTTATACCCTGTTTTCCATGGAAAAGAGAACACAAGGATATCCTTTCAGATTTCATTAACACTGCATGGTATTGAACAACAACAAGCTACAGGAAAATGATGATTGAGGAATGCAGGCTCTCTATACTTTTACACTTTATTCTGCATTAAACCTACAGTACAAGACCTATTAATCAAAACCTCAGCAAAAATTTTGACATACAAAAAGGTTAATACGTAAGTTACTTAAGTTGTATCATTAATGTACAGGAAAAAAATTTAAAAAATAGTATTTTCCTATTCAACTGCATCAAAATAAATCATTCCTGGGCCATTATCCAACCCTTAGCTGTGAAGTGTTGCCATTTCCAGGCTCAGGTAGCCCCAAATCCCAGCTCCATCTATGGAATGCCCTAACAATGGAAATAAACAAAATTTGGGCTACTTCCTTAGAGCTGGGCAGTTCCATACAGGAGAGCACTGAACTGACAAAGCTCCAAGCATTTCTTGGCCAATTTCTCCCCAAAAATTGACAAACAAACAAAAAAAATCTATTTATCCTTAATTATCCCTTTTAATATACAGATATGTAACTAGGAAACACATGCACAAGAAAACTTTTTTTTTTCCCCAATACGAACACACCTTGTTTCTCTGAAAGAAGAGAATTTCTCCATGTCTTTTTGACAACAAAAATTAGGGTTTTTTCCTCTCCAGTAGCTATGGCAGCAGAGCAGCATCTCAAACCAAAAAAATAACGGGGTGCATTTCCTCGTGTGCCTTCCCGGTGTTATCAGCCCTGCCACAGCTGAGATTCCCAACCAGCTCCCGGGAGATTTGAATTCCTGCTGTCCCAGGGAGCGCGGGATCCTCGGGCACGGCTCATTTATCTGCCAGCCCACCTTGCTGCTCCACATCACAACTTTTATCTGGCCGGGCCAGCTGCACTCCCGGCGTTTGAAGTGGAATGTCAGCCTGGGATGCCCCGACCCTTTGAAGAGGCTGACTCAAAGCCTAATTAAAAATTCAGATTTGGTCTGTCCTTCCACCAGGACCTCTCGCTGGATTTTTGGAAGTGTTTCATGTCAGGAAA
>VWZU01017279.1:0-10834 GCA_013397095.1 Sterrhoptilus dennistouni | reverse complement strand
TGCTCTAGCTAGGATTGATCCCTTAATCTCCATGTGAAATCACAGACAGGTGAAAACTGTAGCACGACCTTATCCTGGCACAATCATTCCTCCAGGACAGTATTAGCATCACAAAAATAAGAATGGCCCAATGGTCTGGCATAAAGAGGGCCAAAGGAAACCTTCCAGAGTGAAGACTGAGAAACATCATCCAGAAACAAGGTTTGCCTTCAGTCAGTTGTATTCGTTTATGAACAAGGTAAGAAACATGGAGAGATTCCAAAGTACTCTTAACTGTACCAGGCAAACTCCAACTGGTTAAACAGTACAATGGTTACTGTACATGCAACACAACACTTTTACAAAACATTGATTTTACATGGTATAAATCAATAAATCACAGCAACAACTTCTCCTGGAGTGACTATTTTCCCACCACCATTCCTAGATCTTCTATACCACTTAACTTCAGCAAACTAGAAGTCACAGAGCACTCTGCTGCTGTATCAGAAAAGTTGAAGGCCACTTTTTATTTTATGGAAGTCATTCTGGGTCCATAACAATGCTCCTGTCACGGGAATATTCAATTCTGCAGAGCTGTGAGGAAGAGAATAAAGCACATTAATAAGGCTCACATCACCAAAGTAATTTTGATAGCACTTCATTTCCAAAACATTTCTCATTTTTAGCTCTGGAACATTTATCTGCTGGTATGTCCTTAGGTTTTAATCAGTTTGTTTAAGAGTGGCGATAGTCCTGAAACATGAAGGGTACACGGCACAAACCAAAAGAAAGGTGACCAGTTACTAACAGTTATGGGGGAGAAATGACTGCAAAAATATCCATAGAACAACTCTCATCTGAACCTTCATCTATCCTTTGCAGCTAGGAATACAAGATTGGGTGAAATGTTTTCACAGCAAGCAACTGACATGAGAAGAGTCTCTCACAGGTTACAGATCTTACAATATTACTAATTTCTATGGTTTTAGAAAGAATCATGGGACTTACAGAGACATGCAAGGATGCAACCCCTAAAGCAGCAACAGCATGTCAGCAACTCCACCCTCAGAAAACTCTCTGAGTGGTCATTATTTGCGAAATTTGCTCCTGCTGTCAGGTAAAACTGACACTGGGAGCCAATAGAAAGCACACGTGCTTATCACAAAACCCAAAACACCTGCCTGAGGATGACAGCAGCTATTCAAAGCTTCAGAGATTGCCTCAGCAACACTAAACATGAACTTTGACAATACACGTGCACAGCATACACCAGAAAACCCACCAAAAAATGAACACAATCTTCTGGGAGGAGGGAATTGCAGGAAGACAAAGAAGGGCATTGCTTTTAGAAACAGTGTGTCCCATTGCCTATGCTGCAAATGCTTTTTCCAAGCATTTTATGGATATTTTCAAAGAAAAACATCAAGGTTTCCCAATCTCTCAGACCATCCCTTAGTACCTCCCTTCACAAGCCTGGTAGAACAGATCTCTGCAGACAGAAAACTTAGAGGGCAATTCCAAAGAAGTGCAGAGCAAAGAGCCCTTCTGGAACAGGCCATACAAACACCTTTGGTGGGGGAAGCAAAAAACCCACATAGCTACAAGACAAAGGACAAGGTTTCTACACAGAAGAAAATGTAACTATTCAAGGAAATCTCCCTTCTGCAATGAGGAAGTCAGACCACCTTTCTAACACCACATGTTCTTTGGCAAATGGAGAAACTGCTATGCAAGGGAGGTAAAAATAATGAACAAGCTGCCATTGCAGCACTCCTGATGAAACCTGGATCGTTTCCAGGCACAGCTACAGGAATAAATTAGTTTCTGCTCCTTTCTATTTATGGTAGCAACAGGTTTTCCTCGTGTTTCTAAGATTTTTTCCCTTGGCATCCTGCCAGGGCTGTAATCTGAGTGGAACAAACTGTCTGCCCCTTTCCCCACACAAAGAGATGCAGAAACACATGTTACATTTGGCCTGGTATGTGCTTTCTCATTTTCTACATGAGTATTTTCTAGTAATATGAGCTGCATGACACATTATACTGTTCAAAAAACAGCCTGAATTTACAAATCTGGCTTCTTGTAGCTTTTTAGCTTGCAATTAATATACAATCAGTCCTCACCATGACTAAATAATTTTTCAAAATGCAGTCTAGGGCATCTCCCTCCAAAGAAACAGAATGTTATTGATAAGGGAAGGTCAGTAATTTGATGCCAGGGAGGATGAACAAGAGGATGGAGAAAAATGGAAATTTCTCAGATTTGAAACTGGCAGCTTGGAATCTGAACACAACTCTGAATATGTGGAAATATGAACATGTGCATGATTTCTTCTCAATGAAATACCCCAGGCTGCATGACTCTCAGTTCTTCACATTGCTACTAGACTGGGCCCACCTACCACAGAAAAGGACCAGAAAATTAGAAAATTGTCCAATTGAGTGTTAAGGAAAATAATACCATTCATTTATATTCTGAAACAGTCCTTGGATTAAAATTATAGGAGATCATACATCTCCAATGGGATGCTTTAACTGGGTAAGCTTCATCTAGTGACAAAGGTGATCTGACTAAAGCTTTATAGAATGCCCCTGTTATTTCCAGGACAATCTGTGTTTCTTTACTGAGGTCAGATCTGCAGCTCTAAATCACTATCTACAGCTCTAAAAGTTCACGGGGCACTGCCAACACATTGAAGATCAAAGCCCCAGCTAATAGAAACTTCAATTTTCAAGCCTGCTGGGGCTGTGCTGGTACCTGCTAAACAGCAGTACTTCATAATCTTTGGAATGGTTTATTTTAAAAAAGAGCAGGAGGAGTGAAGATAGCAATATCAGAAGATGGCATCCTCAAGGGATATCATTAGGGTTAGGTTTAGAGGCAACAGTAGATATTTGGGTCAAACTACTTAAATAGAAGTAAAATGGAAATTTCAGCCCTAATTTTTCACATGGTATAGTAAAAGGCACAGAGAGAGAAATGCATTTCATGGTTCAGGGGCAAAGTCCTACCCACACCACTACTTACTTTGTATTGAGAGACTTCCACTCCTCCCTCACTGGCTGATCAAGCAGGGACATCATAGAATAATTATCCAACATGAGACCATCAGGGTCATCTGTCTGACCTGGGAGTTTCCCAAGAGGAAAATCTTTCCATCGTACTTCATCTAGATAAAAACAGTACAAAAACAAGAAGTCTGAGTTTCCCCAAGAGATTTTTGAATCACAAGACCACCCTCTCCAAGTCCACAACTACTGCCTCCTGAAACTCAGCCATTCAGCAAATGATCTGAACCAATGTCACAGAAACAGAGGACAATTTTGCTTCTGTTCTCAAAACATCCAGTTCTAACAAGCTGTTCACATCAACATGCCTAAGATGTCTCTTTTCTTTCTTTTTTTCACTTGAGAAAATTTCCCAGTCAATGGAGTACAAAAGCTCAGTCTTCTAGTGGCTGCTCTTTTCTTTAAATTTAAATGTCATTTTGACTCCAACTCCTCTCCACCAACTTCCTCCTCCTGTGTCTGAGTCCCTTCATGACTCATCCAAAATTCTTAGCTACAGAGACCTCCAACCCCAAGGAGAAAGTACAGCTACTGCAACAAAGCTAACGGAACACTGGATATACTGTTTATTCCTTCCAAAAACCTGTCTTGCTCCTTTCTTTTGTTTGCCACCATGCCATAACAACCATTTTCCCATAGCATGGAACTTAGGCTCACAGACAATCTGTACTTTCAAATACCCCCAAGTCTGACAAACAGAAATCCAAGAAACATCAATATTTCCTTCACCATTCACAAATGGCATATATGCTGCCCCATCAACTGGATACACTGAAATTTTAAACAGTTTGAAAAAGCCAAATAAAAAAATAAGTAAGACAGAAATAGCATGTTCCTGGAAAATACACACACAGTATTGTACGAGTTTAAGTGAAATTACTTCTGAATATAAACAAAACACTGAAAAAACCACATTTTTCAGTAATTTGGCATTTAGATGACTTTGAAGCACAATTTAATTGTGGCCAGGCCCAAAAGGCTGAGATGTCTTTGCACTGCAATTAACATTTGTCAGTGATGAGGACTGTCCAAGTCTTACAGTCAGTTTTTACCTGCAGTGATCTGCCAGGGGGACCCTTGCAGTGCTTCCCTTTTCTCAGCAATGGCCACCATGGTACCAGAATGAGCAAGTCCTTCCAAAGGATTTGTTTCAGTCACCATCTCTTCTTCCTCATCTTCCACTTCCTCTACACCGTTGTCTCTCTCTGGCACATCTTGTTTCTCTACAGTGTGCCCTTGATTCTTAACCTGATTTTCTTGCCTGGCTCTCCACTGTAAGCTCTCTATAGTATAAATTGGCTGTTCACTGCTATCTGAAGAGAGGCCTGGACTGGACAAAGGATGGGGACCTCCTTCTGTGTAAATGGAAGCAAGATAGAGAAGGTTCTTCCGAGTAGAACGTGGCAAGCGAGGCCTCATGATTGTGAGGATCCTAGAAAGGAAAAAGGGCAGTGGAAAAGTCTTAAAAAGTTTGATAAATCTTCATCTGGAGTCTTTTTTGCTTTAAAGTGTTTGCTTTCTCCAGGATGGCTGGCTCACATAGCTCACCTAACAGACAAAATCTGGTAATTCCCTGGTCAGTGGATGCTGGAATACTCTGTGATTAAAATTAAGGACTTGGGATACCTCCAACTAAATTACTGCTTTGCTGTTTTCATGTATAGAAGTTAGGAACTGTAGGAAATTCCTATCACCTGAATAAGGTCACATCCCTACCAAGTCACTTTGCTTCTGAACAGGTTGTTTCTTTAAATACCACCCCATATAACCTCTGCTTTCATTTTGAAGGTGCAACATTTAAAATTCTTTCCCTTCTTCACTTTGTGTGTAATCAGTGGGGCGATGAACAGCAGCAAGCATGGCTCTGTATGTACCTATTACAATTTCTATGAGATGCAAAGAAAAGGCAAGGGAATGCAGCTATTGCTCAGCACATCACTGGGGAACCAAAGCTGTTACACTGTTTGCTGCTCCTTTTCCAGGTCACACCATCAAACTTACATCTGAAGAAGATGTGGGGTTGCCCAGCAGGGAGCTTGCAAGCAACTGTCAGTCAGTCTTATCCACTGCAAAGGAACTTTATGGAGGAACAGCACCTTCACAGACACCTGCTTGTTACACTGTTGTTTTTTCTTCCCTTCAAAGAAGATAATGCAAACAGGGTGCTCAAAACTCATCAAACATATGCCCTTCATCCCTCTGCATTTTTACTGGAACGCATCCCCAAATAAGCCACAATTTTAACCCAAGTGCATGACCAGATGTAATGAAAAAAAACCACATCAAGGTTGTTATAAAGGACTTGACAAGGCATGGACAGCTCCACCAGACCTGACCACAAAGCAGTGCAGACATTCCCAAGCTGGCCCTGTGCACATCACCCCAGACAGGAAACCCACAAGATGTGTTCGAACAGTTTGATCCCAAATAAATGCAGTGCACTGTATCTGGAACTCAGTATCATTCCAAACAGTAGATTTAACAGCTGGAAACCAGCAGCATTCAGGGATCTTGGTACATCACGGATATGCTCGGCACTGACCGAAAGCACCAAATCTTAACCTATGACTGCCTGAGATACTGCCAAATCTTTGTGCAGTCTGAACCAGACCAGGAGAGGACAGAAGAGGCACCAAAATTAAGGGGTGCAAACCTCTGCAAGGATGCACTGTGTCACAGTATAAAAATCCTGTTAGCAGAAACCTGTGACACTCTGAATAATTAAGGCCCTTCAGTGCCCATCTCTGGAATGAGACCTACAGCCTGCCAATTTTAACAGTTCTAAAGAGTCAGGAACTGAAAAGAAAGTATTATTTATTACTTGTGTGTAAGTTTAGAAGGCATAAAAATCCTGTGATAGAATCAATAAAGGACAGTCAACATTTAGTATCTTACAAGGGCTGACTTCTTTTAAGGAAGAAAAGAACTGGGAACAGGGATCTCATAACACATCACATATAACAGCAGCAGAGAGCATATAAGGATCTTATTTCCTACAAGTATTGATATCTGGAGAAATCAGCACTTAATGGCCTGATCTTTCCTGTGAAAGATTTGCTTTTCCTATCTCAAGGAGGCTGCAGCAAACTTATCAATAACAATTTCAATTTTTTGCTAAGAAATACATGACATGCACAAGCTGTAGGTTGAAAAGGTCTAAGAAAGGCAACAATAAAATCTTTATGTTCACATGACAAAATGTACTAATTAGGCTACTGCATTTTATGTATAAAGCCCCCACCACTTCACAAGTATAATTTTACCCTAATACAGAAGAAACTCTTATACTTTTTTAAACAAAGAAATTCCAGAACACACTCACCAGCATTTACTTTGGCAATGCCAGTCAGCAACTCAGAAATCCAGTTGATCAAGAACTGAGGCCAGAGTTCTGAAGAGTCAGAACATTCCTTCAACTCTATAAACATTTTCTCTATTAGGATCTGTGTAAAACTTCGGGAAAGGAGTCCTGACAGCAAAGGCTGCCAAAAGCAGTAAAATGCTGGGGGGATTTTGAATTGCCATACCTCTTTATTTGCTGTGATGAGAAGAAAAAAAACAAAACAGAGAAGACAGAAATTGGTGTTTTGTAGTTTTTCAATGAAATACAGGTATGACACTTGCTCCAAACTGAAGAGGTTTGTTCTCAGGTCACTGATTCCAGGATATTTCCTGAGGTCCTCACTGAACCTGAAACTATTTCTTATGCTAGGCAAGTAAAATAAGTAGCAATCTGATAATTAGCACAAGGAAATTATTAACACATGAAGATATACCTGTTTCGCTAATCCCCTTCCAGTTTCAGCTTATTTCACACATAATTAAGAGCTATTCTATCTAAAAAATATACTGCAAAGAGAAGGTTCATTGAGCAAAGCAACATAAAATCAAAAAGCTTTTAAATATTTTACTGTTATATAGTCATGGAAGTTTGAGAATCTTTCTTGGAAAATTCTCTGGCTGTGAAATAGGGAATTTATTTATTTTCATTCCCTCTGGGTGCCTAGTTCTCTTGCAAACAATAAATGCAACTCCACAGATATGGGCAGCAGCTTGAAACTAAGATGCAGCTGGTGAATGAAGCTCAAAAAAACCCATCCATTTTCATTTTCTTCAAATCTTCAGTGTAGAAGAGAAACTAGTGGGAGGTCCTGAAATCAGCAACTATTGCAGAAAAGGGTAGAGATGGGAGCTTTGAAAGATATTTTGGCTAGACATTCAGTGCTGAATAGCTATCCTTCCATCCCTAGAAATTTATGTAAAAGCAATAGCTAATCATGGCCATAAGGGGTTCTGGAGAACAGAGCAAAAGATGTTTAAGGATGCAGATTTATAAAAAATATGCAGCCAATTACAGATTTCAATATAATGAGAAAAAAGCAGCACATTAGGTCATAACACTAGCTATGTATTTTTTACCTGGGTGATGCATAAAACACTCACCTTCATACTTTATATTTAGCATCTTCAGACAATCCATCTTTGGGATGAGAAAGCCATCAGTGAGAAGAGCTTCAGCCACTGCCCCCCTAGAGCAAAGAGACTTATTACTGACACTTATTCCTTTATGTATCAGAACA
Organism: Sterrhoptilus dennistouni; assembly: GCA_013397095.1. NCBI lineage: Eukaryota > Metazoa > Chordata > Aves > Passeriformes > Zosteropidae > Sterrhoptilus > Sterrhoptilus dennistouni. Next base: position 3,204 of record VWZU01017279.1, on the reverse strand, counting down.
CTACTTGCACCAGTTCTGAAACAAGTTTGACTGTCAAAACCTGGAACTGTGAGGAAGGAATGGAGAAATTTTTTTTTTTTTTTTTTTTTTTTTTTTTTTTTTTTTAACAAATGCCCTGGNTTTTTTTTTTTTGTTTAACAAGAGGCCTGGTAATGCTGTTCTTCTTGTATGGCATATATATTTATATTGAAAATATCAGGAGTTATAGCTCTTATCTGTACCATGATACTCTCTCCCCTCTGCAGTTAACACCAGTTAGATTTCTCAAAGTGGGTCAAGATCTCCATGCAAATTTATATGGTAATAAGGAAGTCTCAACACACTAGGTCCTAGAGGCTCTGTAGTAATAGAAAGATTAAAAAATACAGAAAATGCCAAGTATTGCCCCGCATGTTTGAAGAATTCTAAAGGTTATGAAGGAAAGGAAATCAATATCTCTGGAGGGTTGTTGGGAGCTTTTGAAGACATTGAAGATGCTGTTTGCCTTGGGGCCAGCATAGCCAAGTCTGGGACAACACCTTGGAGACCATCTGCACAAGGACCATTCCTCATTAGCACAGATCAACAACTCTCTCCTCAAAGATGTTGAGGAAATTGACTAATTGCTTTTTTCCATTATCAGCTACAGGACACTATGAAAAGGAAATTTAATAGGTCTACAGCCCAGTACAGCACCGTACCTTTCATCTCAGCTCTTTATCAGAGACATACCTGTTTTCCTGCATCAGGTCTTTGATCTGAGCCAAAATCCTGAGCCAGTCCACTTCTGAAGAGGAATCAGACCACAATTCTCGAGACTTTGAAACAGTCTGCATAACCTGAGTGAAGGAAAAATTCAAGCATTAACAGAAAATATACTCCCATGACAAACACAAAGACATTATTGCTATGACAAGAAGATGCATATGCCACATGTACTTCATCACCAGCACTTGAAGAAGTTCAAAAATGTTCCCCTTCCTCAGAATCTCCGATAAGTACAGATCTCCTTTATAAACCTGAACAAGTGACCACATTAGGAATTGTCACAGCTCAAATTGCTTGTTCCCTGTAGTGAAGTTTTCTTTTGGCAAGCCATGTATGACAACACTAGCAGACAGACCTGAGCAAGGAACTAGCTAAGGCAACAAGGAAGAGAAAACATACTGCCCAAGAAAGAAAAGAGAATTAATGAAAGTGCTGATGATCAGAATGCACTTACCCGGAGCTGCTCATTCTTGTAAGATATCAGAGCATCTCTGACTTTTTCTAGAAATAAACATAAATACATATTTTTAAGCAGAAGATCAAGTAATGTAAGGGAATTTTATATCTAAGGAAGCTGCTTAGTTTTGCTAAGTTTACACTCAAGGAAAGCATCAGTCAAATGAAGCCAGCAATTCTGTTCAGACAACACACTGAAGACTCCCAGAACTCCCAGACTTTTCCAGTAACATAAATTTTCTCAAGTGGGGTTGAATGACAATTTCCATATTTTATCACTAACAGTAGCCAAAGACAGGTAAGTTGGATAAACCCACACAGCTCAAAACAAAATTCCTAATAAGATCAGTGTAGGAAGAAATTGTTCCCATATGCAATTTCTGTTCTGATGCATATTTGTATTCCTTATACTTGCATTTTGCATCAATTGCTGCAGCACTATAGCTATTCACAAACCAAAGTGCTAAAAATTTGGAGAAACACTACCAAACCAGTCAGTCAGCCCCAAAAATCCACCCAAACCCAAAGAGGAATCCCAAAACCTGAGCTGAAGGTATATCTTTACACTAGAAGATGACACATTTAAATTGCTTTCTCTAGCTAATCCTTGTATCAGCTTTTGTTCTAGGAACACCTACCATGGAATTCCTTGTGTTTCTGACGGGCCTCATGCTGCGGGGTTTGAATCTCCCATGCACCACTGTCCAATTCTGCATTTGCTTCCACCTCTTCCTGCTCTTGTTTCTCATCCTCATCTTCCTCACACAAGTTATTGCCCAGCTGACGGTTCCAATACATCTTTCGTAGCCAGTCCAGCACAACATCACAGCCTAATGGAGAACAGAAAACATTACCCTCTCACTGAGGATTTAATTGTTATGGTGAAAAATAATAGCTGTCATATTGCTAATTTGCACTATGAAAATAAATGCCATTAACCAATTATGAACCCTGAAAACACAAAAAGCTCCATTAATGAAAATGTGAACAACTTAAGAATATGCAAACAAAAAGCCAAGCAAAGAACCCAAACCTCAAAACGAACCTCCAGAAAGAAACCAGGGAAAAAACCAAACAATCCAGTATCATAGGCATGGCAACTACCCATCATTGGTAAGACAAAAAACCAAAACAAAACAACAAAAAAGATATGACACGGCTGCAGCTTGCTCGAGATAAGTCAAATTTAAGCAGCAACTAGGTCCCTGCAGTGGCATTCTGATGAGAAATGAGTCAGTACTTTAGTATCACCATGGTTAACACAGCATCTACAACAATAACATTTTTTTTTGTGCACAGACTAGACTATGCATACGTCAGATAGAATGGAAAGAAAATGCCTTTACTTCCATCAGCATTTTCCCAATTCAATCTAAGTACCATGCTGAAGATTATTTAACTGGATTCTCAAGCCTTAACCCAAAATTCCCAGGAATCTCTTCAAATGGTATGAGCTGGTCATTCACTCAGGCTTGCAGTATCTACATTTCTCCCTAAATGGGATTTTTTAAGTGTCTTAGCTACTGCTAAACCATCAGGAAAACTTTTACCTATTTCCCCAAGATGAACTTCCTGTGCTGTAAAAACAAACAAAAGCACCACAATGTTGCAACCAGCTGTTGTTGTTTCGAGTAATATTTTCAGGGATCGGAGAAAGCCTCTGAACATCTGCCCCGTGAGGAACCACAACCTGCAGCAACTGGACAAGCTCAGCTCTCCTGACAGGGCAGCAGCAAATCCTCTCAGCATCTGACATCACAACTCTCCCTGCCAGGACAAGCGCGCTGTCCGTGCTGCAGCATCCCAAAACAGAGGCAGGGGTGCTCCCCTCAGGGCCTGCAGCCCTGGCAGTGCCACCCCAGGCGTGTCTCAGGCCACCCCATCCCAAAGCCAGCCCCTGGTGTCACTCACCCTTGCGGCACAGGGGCAGCCGCGGCAGCTTCCCGTGCGTCAGCTCGTGCCGGAGGTCCACAACCCACACTGGGATGCCCACCTGCAACA
>VWZU01017277.1:185500-197722 GCA_013397095.1 Sterrhoptilus dennistouni | reverse complement strand
CTGTGCAGGAATGAGGATGGTCTGTGCAGGGATGAGGATGTCCTGTGCAGGAATGAGGATGTCCTGTGCAGGAATGAGGATGTCCTGTGCAGGAATGAGGATGGTCTGTGCAGGGATGAGGATATTCTGTGCAGGAATGAGGGTGTTTTGTGCAGGAATGAGGAGGGTCTGTGCAGGAATGAGGTGTCCTGTGCAGGAATGAGACCCCTTTGCTGGCAGCTCCAGCCCATCCCAGGGCTGCCATTCCCTGTGGCTGGGAATGATGGAGGGTGGCAATTCCCAAATTCTCCAGAGGAACAGCAAAGCCCTGATATGATATCTGAGCACAGAGCCACCAAACCCCTATTAAGAGTCTCCTCTTCGTTATTCCTTTGATTTGCATTCCTGCTGCCTGAACGAGCTTAAATGTGATTATTCCTCAGTGCTGCCTCTCTCTGTGTTAGAGGGAGCCAAAGCCACGGGGCCTTGTTCAAAAACCGCCTGGATAAATATTGTTAAAAATAAATGCATAACATTAATTCTCCGTCGTTCGTGTCGCTGTTTATTTAATGCTCTAAAAAGCTAATTACCACTAATTTTATTCTACATCTTCTTCAGGTCTCCCAGTCTCGGCGCCTGGAAGATAAAAGAATTAATTGTTAATTAGCATCCCTTTCTGGGAGAACACTTTTTTTCTTTATCAAAGATTACAAGAGGAGGGAGAGAGGGAGGGAAAGGGGGGGAAGGAACGAAACTCTCAATATTTCTGCCAGCCACGGTGCCAAAATGGGATTTTTTTTTTTTTTTTACTTAAACAGCAACACCCGAGCTCTTATCTGGCCCTGGGGAGGAGAGGGACGAGCTCTGGGGTGTGAAGGCAATAAAATCATCCCTTGTCAGGAAGAGTTCTGCTGGCTCTGGGTGTCTGAACACACTGTTCTGGCTGGTGTCTGCAGCCAGGGGATGTTCCTGGAATCTGAGACAGCCTCGAAATGAGGCAGGGCAGGCTGAGGCTGCAGAGCAGGGAAAGGCTCTTCCCCCAGAGGGTTCAGGCACTGCCCAGGCTCCCCAGGGAATGGGCACGGCCCCGAGGCTGCCACAGCTCCAGGAGCCTTTGGGATTGAGCTCCAGGGGTGCCCGGGGGGGATTGTTGGGGTGCAGGAGCTGGATCAGTGATCCCTGTGGATATTCCAGCTCCATGGGTGTTCCATCCTGCTCCAGGGGTGCCCGGGGGGGATTGTTGGGGTGCAGGAGCTGGATCAGTGATCCCTGTGGATATTCCAGCTGAGCTGGACATTCCAAGGTTCTACATGGGGCAATTCTGAGCTGGGTTTAACCCCAACAGAAATTTCCTTGCTCTCATTCCCAAGTTTTCAGCCACTCCCTGGCACAAATCCCCCATTCCCTTCCCCTTCCCTTCCCCTGGAGCCTCCTCCCTTTGCTGCAGCGTCACTGGCTCTGGGATGTTTTTAGAGTTTTCCTCTCTCCGGCTAATTGGAAATGTTGGCGAACTTTTAATTTGTTAACAACGAAGTGAAAACTCCGCCGCCTCCGTATTTACATAAATTAGGGAGACTTTGCACACAAAACGTTTCCTAGAAGACAAGACAAAAAGGAAACAATTTCAGGATGAGTTTCCTGCTCAGAATATTCATGAAGCGAGGCACAAAAATATGGAGAGTGACTGGAGAGTGTTGTCAAAACAAAGAATTAGGGACAGAGGGGTGGGGATGGTTCATAAACATGTCCTGGGTGAGGCTGGGAGAGCTGGGGGGGCTCCCCTGGAGAGGAGAAGCTCCAGGGAGAGCTGAGAGCCCCTGGCAGGGCCTGAAGGGGCTCCAGGAGAGCTGCAGAGGGACTGGGGACAAGGGATGGAGGGACAGGACACAGGGAATGGCTTTTCCCAGTGCCCAGGGCAGGGCTGGGTGGGAGATTGGGAACTGGGAATTGTTCCCTGGGCTGGAATTGCCAGAGCAGCTGTGGCTGCCCCTGGATCCCTGGCAGTGCCCAAGGCCAGGCTGGACATTGGGGACACTGGGAGGTGTCCCTGCCCATGGAACTGGATGAGTTTAAATTCCCTTCCAACCCCAACCATTGCAGGATTGTTGCCCTTGCTGCTCCTTTGGGGGGGCTCTGCCTGCCCAGGGTTTGTCCCTGCAGCAGGGGACAGTCCCTACCCCGTGTCCCTGCCCCATGTCCCTGTCCCATGTCCCTGTCCCTGTCCCATGTCCCTGTCCCTGTCCCATGTCCCTGTCCCTGTCCCATGTCCCTGTCCCTGTCCCATGTCCCTGTCCCTGTCCCATGTCCCTGTCCCATGTCCCATGTCCCTGTCCCCTGTCCCTGTGCCATGTCCCTGTCCCTTCTCAGCCCCAGCAGAGCCCAGGGCTGGAGGAGCCGGTGGATTTAAGGCTGGAAAATGGGAATTTATTCTGTGGATTCTGCTCCTCCTCAGAAGTTTGGGAGAGCCTGAAATATTCAGTGCTCAGGGCTCATCCTGCCTCCATCTGCCCCCCATTCACGACCTCCAGTGCACTCCCAGTGAATATTTAAATCTCTCCCAGTGAATATTTAAATCTCTCCCAGTTCAATCTCAGCATTTTGGGCTGGTTTTTTATGGTACCCAGGGGCAGTGATTCAGCTGCTGGCAGAGCTCACAGCCAGCACTCTCCAGCCTCATCCCCATGAATCTCTCCATTATTAACCTGAATAATTCCATTAATTCAATATTTATCTCTGCCGCCGTTAATGGAGTGTTTGATTTAACAGCACATGAATATTGCATCCAGCAGACGGCACAGAAAGAGGAGAAGAAGAAGAAGAAAAAAAAAGGTGAAATTCGAATTTAAAGCCAGAACAGGGTAATTTCCAATATAACACACTGGCAAAGTTGTTAAACACAAATGGTGCCAGGGCTCCCCTCATAGTGAGGGTGAGATTTCAATCCAGATGGAGAAGGTTGGGATCCCTTCAGAGGGGCACAGCTCACCAGGGCTGCTGAAGCCCCAGATGTTCAAATCTGCTCCGTGTTTCCTGGGATTTGCTGCAGCCAAAAAGCCAAAAAAACCACAAAAAAAAAAAAAAAAAAAAAAAAAAAAAAAAAAAACAAAACAAAAAAAAAAAAAACCAAAACAAACAAAAACCAAACCAAACCAAAACAAACAAACAAAAAAAGCAACAATAATTGAGTTTTTGGCTCCTTAATCAGCCCTGAGGAATCCTCCCCTCACCCAAAGCACCCCCAGAATTCCAGGTTTGAGAATTCCAGGTTTGAGAATTCCATGTTTGAGGATTCCAGGGTTTGAGAACTCCAGGTTTGAGAATTCCAGGATTTGAGAACTCCAGGTTTGAGAACTCCAGGTTTGAGAATTCCAGGATTTGAGAACTCCAGGTTTGAGGATTCCAGGTTTGAGAACTCCAGGTTTGAGAACTCCAGGTTTGGTGCTCCCCTCCCAGGATGATAAAAGCACCAAGAACCAGCTGGGAGATCACAGAGCACTCCGGGTTTAAACTGAGAGGAATCAGTTCAGGTTTGAGGTTTCTGTGCCCCTTTGAACCTTTAGAAAAGTTAAATTTAGGTCACCATCAAAGCAAAACCTCATTGCAGCACACCAAGGCCAAGCGCTCCATTTGCCTGGGGTGGAAAGGGACTTTTTTCCACATTTTTTATGTGTTATTGTCTCTCTTTGCCTCTTCCTCTCCTTTCTGCTGGGAAACCTTTGTCAGAAGCGCCTCAGAGTCATAAATAGTTATTTATAACCTGGCTGGGAGCAGAAAGGGCAGAGCTCCCCCTCGTCCCCCATCTCCTGCTGTTCAGGGGAGGGTTTGGAAATTCTGACACAGCAGCAGGATGGACACGGGGTGCCTCAAAAGGGAGATTTTCCTCCCTGTTTCCCTGTTTTCCTCAGGTATTTCAGCTCCTGACAGGGTGAAAGGCAGTGATTGAAGCCTGGCAGATGATTCCTCTGCCTGTTTATTCACCCAGCAGAGAATCCAGAGCTGCTCCCAGCCCTCCCTGCAGCGAGAGATGCTCCGGAGCATCTCCCCTTTCCCACCAGGAATTCATCCCGACGTGCCCCTGGCTGTAATTAGCACCGTAATTAGCACAGTCCTGGCCGGCCCTGCTCTCCAAGGCTCGTTTTTCATCCCTCTGACAATTCCCTGGCTGCTGGCAGGGGCTGTTTTCCACCTCAACTCGTCAGCACAACAAATGTTTTACAGGGAAAAGGAGCCCCCGGGTGAGCCGGGAATGAGGGAAGGGAAGAGCAGTTTGGGTGGGATGATTGTGCACAGGGATTTTCCCACCTGGGTGTGGAAACAGAGCCCGTGGGGAGGTGATAAATCAGGGCCAGGGGTTGGGAACATCCTTCTCCTTCAAACAGCACCATCCCAGAATTGTTATGTCTGCAGCAGAACCAGCAGCTGGGTTTTCCAGGGAGATCTCAGGGCTGTTCCACAAGGACAAAACTTCTCCAGGTGTGCGGCTCCAGCAGGATGGAGGATCCTGGAATCACCACTGCAATAACTGACCTGATGGAATATTCCCCATTCCCGGCAAATGTGGAGCCAAACGGGGAATGTTCGTGCAGGAAACGTTTCCAATTCTCCCGTCCAGGGTTTTATTGGCTCATCCCTGGCTCTGTCCTGGCCTGGTGATGGACAAAGACTGAAGTTGTTCTTCTGAGTGTCCACCCACAGCTCAATGCCTTTGTCTCCATCTCCATTCCCAGCAGGAAATTGTCAATTCCCAGAGCAGAAACCATCCCAATGCTTTGGTAAATGCTGCCCAGGTATTGATCCTGCAATGGCAGGAGCTGTGAGGATGGAAAATGTTCCTGTTGGAGTGCAGGGCGTCCCTCTGGGCACCCTGGAAGGTCGCAAACCTCAGTAGAGAGACCTGGGACCCCAGAAAGAGGGTCTGGGGTCTGTGCAGGGGGGTTTGCCTGGCACAGAGCCCAGGAGGACACAGGCTTTGATTTTGGTCCATGTGAGAAACATCCAACACAGAGAAGAATTACAAGTCACAAATGTGTGACAGACAGTGGTGTCGTTTATCACCAGGTAGAAGGTTTTGTAGTTTTGGGTTTTTAGAATGTAGGTGCAAAGGGGACAAGATGGAGGATTTAGGGTGATGCCCTGGGTTGTTCTTGTTCTCCCTTGACCACCAAGGTCGAGCTGCCCTTTGCTCCTCCTTGCCCACAGCTCTGTGTCCAGAGCCTGGGACAGCACTGGGAAAACACCAAAAGATGTTAAAGCTCTGAAAACAAGGCTCTTGCACACTGTCACCTTCACCAAGTGGCAAAGCAAAGAAAAAATTTTATCCCAGATTCTCCTGCTTAGCTGAGCCCTTGTCTGAACCCACCAGGCGGGTTTAGCGCTTGGTCTTATTTCCCCACTCCCGTTTGAAATGTTACAGGTTTGGAATTGGAGGCAGCTTTGGGGAATTGATGGTTGGGAGGTGCTGGCAGCAGGAATTTGGCACGTTCCAGCCAAGGAAACCCTGGGCTGTCCCAGCACGGGGACAATAAACACGGCCATAAACGCCAATAACACCAAAATGCTCCGTGTTTCCCAGAGATGGATCCCAGGGAAGGGCTGGGGGTGATTGGTCCCTCCTGGATATTCCACACAATTGTACAAACACATCAGGAGTTGCACTCTGGGCGCCTTCCAGGGAGAGGTAAATAAATAAATGCACTTTGATAGGCTTTGTTTTGTCCACGGTAAATGCAGGCTGGGAGAGAAAAAAAAAAATAAAATCTATGGCTCTTCCTTTTATTGCTGTCATTCCCAATAGCTGGGAGATGGGAATGGGGAAATATATCCAGGGAGTGATGGGCTCTGCTCTGTCAGAGGTTTCAGTGGTAAATAAACAAGTTTTATTGGCTGCTCTTACATCTCGATGTAGCATTTAATGGATATATTAAACACTGATCCAGCTGCCAGATATCCCAAGGAAATATCGCGCACGTCCCAGCTCAGCCTCTCAATGTCACAACAAATCTGGGTTTTCCTAATGGGAACAAGGTTTGCTCCCCTAAACCACTCGGAGCTCTCGGGGCTGATTTCCTGCCAGTCATTTCTCCCCCTTCCCCTTGTCACGCCAAGGTTTTTGCAATTCCACCCAAACGACCTTCATTCCCTCCTGGCTGGGGGAAAGCAGGGATTGGGATGGAAATCTGGGGTGGGGAAGGCCTGGGATGGAGAAATGCAAGCAGAAGGAGTCCTGGCTGGTCCACGGGAGCTCCTCAGGCAAAGGGGATGCAGGACCAGCCCTGCACCAAAAACAAGATTTAAGCAGCTAAAGCAGCAGAATTGATGCCTGAACAGAGAAATAAAAAAGGAACAGGATTAAAGAGAGGCAGAGTCCCCACATCCCTGTGGTGGCCGGGCCTGAAGAGGAAGAGCCAGTGGAGTTTAATCCTGTCAGGAGCTGAGGGAGCCCAACACCTCGGGGCATTGTCCCTATTTATATCCCCCGGCCAGAACAGCTCGGCGGGCTGGCCCTGGGTTCGGAATAAACGCTTTCAAAAGGAGAATAAATCTCATTTATTCTTTATTCCTCTCCTCAGGCACCATCAGGGGCAGCTGCCCCTGGGTGGGAGGTGTCAGGTCATGAGTCTCTGGGGTTTGTTCTCTGTGCCCAAATGAGCCCCAGGGGCTGGAGCCAGGCCAGGGGTGACCTCTGGGGCTGAGCTGTCCTTCCCACCCGGATCCAGGGAATGCTGCAGCCTCCTCTTCTTCCCACCCGGATCCAGGGAATGCTGCAGCCTCCTCTTCTTCCCACCCGGATCCAGGGAATGCTGCAGCCTCCTCTCTTGCCTCCCAGAGCCAAAGTTGAGCACAAGAAATCCAGTCCCAGACCATCCCCAGGCGATCCAGGTGGGATTTTCCAAACCCGACCACAAGAAATCCAGTCCCAGACCATCCCCAGGCGATCCAGGTGGGATTTTCCAAACCCAAGAGCAAAAAATTCAGTCCCAGACCATCCCCAGGTGATCCAGGCTGGGTTTTTCCCAGACTCTCTCACAGACTCTGCAGTGACTTGGATAAAGATTTTGGTTGCTTCATCATGAAGATTTTTATTTTTTTTTTCCTGCTGAATTGTTGAGACATTTTAACATCTCCAAGCCTCTGGCCATCCATGGTGGAAGGACAAACAACTTGTCCAGGTTGCTCAGCTCTCCATGGGCAGCCTAGGCTGAGCTGGAGATTCTTTTCCCAAACCCAGGGCTCAAGAGGCCTCAGGATGAAACACAGACAGGGCTCAGCAGGTGCTCCCTGGAAGTGCCTGGAGGGAAAGGAAATAATCACAATTTTTAGGAAGGAAATAATCACAACAATCACAATTTTTAGGGGCTTCCCAACACAGCCACAGCACTGACCACGAAAAAACCCATCCTAAATGTTTTCTCTGCCTTCCTGGGACTCCTGAGGAGGAATGGCCCATCCTGGCTCAAGTTCTGCTCCTTCACTGTTGTCCTCTTCCTCATGGAGCCAGCACCTGGAATTTCCACGGAGCTCTGAGGTGGGTGGTCCTGGTCTCTCATGGAAACGCAGCTCAGAGCCCCTGGTTTGCTCTGGGAGCAATTCCCTGGTGAGGAATTTTCCCAAGAAAAGCGTCTGTGAGAACCCCAAATTCCTGGGAACACGCCCCACACACAGGAAAACTTTGGGAGAAAGAGAGAGAGGCAAAGCCCGGCCAAGGCAGAGGATGAAAAATGCATCAAAACATCGAGGAGAGACGAACAGGATGAGAGAAACAAAATAAAAAAAAAACAAAGAGCAAAGGGAGGATCTGAAGAAAATTCTTTCTGATACAGCTCTCGGTGATAAATAAAATATGTTCTAACCACAAAATGCTCCAGCAACTGGCTCTGGGCTGTTCCTTCTGTCTCGTACAAAGTTCCCAGTGCTGATTAAATTCATCAGAGCCAGGCCTCTGCTGCCTCGAGCTTCTGGCTCTCCTCAAACTCTCAGCTCCAGAACTGCTGCGGGGATTTCGCGTGGAGTCGTTTCCCTGGCTGGGTTTGTCAGGGTTTCAGAGCAGATCTGATCACTGTGCTAATGAAATGCTGTCCTCGTGCTCTCCTCGCAGCCACGAGTTGTGTTCTACCCCAGAAATACTCCAGGAGAGGAGGTTTCCAGGGTGGAATAGGGAATTAGATTTTCCCAGTCCCAAAGGGAGCAGATGTTTCCAGCAGTGTTGGGTGTTGGAGTCCAGGACATCCCTTTGGATGAGCTGGGACCCAGGAAATGGGCGCCAGATACAAACCCTACAGACTTTGCCTGCAGCCCATGAGAACTGCTCTATCACCACATCATCCTGTATTCTAAACTCTAAAGAGACTTTTCTCATCCACCTTTTCCCTGATGCCTTGGCAGGGTGGAGAGGGGCTGCACCCTTGGGTCCTTTTGTTTTCTGTCCTTCCACCCATCTCCAGCTCATCCCCGTCTTCCTGCCTGCCATGATCACACCTCAGAGCTGCCCTTCATTGCTATTTCCCTCACAGGTTTTACAACTCCAGGATTTCTGACCAGACAATCATATCCACAAGCCCTTCCTGTCCCATCTTTCCCAACACTGGTGCAGAGGGGCTCTGCTGGCTGTGGTTCCATCCTCTGGAATATCATTGACACTCCACTGAGGTCAGGGATAGAGCTCTGCCAGCTGCTGGAGGGCTCAGGTCACATTCCCAGGTGGCTTCCCAAGGAGTTTCCATGTTTGGAAGCCACTCTCATTTGGACATCCTCATTTTCCTGGTGAAATAAACTATTTTTTATTTTCTTCTACGGCAACTGTGTGACCAAAGTGGGAATTGAACCCAAACCTCTCCGGTTTAGCCCTGGGTTTTCTTCTCCCCTCTGTGATCCACGGCAGCTCAGCAGATCTTGCTCAAGTCTGAGGATCCAAATGTGTGAATTCCAGAACCCCAGAGCGGTTTGGGTGGGAAGGACCTTAAATCCCACCCAGGGACACCTCCCAGTGTCCCCAATGTCCAGCCTGGCCTTGGGCACTGCCAGGGATCCAGGGGCAGCCGCAGCTGCTCTGGCAATTCCAGCCCTGCCCACCCTCCCAGGCAGAAATTCCTTCTTGTCCTTGGACCATCAAGATCCCTGAACTGCCAAGTTCATGGAATCTCACTAATTTGAGTCCCAGAATTCTTCCAAGATTATTTCAGCCCCATCTTCGTCTCCTTTTTCTCTCCAGGGAACTTAAAACTTCTTCATTCAGCCCTGGCTGAGATATTGATAAATGTTTGGATTCATTTCCTATTTCAGCTGGGCATTTTTTTACTTATTTTTTTTCTCCCAGTTAATTGCGTGGCAACTTAATTTATCCTTTGTCAATTTGTTTTTTCCTCAATAAATGATCTGCCAACAATACATTGGTTTTAATTAGCCTGCAGCAAGTGTCTCCATGACTGTAAATCAACTGCTTGTTTGAGCCATGAATTGAAAAGGAGAAATCATTGGAATTCATATTGTGCTTTCCTAGGGGGTTTTGTGGGCTTTTTTTTTTTTTATTTTGAAGGGATTATGACAAAACTGTGTTTGCAGCCAGGAACTGACAGCACACTCAGATAATCAGCAAGAAAGAAAAATGTATAAAATATTTAAGTAGTTCTTTGGGTTTGGAGGGGGGGGTGTTTTTGGTAGATGAAAAGTGTCAGGCACATAAAGCAAAAAAGAGAACTATGAAAATTAATTTCTTGATAATTTGGAAAAAAAAAACCCCACAAACCACAAACTGTCTTGACCCCTTCTCTCATTCTTTTATATATATAGTTTTTAATTAATTCATGTTTTAAATAACTATTTTTTACATTTAAAACAGCCATTCTGGATATATTCACACGAGGAGGTGCAGACACCCAAACCCCTCCTACTGAATGGGGTTCAGCTCAGTGGAGAACAAGGAAATACTCAGGAATTGAGGACTGAGGGATGGGCACCCCCTGCTCAGTGTCCCAGATTGTTTTCCACCTAACCCTGTCCTTCTCTCCTTGGATTTTGCTCCAAGGCTTTATTGCCCCTATGGATATGATGGTATTTCCTTAAATTTCCTCATTATGGCAAATAATTGGCCCTTCTCATCCCTTGGTTTAGCAGAATTCCCTCTGCCCCATTCCTTGTGCTCTGTTTTAATTCAGGTTGCAGGAGCTTCACATCCTGCACAAGATTTCTGCAGGGTTTGATCTCTGCAGGGTCCTTGAGTAATTAACCCTCCCTAGTTAATTACAGCAAGTTAATCAGACTTGAGACATCATCTCCAAAAACCCCTCACTGACCACGTCCCTCTGCCAGGGCTCTGCCAGGGAAAGCTGGAGCCCCCCTTGGAATGGACAATGGAAATCCCCTCCCTCCAAATTATTGTAATTTTGAAATTAAGGCACTTTCAGGCAAAGATACGGGAATGGGAATAACAGTTCTTTACTGGGAGTGTCATGATGTCATAATCGTTATCATGATGTCATGATCGTTATCGTGATATCATAATCATGATTATTCCACATGGCAGGAATCATTGCCATGATGTCATAATTGTTATTGTGATGTCATAATTGCTATTGTGATATCATAATTGTTATTATGATCATAATCGTTGCCATGATGCCATAATCATTCTCATGGTGATTCATTCTCATGATTATTCCAAGTGAGGGAATAATTATTGTGATGTCATAATTATTATATGATCATTCCTTGGGGGGGCCATCGTTATCACCATGTCATAATCATTATCATGTCATCACAATCCTTGTCATGATTTTTTCCACGTGGAGGAATCGTTATCTTGATACCATAATTGTTATCTTGATATCATAATCATTATCTTGATGTCATGATCCTTATAATGATTATTACATGGAAGAAAATCATTATCGTGGAATTGTAACCCTTTTAATCATTAATAATTAATAATAATAATAATAATTATAATCATTATTCCAAGTGGCAGAATCGTTATCACGACATCACAATCCTCATCATGGTTATTCCCTGTGGCCAGGAAGATCTCCCTGGCTGGAGATGTTTTTGCTCTGGAGATGGAAATAAATCCCTGCCAGGATTCATGGAAAACCAAACCCATGAGACAGCTCCGTGCAGGGACCTCCCAGGGCTGGGATTTTAATTTCAGAATTGCTTTTTGCCATTTCTGTGCCATTTCTGTGCCATCCATTCCTTCAACCCCTTTCAGAGCTGCCTGGGACTGGCCCAAAGAGGCAGCAGGAGAGGGAAAAGAGCAGGAATGTTTTCACGGAATAAATTGGCTTTTCCCTGTCGGCCTCTCCCACTGCTCTGGGGAGACTCACAGGGATCAGTGGATGGTGGTGGTGTCACCCTCAGCCAGGTCTTTGGGATTGTGGGAAGACGTTTCTTCAAGGAATTATTGTTTCCATTAATTCCTTGAAGAATTAAAGGCGAGAGCAACTCAAGGTAAGGAAGGGAATACAGAAGACGTTTCCCCTTTCAGTCCAAGGTGAGGGGGAGTTTGGAAATTGCTCTCCTTCCTTCTGCAAGTACCATTTTTAAAAAGAAGTAAATTGGATTAAAGTTTAATTTTAAGAATGTCCTCAGTTTTCAAATTCTTGATTGAATTACCCTTTAAAAATTAAATTGCAATCCTTTAGGAGTTATCGATTCCTGAAGGAGGGAAATGCCAATAGGACCATTCTGGCCTGAAACGCTGCCCGTCAAATTGACATAATGCTTTCAATTTCCCTAAATAACTCCTGGGAGCTGATGGTTCCCCAGCCCCCAGCAGCCACTCGGGCAGGGACTGGAATGTCAGGGACCTCATCCTCATCCTGCAGGAGACTGAGACCCCAGGACAATTCCTGGACACTCCTGGCTGTGGAAACACCCTCATGGTAGTGCAGAAATGTTTATTTATGGTCAGCACCAGCCCAGGAATCCTTTAGGATGCTCTCTGGGCATGGAAAATCCTTTATTCTGTGTTTCCTGCAGCTGCAGAGGGCACAGGAATTCGGGAAGTAGCCCTGGAGTGTCGCCCTGATCTTTCCCAGCCTTCTGATGTTTGTGGTTTTGTAGTGGAGTTTCTTGCAGATTTTTCAAGGAAACAAAAGTAACGTTTTGTAAATTGTTCTTCTCGTTTAACATCCCTCCATGGAGGAGGGACAACTGATGGACTCCTAGTTTGACCAGTGTGGTTGGAGAGGTGTCAACTGGGGTTGTTTATCCTGGAGAAAAGGAGACTCAGAGGTGACTTTATCACTCTCT
>VWZU01017277.1:159875-185454 GCA_013397095.1 Sterrhoptilus dennistouni | reverse complement strand
TGGATATCAGGAAAAAGTTTTTCACAGAAAGAGTGATTAAATATTGGAATGGTCTGCCCGGGGAGGTGGTGGAGTCACCATCCCTGGATGTGTTTAAAAGGAAACTGGATGTGGCATTCAGTACCATGATCCAGTTGAGGTGTCAGGGCTGGGTTGGACTCGATGATCTTGAAGGTCTCTCCCAACCTCCACATTCTGTGATTCTGTGAGCCTCGTTTGTCCAATCCCTGGTCATTGTCCAGAATCTAAATAAATCAAGGTCAAGAAAAAACCATCTCTCTTTTTGACCTGACAATTTACTACGTGCTTATCCTTCATTTTTTGTCCTCTAGCGACACTGGAGCTGTGGGGAAGGCTCAGCCCAGGCTGCCCAGCACCACCGAGGGGCTCCTGGAGTTCCTTGGCTTCCATCCCAACCACGGAGCTCCCACATCTGGGATCTGCCCGCCTCAGAATCGGCCTCCAAACCTCCCCCCTGCCTGTCCCCCCGGGTAAATTACACCTCCAGCAGCACTGAAGGCAGCACAAAAGGAAAAAAAAATAAATAAATAAACCTCCCATTATGTTTTGAGAGAAGTCTTGGCTAGGTTTGTTTGTTTGTTGGTTTTTTTTGTTGGGTTTTTTTTTGGTTTTTTTTTTTTGAGTTAAAACAGCACCAGGACAAAAAAGCTGGAGTGAATAGAGCTCCAAGATATAAACACGGGCTGGATAATTCCCATTCCCCCCGGGAAGAAAAGGTTGCAGCTCCTGAATAGAGGCACTGTTGAGAAGGCACTTGAAAAGGGGGATGAATCAATTAATGCCTTTGATAGTTTGAATGTCCCACTATCTAAAAAACAAGCACGGCTTTAATGGGGAGATAATTCAGTTTACTGAATCCAATTACACGTAATTGGCTTTTTCCCTTTCTTCTCCCCCTTTTTTTTTTTAATTGCTGCTGGAAGCAGGGCTGTGCTGCACTGCTGGCTCTGTCAGACGTGGCTGTTCCTGGTGCTGCCAGGGCAGGGCAGGGACCTCCTGTCACCCCCCAGAGGGGACTCAGTCTCCAGCCTGGACAGCCACAAACATCACCCCGAGGGGCTCTGTAGCCCTGGAGGAAAAATTGTTGATGAAACCCAGCCAAAAAGCTCTGAGCAGAGTTCCTGAGAGGCAAAATCTCAGTTATACATTGTTTTTTTCCTTTGGGTGAACCAGCCCAGGGAGGGATGAGCTGGGCCACACAAAACCACTGGACTAGGGGGGTTTAGGAGCTCAGGGGGACATTTTTGGTGACATTCCCATGCCTGCCCAGGACCTCTGCACAGCAGGGCTGTGCCTTTCTTCCCCAGCATTCCAAATCCAGAATTCCCACTTGGCCCGAGGCAACATCAGCACCGGGACAGCTCCGGTTTGGGAGTTTTGGGAATGTTTTCTGGCTGCTGCTGCTGGCGTTGGGAGTGTGAGGCTATTCCAGCTTTTCCCCCAAAAATTTAGGAAATATTTTGGCTTTTCTGGGTGCCTCGAAGCTCCATCAAAAGCCAGCAGGGAAGGAAAGTGTGTTCCTGCTAACTGGGGGACACTGGTGCCTCCTGGCCATGGGGAGCTGCAGCTCCTCCAGAATCATTCCCAAAATTCACTGCTGCCTCTTTTATTCCAAACCAGCCTTGCAGAACTTGTGGGTTGGGTTTTTGTTTGGTTTTGGGGTGGTTTTTTTTTGTTTTGTTTGGTTGGTTTTTTATTTTTTGTTTGGTTTTGGGGTTTTTTTTTTGTTTGTTTGTTTGTTTTGTTTTTTGGTGTTTTTTTTTTTTTTTCATTCTTTTTTTAATTGAAACAAGGAATAAACGCACAAACCCATTTTCTGAGTAAGAGGACCAGGATAATGAAGAAAACAACTGATCCTTGTCCCTTCCCGGCTGTGGAGCTCTGCCCTTCTCACTCTGAGAACTCCTGGGAGAGGGAATTGTGGAATGGGAGAGAGGGATGGGAATGAGGGGAGGCCAAGGAGAGAGGGATGGGAATGAGGAAAGACCCCAGGAAGGAGGGATGAGGACAAGAGGAGGCTCCAGGAGGGATGGGAATGAAGGGTGACCCCAGGAGGGAAGGGAATGAAGGGAGGACCCGGGAGGGATGGGAATGAGGGGAGNAGGAGAGGGGAGGGATGAGAATGGGGGGAGACGCAGGGAGGGATGGGAATGAGGGGAGACCCCAGGAAGGAGGGATGAGGACAAGAGGAGGCTCCAGGAGGGATGGGAATGAGAGGAGGACCCGGGAGGAAGGGATGGGAATGAGGGGAGATCCTGGGAGAGAGGAATGGGAATGAAGGGAGGCCTGGGAGGGATGGGAATGAGGGGAGAACTTGGGAAAGAGGGATGGGAATGAGGGGAGGCCCCAGGAGGGAGGGATGGGAATGAGGAGAGACTCTGGGATGAATGGGAATGAGGGGAGGCTCAGGGAAGGAGGGATGGCACTGTCACAGCCTGGCAGTGACACGGCCACTCGGGCAGGGGATGGAGCTGGGGAAGGGTCGGGACACCCCAGGGAAGGGAGGCCTCTGGGTGCTGCTCCCCATCAGCCTCACCCCAGCACCCAGTCCATCACTAAACCCTGAATTTATTCCCGGACAAACCAGCCCCGGCCCGGGGAAGCGCAGGCTGGAGGCTGGGGCAAGTGCTGGGCTGCAAATTAATTTAATTAACTCCCTTCCCTCGGCTCTTTCCTGCTTTTTCCCCTCCCTGCCCTGCACATTCCCAGCGCTGTCACCCCGGGCTCGCTGCCACCGCGAGTCTGCAGCGGGAAATGTGATGTAATTAGGCACTAATGGAGTTCAGGAATTTCGCCCAGGAGCTGGTGCAGCCCTGCAGTCAGTCTGTGCTCTCCTGGACCGACTCCGAGCCTCGATTCCTGGCAACACGAGCATCCAGGGATGTGAGAGGTGGGATAACAACCATGGACAGTGCCAGCTCTCCCAGGAGGCAGCAGACACTGCTCCAAGCCCACCTGGACAGCCCCATCCCTGGACTCAGCAGTGGCGAGGCCACACCCTGAGTGCTGTGTCCAGCTCTGGCCCCTCAGTTTAGGAAGGACATTGAGATGCCTGAACGTGTCCAGAGGAGGCAACAAAGCTGGTGAAGGGATTGGAAAACAAGCCAAGAACGACTGAGGGAGCTGGGGGTGTTTATCCTGGAGAAAAGGAGACTCAGGGGTGACCCCATCACTCCCCACAACCCCCTGAAAGGTGCCTGTGCTCAGCTGGGGTTGGTCTCTTTCTCCAGGCAGCACTGACAGAACCAGAGGACACAGCCTCGGGCTGAGCCAAGGGAAATACAGGTTGGATATCAGGAAGAAGTTTTTCACAGAAAGAGTGATTAAATATTGGAATGGTCTGCCCGGGGAGGTGGTGGAGTCACCATCCCTGGATGTGTTTAAAAGGAAACTGGATGTGGCATTCAGTACCATGATCCAGTTGAGGTGTTGGGGCTGGGTTGGACTCGATGATCTTGAAGGTCTCTCCCAACCTCCACATTCTGTGATTCTGTGATTCTGTGATCCCTCCAAGCCCACCTGGACAGTCCCATCCTTGGCCAGGCCTTCTCCACCTTCCTGTGGGATGCAGAAGGGGCTCCTTTCCCTAATCCCTGATCCCCTGTGGGTTATCACAGGGCTCTGCACCCCTTGCCCAGGGCAGGGCCTCCCTGCTGGAGCCCAGGGGTGGGGATGAGTCCCCTGCAGCCTCCAGGGACATTTCTCCATGTGGGAAAGGGGGGTCACCCCTGGCAGTTCCCAGAGAAGCTCCAGACAAACGAGGGAGTGTCTCTGCCTGGAACCAGCTCCTCACTCTCTGGGAATTCTCACCCTGACAGGGCTTGGCTGGCACCGTCTGGGCACAATTGTCACCTTCTGTGGGAGCCTGGGGTGACCCAGATCTGCCCAGAGATGTGACACAGCCCTGCCCCAGGGTGATTCCTGAGCACCAGGAAGGCACTGAACCCTCTGGGAGCTGAAGGAACTCCCCCAGGGCTGGATCCTTGTTACATAAGGATTCATGTATAATTATTAAACCCCATTGTTCCATTGGTTCTACCCCAAGTAACAACGATCCTCGTGATTGTTGCTCAAGATTCTGGTTTGAGAGAATAATCATATTTATCATGTTATCAAACTAACATTGCAATTAACAATAATATCATTAGGATGTTCAACTGAGTCAAGATCTGGGTCTGGGGGACCTCTGGCTCCCAGAGCTCTGAATAAAGCACCACACCCTGATAATTTTGTGATTGTGTGTTCCTTCCTATGCTAAAAAGCCCAGCACTGACCTGAGCCCAGAGAAGCTCAGCAGAACATCCCCAAACATCCCTGTGCTGCTGCAGGAGCCCCCCGGGGCTGAGAGCAGCTCCAGCAGGAGCAGCAGGGTGACCCAGATCTGCCCAGAGATGTGACACAGCCCTGCCCAGCCTGGTGGGACACCGAGATCTCCTGGCTCAGGGTGATTCCTGAGCACCAGGAAGGCACTGAACTCCACCAGCCACCATCACTCATCCCAAACATCCCTCCTGCGTCCGTCCCCGGCATCCATCCCGCAGTCTGGCGCTGGCTGCCGGCGAGATGTATCACCATCAGTCGCCTCAGCTGAGGGAGGACAATTAAAGGAGAGTGAAATGGGCAGCGGTTTAAATTTATTGGCTTTTCACTTGTGCCTGGCAGCTTCCCTGGGGAGGGTGGAGAGGGCTGGGAGCTCTGCAGAGCCCGCGGTGGCAGCAGGGCCCTGGGTGGTGGCAGCAAATAATAGTTATTATGACATCATGATAATAATTATGACGTCATGATTACGATTATGACATCATGGCAATGAGTCCTCCATCTGGAATAATCATGATTATGATATCATGATAATGATTATGACATCACAATAATGATTATGATATAGTGAAAATGATTATGACATCACAGTAATGATTATGATATCGTGATAATGATTCCTCCGTGTGCGATAATCATGATTATTATATCATAATAATTATGACACCATGATAATGATTATGACATCATGGCAATGAGTCCTCCATCTGGAATAATCATGATTATGATATCATGATAATGATTATGACATCACAATAATGATTATGATATAGTGATAATGATTCCTCCATATGCAAAATTCATGATTACAATATCACGATAATAATTATGACATCATGGCAATGATTATGACATCATGGGAATGAGTCCTCCATCTGAAATAATCATGAAATCATTATCATGATAATAATTATGACATCATAAAAACTATTATGACATCATGATAATGATTCATCCATAATCATGATTACAATATCATTATAATTATGACAACATGATAACAATTATGACTTCATGATAATGATTTCTCCATCTGCAATAATCATGAGTATGATATTATGATAATAATTATAATAACGTTTTTGATACAATGATAATGATTCCTCCATATGCAAAATTCATGATTATTATACCATGATAATTATTACATCATAATAACAATTATGATATCATGATAATGATTCCTCCATATGCAATAATCATTATTATGATATCATGATAATGATTATGACATCATGATAACGATTATGACATCATGATAATGATTCCCTCATGCAATAATCATGATTATGATATCATAATAGTTATGACATCATAATAATGATTATGATATGATAATGATTACTCCATATGGAATAATCAGGATTATATAATATATATATCATGAACATATCATGATAATAATTATTACATCACGATAACAACTATGATATAATGATAATTATTCCTCCATATGAAATAATCATGATTACGATATCATGATAATAATTATGACATCACAATAACGATTATGATATTGTGACAATGATTCCCCCCGTGGAATAATCATGTTAACGATATCATAATAATAATAATGATGACATCCTGATGACGATCATGGTGATATCATGATAATGATTCCCCCCATGGAATAACCTTGATAACGACCATGACATCAAGGCAATGCTGACGAGATCATGATTTCCCAGGCCCCTCCTTTGGGCTCTTCTGCTCATGGCCCATCAATGCCTTGCCCAGGACTCACAGGGAACTCCCTCCAGGAGCTCTCTCTGTTTAATGGGCCATCAAGGAGCCACTGCACGACTCCTCATCCCATTGGGAGATGCTCCGCCCAGGGGGAGGAGCCAAGCATTCCCAACAAAGATCACAACACCACGACAGCAATTCACCCCTCTGGAACAATGGCCATCCCAACCATCACTGTGGGACACAATTCTCCTTTCCTGCAGCTACATCCCAGCCCCGATCCTGCCACGTCTGGGCTCGCTGGCAGCGGGCAGGCCCTGGGAGCTGGGCCAGGCTCAGGCTGTGCCTCCCCGGCACTGCACAGGGGCCACACGAGGATCCTGCTCTGACTCACGGCGAGCTGGCAGAGCCTGGAGCTCGGGTGGGAGTGAGGGAGGCTTTGTGCCTCTGAAAAGTCACCTTCTCCCAACGCTTTGTCCCAAACGTGTCCCCACACTTCCTATTTTTAGAGCCCAGCTCTCCAGTGATTTCGCCTTGTGGGGATTCAATTAAACTCCAGGATAAAATAAACGCTCTCCCCCAGCCAGGGCTGGAATGAGAAGCAGAGCCAGTATTTGAACAAAACAGGGCTGGGAGTTTGGTGTCCTTTATTTTCCAGGATGAGGCTCTTGATGAGCTCTTGGTGTTTCATGTTCCTTCCCAAGGAGGCCCCAAGATGTTCAAGAGGGGCTTTGGTTGATTTTCCCACCCGTGGCAGAAGAGTTAAATATCTAATGAGGTGATTTAAATAGCTCAGATTTTCAGGAGTTTGGAATTTCCATCAGGGCAGAGATTTAAGTGAAACTTCAGCGGTGCTGGGAAATATTCCAGGTTTTTATTATTATTATTATTATTTTTTTCCCCCTTATCATTTCTCCTCTTTAAGCAGCTCTGTTCTCTCATCAAACCAGGCTCAGGAATGTCAATAAAGGAACCATTTCCCCCTTGGGATTTCTGCCCCATTTTTACAGACCTGCAAAGTCTCCCTTGGGTTGATTAAGCAGCCAAAACATTGGTTTGAATCATTACAGACCTGGGGAGACTCAGCAAATGCACAAAGCTGCATTTTCCCCCCTGTTTGCCATAATTACCTGCTTCTTTAGAAAATTCAGGTCTCTCTTCTTTAACACGTATTTTTTATTTACAAATCAGATGGAAATAGAACTCACACCTTAAATAAACACCCAGAATACCCTGAACTGCATCTCCACGTGCTGAAAATAATATTTATTTTATTTTTTTTCCTTTCTTCTTATTAAATTGTCTTTCTGACTTGGGGCCTCTCACTCATTTTAGTTTCAAACCATGACACGTTCCCACTCAGGATATTCAGGATTCTGGTATTCTCAGGTATTAACAGCCACTTTTCAGTGATGGGCTCAGAGATGCAGTGAAGTTTTCCTGTCCTTTCCCTCCAAGATTGGGCACCCAGCAGCTCTGACACTGAATCAGAAACCAGCTCTTGTCCCAGGGAGAACAGAGCCCAGGTTCTTCATCTGGGGACACATTGTGATTAAAAGCCCAGCACATGTTCTCTCTGCCTCCCCTCCCCTTGTTCTCGCGGCCCTGCAGCCCATTTGCAATTAAATTGAGTCTCGTTACCCTCCAAAGTGAGAGAAGCTGCTCTGAAAATTATGAGTAGGAGTCTCTCTCTACCTTTTGACAAATTATTTTCTAATGAAAAACATCTGCTCGGGCCGCGAAGGTTCACCCCCGTCTTTTATTTCTGCCTGATGCAAATGGGTTTTTATTTCTCCAAATTGCAAGGCAGGGCTTTGGTCCTGCAGCCAAAAGGGACAAGCAGGGATTGATAAAATGCAGCAAAGCTCAGAGTGCAATATCATCGCCCCCCCTTTAATTATCCTGATTCCTAACAGGTGTAACGAGCACAGCACCTGGTGGCTGCTGATGATCCAGATGGCCTGGAATTGTCTCTCCGTATGCTGCAGGATGGGGCACACGGTGAGGCTCAGCTTAACTCTGTGTGGGCTGGAGGGACAGGCCCAGGCTTCGCTCAGGAAGTTTGGAAAATGAGAAAATGAACAGAGATGCCTCAGCAAGTGTTTGGAGTTTGGGCAAACAGGTTTTCAGTCTGTGCTGGGAGGGCAGGGATTGTTTCCTTTAGATCAGCAGCAGCAGCAGCTGTGGGAAATGTGGAGGAAGTTCCCCTCTGAGGGGATTTGGTGCTGCTGCTGTTTGACCCCAGGCCCGGCACAGAGAAGCTGCTCAGGAAGGATTCCTGGTGCATTCCAAGCTGGGATTCCTCTCTTTCCCAGGTGTCCTGGGTTGCAGTATAGGATGTGCACACAGTATTTATTCCATCCCCATCCCCATGAGCTGCTGGAACCAGGTGGGGCAGTGTTTTCCCAGGCCCCTCCTTTGGGCTCTTCTGCTCATGGCCCATCAATGCCTTGCCCAGGACTCACAGGGAACTCCCTCCAGGAGCTCTCTCTGTTTAATGGGCCATCAAGGACCCACTGCACGACTCCTCATCCCATTGGGAGATGCTCCGCCCAGGGGGAGGAGCCAAGCATTCCCACCTGCAGAGAATCTGGGATTTGGGACAGGACAAGCAGCCCTGAGCCACTGGATTCCCAGAGGAGCAGAGCTCCCAGACCTTTCTGTGGGATCACTGCTTCAGGAAGAGCCCCTCACCTGGACTGCTCCCACCACCCTGCTGAGGCTGTGTTCTGACTCTGGCAGTGCTCTTCTGTATTATTATTGCATTTATTTTGTTTTATTTTATTTTATTTTATTTTATTTTATTTATTTTATTTTATTACCCTTTCTTCTTATTAAATTGTATTTCTGACTTGGCGCCTCTCACTCGTTTTGCTTTCAAACCACGACACCAGGATATGGAGGAATTTCTGGGTTCAGAAGGGAAATAAACCCCTTTCCTTCACACCCACCCAGGCTGGGGCTGCTGCTGGGGCTGTGCCAGAGCCTGGACAGAGCAAACGCTGCCTCTGCAGCCCCAGGAATAACAGGGACGTGCCAAGGGAAAATGTCAGCCTTGTTTGTGCATTCCTGCCCTTCCTCTGCAGCCATGGGAGCAGCCAGGAGCACGAATTCCACCCTCACAGCCAATTCCTGCCCTGCTGGAAGCAGAGGAGTGAAGGGCAGCCTTGGCCTGGAGCTGGAACAGGGAAGGATTCCAGGGAAGCTGCAGATGGAGCAAGAAAATTCACTCTGCAAAGAGCCCCTGGACCAATTTCCCTGTGGGGCCACATCCACGGCCTCCCACAGGTGCCATCAAAGCAGGGGAAATTCAGCCAGGCCCTCCTGCACAGCCCACCAGAGCCTGAGCAGCTCCTGGCACCGGGATATGAAGGGATTTCATCTTAATTCAGGGCAGGGATGATGATGCTGTGAGGCTGAGCCGGCGCGGAATTTTTAGCTCCCTGTTCCTGTGATTGCCAGGGACTGGTTCAGAAGGTCCTCTCTGGTTATTTTTTGCTGAAGGATGGGGGTAATTCACCTCGGGAGAAGGCCCCTGCACACATTCTCAATTTCACACCTGCCAGGGGAGCCGGGGCAGGATGAACAACTCCCACTGGTGCCAACAGAGTCACCACGAGGTGAGAAAGCCTTGGCTCTGTCTCCTGAGCAGTTGGTGATGCTGTTAGAGGACAAATGTCTCTCCATCCTTTAATACAAAGGATTATGGATTTAAAGCCTCTCCCCTTGGCTCCAGGGACTGCAGGCAGTGCAGAGCTCTGGATATCAGGAGCTGGGAAAGAGCAAATTCCACATCTGGGTTTGCCTGCAGCTCCTGCAGCCCCTGGCCCTTGGTGGTGCTCAGAGCTCTGCTGAGCTCCCAGAGCCCCAGTGATTTATTCCTGGGGGCTCTTTGCAGCCTGGATGGGGTTACCAGCCCCTTGTTGTGGTGCTGAGCTCTCCCAGAGCCCCAGTGATTTATTCCTGGGGGCTCTTTGCAGCCTGGATGGGGTTACCAGCCCTTTGTTGCCACAGGAAAACTCTCCCAGGATCCTGGAGGGGCCTCCATCACCAGGGCAGGAGAATTCCCAAATGTGGCACCTCCATCACCAGGGAAAGAGAATTCCCCAATGTGGCACCCTGGTGATGATCCCCCATGATTTAAAGCCATGGGAAAGAATGAAATGGGGGAAAGGAGTGGCGTTGCTGAAGAAATAATAATAATAAAAAAATTAAAAAGGAAATTAAAGATATTAGGGAATTGTGGTTCTTACAGGCAGGAAATAAATGGGAGAGCCAAGGCCAGATTTCTCAGAGCAATTTGGGCACTG
The DNA here is from genome assembly GCA_013397095.1 of Sterrhoptilus dennistouni. Taxonomy (NCBI): domain Eukaryota; kingdom Metazoa; phylum Chordata; class Aves; order Passeriformes; family Zosteropidae; genus Sterrhoptilus; species Sterrhoptilus dennistouni. The sequence goes on along the minus strand of VWZU01017277.1, from coordinate 175,120 downwards.
AATTCCCAGCTCAGGCCTGGCATGGGGCTCCTGTGTGGGGCAGGGGAAGTCAGAAGGTGAGTGGTGAAGGATTCATCCCCTAAAGCTCCTCTGGCAGGCCCAACATTCCAGGAGCTGGGAGAGCTCTCAGGCAGGAGCTGCCCCTGGGATTCGGAAGGAATATTTCTGTGGCCTTGTCCTGCCACAGGGGAGATGAGGGTTGGGAGATGCTTTTCCATCCCTTCACTTGCCAGAGGATGACAGAATCCTTGGGATGGGGAATGTCTGCAGCCTTGGGGTGGCAGCAGTCAGCTTTGCCTGCACTCCTGGGAAACCTGCCTGCTCTTGCCTGGATCGCTCTGGAATTCCAGCCTGGACAGGCACGGGCTGCCCCAAGGACAAACTGCAGCGACAACAACCCCAAATCCCAAGGGAAATGGAATTCTGAGGGCTTGGAGAAGGCAGGGATGGCGAGGGAGGGAGGGAGAGGAGGCAGAGCACAAGCCAGGCAAGGGCAGGGGGGAGTGGAGCTGACCAGGGGTGAGAAGAAAACCTCAGGCACACTCGTGGGTAATCCAGGTGGAGCCTCCTCTCCTCTCCTCTCCTCTCCTCTCCTCTCCTCTCCTCTCCTCGCTCCTGGCTCCTCCTGTGTCCCACCTCAATTCCACCTGGGATCAGATTCCCAACCCTTCCCCAGCAGCTCAGCAGCCACAGGGGAATTCTGTGGCCAAACCTGCCCAGTTTTCCCTTTTTCTATCACTAAAACAGCTCCAGCTGGCACTCCAAGTACAGCTGGCATTTTGGGGTTTGATTTGATCTCACTTCTCCAGATAAACAGGAACCCACGCTGGCCTGAAAGGGAATGAGGAACGGGCTCTGTGGGAATAAACCTCCCCCTGGCTCCTCCTGTGTCCCACCTCAATTCCACTGGGGTCAGATCCCAGCCCTTCCCCAGCAGCCACAGGGGAATTCTGTGGGCAAACCTGCCCAGTTTTCCCTTTTTCCATCACTAAAACAGCCTCAGCTGGCACTCCAAGCACGACTCCAGCTGGCATTTTGGGGTTGTTAAAAACCACTTTTTAACCTCTGCAGCCTCTCCCAGCCCTCCCTTGGCTCTTCCTGCTGCACTGACACCACCAGCACTCACAGATAATTTATCCTGCCTGTGCTTTTCCCATTTAACATCTCACCAAGCCCATTACCCGCGGTGCCACTTCCAATTGGCGCTGGAACGGAAGGTGAAATCCAGACCTTGTAAGGGAGAGGTGATTTTGTTCCACCCCCAGATGGTTCTGCCTCCCACACAGGGTGTCACTTTGGCTAATCCGTTTGTACAAGCTGACAAAAATCTGCCCGTTTTTTCACGGGCGGCCTCTCTGTGAGTGTCACACTGAATTTGCTCAGCGGAACAGGGGGGATCAACCCAAGAAGTGCAGAGCAAAGAGCTGGAGCTCGGTGGGGAACCAGCCTCGGATGGTGTTTGCTCTCCTGCTCCTAAAATGACACTTTTTTTTTTTTTTTTTCCCTGGAAATTGTGGTTTTGTTTTCCTGTTTGTGTCATCCTTAACCCCCCCCCCCCAGACTGGAACCCCCCTGACCTCACCTTGGACCTCCTGTCCATTGTGAAAGTTCAGTGACACCTTTGCTGTTGCACATTAAACAATAAATTTAAAAGGATTAACTCTTCTGGCTGCACTTTTCCACCTCAGCCTGCCTTGGCCCCCAGTGGGGAAAAGCTCCACGAGTCTCCACAGAGCAGAGAAGATCAGGAATCCTAAACTGGGGAGGGGCTGGTGGTCAACTGAGCATCCCCTGACCCTCCTGTTGTGGTTTGAAAGCAAAAACGAGTGAGAGGCTCCAAGTCAGAAATACAATTTAATGAGAAGAAAGGTAAAAAGGTAAAATAAACTAAAATAAATGCAATAACACAAAGGAGCACTGACAGAGTCAGAACACAGCCTGAGCAGGGTGGTGGGAGCAGTCCAGGTGAGGGGCTCTTCCTGAAGCAGTGATCCCACAGAAAGGTCTGGCAGCTCTGCTCCTCTGGGAATCCAGTGGCTCAGGGCTGCTTGTCCTGTCCCAAATCCCAGATTCTCTGCAGGTGGGAATGCTTGGCTCCTCCCCCTGGGCATTGGGAGCATCTCCCAATGGGATGAGGAGTCGTGCAGTGGGTCCTTGATGGCCCATTAAACAGAGAGAGCTCCTGGAGGGAGTTCCCTGTGAGTCCTGGGCAAGGCATTGATGGGCCATGAGCAGAAGAGCCCAAAGGAGGGGCCTGGGAAAACACTGCCCCACCTGGTTCCAACAGCTCATGGGGATGGGGATGGAATAAATACTGTGTGCACATCCTACACCACAACCCAGGACACCTCCACAGTCCTGCAATCCCAACATGAAGATCTCCCCAAGGGCAAGGATTTGGTGCAAATATTCCCTTTTTGGGGAAAAGAGGCACAGGGAAGGGTTGGGTCCACACTGGGAGCTGTTTTTAGGGTGTTTTGAGGACCATCCCACCACAGCTCGGGGAGTTTCCCTGCTCTTGCAGGATTATTTATTGTGATCCATAATTACATGGGGTGATACAGCAGCCAGCAGTTAGTTAATGCTAATTGGATGTAAATTAATTAAGAACACAGTTTGTCACATTCGGTTTGCTCTTTCCCCCCCACTCCACCCAGCACTGGAGAAAAATCAGAATTGTCTCCAGTCCAGGCTGGGGTGACAATGACACCCAAACCAAGGGACAATTTGGCTTTTGGGAGGGACCTTCACCCATTTCTGTTCTCTAAAAGTTCTGGAGTTGAGGAGAGATGGTGATTCCTCCTCGGGAGAAAACACCTGGCCATGGGAAATGATGCAGAGAGCTGAACGCTGTGAGCAGAGAGAGAATTGAGACAGGAGGAGGTGAAACAATCACCTTTCATCTCTCATCACCACACAAACCCCGTGCCTCGCGGAGGAGCTGAGCCTGACAGGAGACAGAGGGACACTGCCAGCTCTGATCCCGCCGTGGATCACCCTGGAATTAGAGAACCAGAGCAAAGTTAATTTGTGTTTCTGTCCCTGTGACACCGGGCTCAGTGACAGTGACAGGGCTGGACGTGGTTCCCATGGAACAGGAATAACGACCCCACCACCCCAGGGGGCTTCAGCAAGGTGGGATTTGGCCTCTTTTCCCAGGAAATCAGGGACAGGGCGAGGGGAAACGGCCTCAAGCTGGGCCAGAGCAGGGTCAGGTTGGGCATCAGGGGGAATTTTCTGCATGGATCTTTTTATTTGATTGGATTTCAGTGCTTTGTATTCACCTTTAGGCAGGGTGTGCCCTGCAGGTGTCCCTGCCAGCCTTGGCACACCAGTTTGTCCAGTTTGCCCATCCCTGGCAGTGCCCAAGGCCAGGCTGGACGGGGCTTGGAGAGCCCTGGGACAGTGGAAGGTGTCCCTGCCCATGGCAGGGGTGGGATGGATGAGCTTTAAGCTCCCTCCCACCCAAAAACCAGAGTGGGATTTTTATACCCTTTTTTCAGGCTGGTGTGCCCCAAATTCAATCAAATCCCAGCTCCTCATCTCTGAAAATTATTAATTACTTGAAAATCCAGATAGTTCCTCCTGTGACAGCCGCAGGGCAAAGCCCAGGGATGGAAAAGGAGAGGTTGGAAAAGGAGTGGCTGGAAGGGGTAAAAGTGGGACAGAAAGCACCAGCACTGCTGGGAGGAGCTGCCAGTTTGGGAGGCAAATCCAGGTGGGATCATTCAGCTCTGGAACACCTGTGCTCCATCCCTGGGAGCCTGGCTGTGCTCACACATTAAATTTTGGGAGCAAAGCTCCAGGAGGAAAAGGGGAAATCCATCAGCACCACCGTGCTCAGGGAGCTGGATGTGCCCTTGCTCAGGATCCCTGGGCACCAGCAGCTGCCCCTGAGCCCCTGGAGCCTCTCACAGAGGGCACATTTCCTGAGCCATTGGGTGTGAAACAGGCTGGACAAGCCTTCAGACACAGCACAGGGTTCTGTGAAAGGATTTGACATCATTAGACACCAAAGGACCTTTAATAATCCAGTCTTCAAGCGAACACTTGCACTGATTGCAGCCCCAGCATAAATCTGACCTTTTCTTACTCTTCATCCCCCAATCCTCCACAGGGGCTGCTCCTGCAGTGCTTAGGAGGTGCCTGCTCCTGTTTAATCTGTCTCCCAGACAAAAGCTTTTCAAAAGAAAATTTTCTGCGTTAATTGCGAGATGTTAAAACACTAAAACAACCAAAAAAAAAAATTAAAAAAAATCCTACTCGGGATGTAGATTTTTTTTTTCCAGCCAAGCCTGAAATCAGCTCCACTTGTGTGCATTTCCAAAAGGCAGCTCTGCAGTGCCAATCATCCAAAGCGAGAGGGGAGGGGAAAGATGTCAGCAAAATTCCCTGGATGCACAGAGCTGGTGAGCAGATCCATGGGCAGCCTGCTGGAATGGCAACTCTGCTGGGGCTATCAAAACTCTTTAGGCATCGAGCTAAAGAAAAAAATGACAAAGCAGCCGGAAAATAATGATTTGTGCTGTGAACCAGAGGCTGGTGGAGACCTCAGCACCAGGAGAAGGATGAGAGCCTGTAAAGAGATGCTGTTAACCCCAGATCCCTGTCAGGCAGGTGCAGCTACAGGGGGAGCCACAAATCTCCGTGGAGGAAAATTGATTGTGGGCCTGGAGTGATGTAAATCTTCCTCATTTAAATCTGTGTTTGGAAAGCATTGGAGCTGAGGGCGCTCAGGAGAGGAGCAAAGGTGCCAAGTGGAGCTGAAACAACAGCAAATGGCCCAGCTCAGGTAGGAGCTCTCAGGTGGAGACAGCCCCAGTGTTGTGGCTTGAAAGCAAAACGAGTGAGAGGCTTCAAGTCAGAAATATAATTTAATAAGAAGAAAGGGAAAAAGGTAAAAAATAAAATAAAATAAATGCGATAACACAAAGGAGCACTGCCAGAGTCAGAACACACCCTGAGCAGGGTGGTGGGAGCAGTCCAGGTGAGGGGCTCTTCCTGAAGCAGTGATCCCACAGAAAGGTCTGGCAGCTCTGCTCCTCTGGGAATCCAGTGGCTCAGGGCTGCTTGTCCTGTCCCAAATCCCAGAGTCTCTGCAGGTGGGAATGCTTGGCTCCTCCCCCTGGGCATTGGGAGCATCTCCCAATGGGATGAGGAGTCGTGCAGTGGGTCCTTGCTGGCCCATTAAACAGAGAGAGCTCCTGGAGGGAGTTCCCTGTGAGTCCTGGGCAAGGCATTGATGGGCCATGAGCAGAAGAGCCCAAAGGAGGGGCCTGGGAAAACACTGCCCCACCTGGTTCCAGCAGCTCATGGGGATGGGGATGGAATAAATACTGTGTGTACATCCTACACTAAATCCAGGACACAAACCCAGCCAGGAGAGTTCTGGCACGTCCCAGCTGGACTCTGTGGGGAGCCTGGATTTGCTGGGAATGGGGGGAAGCTGCAAGCTCTGGAACTCTGGGCAGTTTGTGCTGGAAGCAGCAGCAATTCCTGCAGAAATCATGGATTTGCACAGGAGATAGGGCTGGGCCTTGAGTCCTTCCCTCGTGGTGGGCACAGGATTTCCTGGGCTGGGTTTGCTCCAGAGCAGCCAAAGGTGGGTTTTGTCCTCTGAGAACTGCCCTCACTCTGCCTCAACTGAGGTTTTGAGGTGGGGGTTTTTCCCTTTCCCAGTTACCCAGTGCTGCAATGTGCATTTTGGGATTTCAAAAGTTCTGTATGGTTTTTGTTATTGAGTTTCTGTAGTGGTTCATTCCTACCCCCATCCCCTTTCCCTAATCCCTGTCGTTATCCCCTCAATACCCTCTCCCAGTCCATTGTACCTTCCATTGTACCTTATCAATGGACACACCCTGGTACTTGATGGCCCTGGCAAAGCCAGGTGGTTCAGCCAAGGCTTCAGGTGTCCCCACACCCCTTTTGCCCCAAAATGGCCATGTCAGTGCCCCCTGTACCTAAATCACTCCCCCTCATTTCCATCAGTAGCACCCCTGAACTTAAGGGGAGGTAAGAGCCAAAATCCTCACTCACACACCCACAAATAAACCCCTTCCTAATTACCACCCAGTGTGAGTCGTCTCCTTCTTCCAAGCAAGATCACGTCTCAGTCTGAAATCTGGACCCAAGGGAACAACTCGTTTATGTGGGATCTGAAGAGCAGAGCTGGCCAGGGGGATGAGGATGAAGAACCATAACCCAGGATTGACTCCTCAGCTGTGGCAACACCTCATGGAAATGATCTGAAGCAGCTGGGGCTGCCCTCCCTGGGAATTCTGTCAAAATCCTGCAGCTCCAGTAAAACTGCACCTGAAGTTTCTAAATAAAAAGCACAAGGGAAGAATCCCAGTGAACGTTCCTGGGATTTTTGCTCCAGTTCCACTCTACAAACAGTTTCCAAGAGATGCTTTGGGACAGAATAAAAAAAAAAACAACTGTGCTGGGTCACCTCTGACATCCCTCTCCCTGTGTCCCTCTGTGTCCCCTGGGACAGCCTGGATTCCCCCAGCATCTCTCAGGCTCTCAGGACTGGTTCATGAACTCAGAAAAACCAGCATTTTCATCTGTCAGTTTGGTCCCTCTGGCTGTAAATACAGGCCCAGCCTCGCAGAGAGGAGATCTAAGCTCTGATAAGCTCTGATCTGCTTCAGAGGGGAGCAGCAGAGAGGTGAAAGTGAAAAACCTGATAAGAAGAGAAAAACGGCGCTGAGTTTTAAATCACTAAAGAGATTTTTTTTTTTAAGAGCGGGGAGAAAAGAGAGTGAGAAATAAACCACTGGTGTTAAGGGCAGGTTGTTCAGTAAGTTCCTCAGCCCTTTGGGGTGACAGAATTTGGGAAGAGCTGAGGATCTCACATTTAATGCTGTCTCCAAGCACACCTGGAACATCCTTTTAGGATGGGTTATCAGTGCCGTGACACGGAGACAAGACAAGGATCAGGACAACTGCAGCACTTCCCACAATAAATATTCATTCCTTCCTTCCCTGGGCCACTCCAGCCACGTCCCGGCAGCTCCAGGTGCGCTGGGAGCTCAGGGATCCCCTCGTTGGTGCCCCAAATGATCCGTGTCTGGATCTGCAGCTGGGGCACGGCAGGAGAAGGTGACCAGGCTGAGTTCAGGTGTCACTGTCAGTGGAGCTGCAGGAACATCCCTGTCTGTGCAGGGACAACTCCCTTTGAGGGCTGGCCTGGCTGTGGGGTGACTTCAGCCTGTCCTGACCCTCAGAACAGCACATCTGGAGCCCTGGCCCGACTGTGGGGTGAGTTCAGCCCATCCTGACCCTCAGAAGAGCACATTTGGAACTCTGGGTGTTTTCAGCCTGTCCTGATAGTCAGAATAGCATGTTTTTATCTCAGTCCTGGCTATGGGATGTTTTCGGCCCATCCTACAATTGTAACAGCACATTTGGAGCTCTATCCTGGCTTTGAGGTGTCTCCAGCCTGTCCTGACAGCCAGAAAAGCTCATTTCTATCTCGATCCTGGCTATGGGATATTTTCAGCCCATCCTATTGTCGTAACAGCACATTTGGAGCTCTGTCCTGGCTTTGGGGTGTTTTCAGCCTGTCCTGACAGCCAGAGCAGCACATTTTCATCCCTGTCCTGGCCATGGGATGTTTTCAGCCCGTCCTGACAGCCAGAAAAGCACATTTTGATCCCAATTCTGACCGTGGGGTTTCCATCCTGCCCTGACAGGGCACATTTTGATCCCTGTCCTGGCTGTGGGATGTTTTCAGCCTGTCCCAACAGTCTCACATCCCCTTTGGAAGAGCCCTGTGGTCCCGTTCTCCCTCTGGGACAAAGATAAATAGGAAATAACCATAAGCAGTCACCAGGGAAGGCCCATTTGTGCCAAAATTATCTCCCTCAGTGCCCCTGGCTCGGGGACACTGTCCCTGTCCCCATGGCTGGGATCTGCCCCCAGCACAGCAGCTCCAGCCCCATCCCCAGGGCACAAACAGCCCCACAAAACCAGGAGCTGCTCGGGTCAGGCGCTTTTAATGGGGCTCCTTTAGGGCTTTATTCTGTCCAATTCTGATTTTTACCCTTGTCCCGCAGGAGAGCAGAGGAATAACCCTCAGGCTGATAAATCATTCCCTTCCCTGTTCCTGATATTTTGTGCTTCCACCTCCTTTTTTTGGGATGACTGTGAAAGTTCTGGGGTTGTGTGTGCTCCATGTTAGAGGAGGAGAAGAAAGTGTTTTATCATTAGTGAGGTTGATTCCATGCAATTAGAAGGGGAATGACCATTGTGTCGGGACAAACGGCACAATTTCCGTTGCCTGTTCCGTGTTAGAGGAGGAGAAGAAAGTGTTTTATCATTAGTGAGGTTGATTCCGTGCAATTAGAAGGGGAAGGACCATTGTGTCGGGACAAACGGCACAATTCCCGTTGCCTGTTCCGTGTTAGAGGAGGAGAAGAAAGTGTTTTATCATTAGTGAGGTTGATTCCGTGCAATTAGAAGGGGAATGACCATTGTGTCGGGACAAACGGCACAATTCCCGTTGCCTGATACGCGTTAGAGGAGGAGAAGAAAGTGTTTTATCATTAGTGAGGTTGATTCCACATAATTAGAGGGGGAAGGACCATTGTGTCGGGACAAACGGCACAATTCCCGTTGCCTGATCTGCATTAGAGGAGGAGAAGAAAGTGTTTTATCATTAGTGAGGTTGATTCCACGCAATTAGAGGGGGAACGACCACTGAGAGAGGACAAACGGCATAATTCCCATTGCCCCATTAGGAATCAGATCTTTTTCCCTCCCACGAATCTCCCGCCTCACAGAAATATAAAAGCCGCGAAAGCCATCAAAAGCAGGTTGGCGAAGTTCACTGAATTTTTTTTCCCTCTATTTCATAATCAAAAGTAATTGGAAATGCTACAGAGGACCGTTAAAGTTAAATTTCCGCCGTGCTGGAGTGCACATCAAAGAGCAGATGCTCAACACGGTGTCAAAAAAGGGTGAAATTACCCCGTAAATCACCGCTGATATTCACATTTTTGAGAAGGCGCTGTGGGGAGGAGGAGGAGGGCGGATGGGGAATGTGACTAAGGGAGGGAACTTTAATGACATTTGTGATGGCACTGGGGACAAAGCTGAGACCTGAGCGCGACCTAAACCAGGGGGAAATAAACAAGGAGCTGTGAAAGTGACTGGGGCCGTGAACTTTCGGGGCACAGGATGTGCTTTTATTACAGAATCAGACACGAGACCGTTTTCAGAAGCTCCAAAAAACGTGTAAAGTTGGGTTTTAACACTCCTAAAGCTGTAGAATAATCGCAGTGATGGAATGAGCAAAAAGTCACATCCCTAAAAAGTCACGTCCCTAAAAAGTCACGTCCCTTAAAAATCACGTCCCTTAAAAGTCACCACTCCCTGCCCTATTTCCAACAAATGGTGGAAACAAATTCCTGGCTCCTGGAAAACACAGAGTCATCCAAACCATCCTCACTTTGCAGTCAGGAGGAGCCTGGCCCTTCCACGGAGAGCTGCAAACCCAAAAAAACAGAGAGGGATTTGTTCAGGCCCTTCTAAAATAGGGATTTCGACCCATTTTGTGATGTTTTGGAGCATTAAATGAACGTATAAAAAGGTCTTCAAAGCGGTAATAAACTCAGCTGCCTCCTCAGTGTCACCTGGGTGGTCACCTGCCACGGTAAATCCTCGGGAATTCTCATCTGCTGTCACAGAAACAAGGCCAGGGATGTTTGGTTCAGAGTGGGACATGAAAGAAACACCATTTAAAAGGCACCTCCAGGAGGGTGTCAGGGCCATGCAGAGCTTTAGGGCGGGCCGGGTTTAGAAGCAGTGAGGCAACGAGGACAAAAGCCTTTTCCTTCTAAGCAGAGCTGGCAAAAAAAATGTTTCTTTTTAATCTCTTTTTTCCCTCTCCTGTGGGCAGATGAAATGCTGGAGGTGGGCAATGAGGGCACCCTGTTGATATCCAGCTGACACAAACCCAAATGCTGATGTTCAGCATTCCCCAGCCCTTATAATTCCTGGTTTACAAACCCAAATATTGCTGAGTTTGGCACGGGAAGAGGTTCTCTGTCGTGCCTGGTTAATTGTCCCAGAAATTCCACTGCCAGAAGGGACTGGGGGAATCAGGCTTGGGATTGAACTTGAGCTCTGATCCCAGGTTCCAGCAGAGGGATGACAGTGTCTGCAGGAGGTGGGGAAGAACAAAGCAAATTGATAAAATAAAGATCAGATGCGGTGGCCAAAGTCCTTTGAGTGAGAGTTGACATCTGCCAGGCAGGGCTGCCTGAGGGATCCCAGCAGGGCTGGGAATGGGAGGGTGAGGATAAAAGCCAGTGCTGGAGGGCACCAGGAAAATCATCACAGTTNAGGAAGGAAGGATGGAAGGAAGGAAGGAAGGAAGGAAGGAAGGAAGGAAGGAAGGAAGCAAAATTCAACCTCACCCCGTTCCCCCTGCCCTGGGCACAGACACCTCCCACTGCCCCAGGGTGTTCCAGCCTGGCCTTGGGTGTAGGATCATCCGTGGACAGCAGTGAGAGGGAACTCTGCAGAGCTGAGATATTCTAGAAACACGGGGGTTTATTGCAGGGTGGTGGGTAAAAAGGGCTTTGCCTTCAGCCACCAGCCTGGGCTGGAGGGAACCCCAAAGAGAGAAAAAGGGGTTCACTGGGGTCCCTTGGTAGCTCATTCCGTTTCCTTTGGGATCTGAGGCATTTCCAAATGAGGACTGACCCAAACCCTTCAGCCTGGGGACGTGCTGACCTCGCTGATGGCACCGTGTGGTGTCTGAGGGGTCACTGGGGTCCCTTGGTATCTCATCCCAGGGTGTGGGTGGGGACAGCAGACCCTGCTCAGCCTCTCCATCCTGCTGGGATCAGGAATTCCTGCGAGGCTTTAATCTGGGACTCTCCCACACGGCCCCAGCTGCCACAGGCCCCGTTGTACCGTAATTAACACCTTGTGCCGGCCTGATGAGTGACACGCCAATGACAGGGAGGGGACATCACCTTGTCACCGCTGGCTTTGACTGGGCTGTCCCTCAATTGTCACCATTATGGGGAAATCGACCCCTTTCCCAGCTCCCTGTGCTCCCTGCCAAGGACAGGATGGGGTTGTGTCACCTGTGTCACCTGGCCTGACGTGACAGGTGGCAGAGGTGCCACCGCCCCTGCCCTCAGCCAGCTCCCGGCGCTGCAGGATTTTACAAATTGTGTTTAGCTTTTAATGATTCGCTGGAACATGCTTGATTAAAAAGCTGCCAGAATTCCAAACCTAATGAACCTTAAACTTCTACATTAGATCCATTAATTATCCCGGTCCCGGTGGCACACGCGGGGATGTTTCCCTGCTGCATTCGTATGAAAATGGAGAGTTTCTGCAAGAATTACATTAAAAAAAATTAGACAAATAACAAGGCTCCATCGTGAAAGCTGTTGTTGCCTCTGAATTAAGTTACTGTCTTTTGTTTTCTTCTTCTTTAATTAATCATTCCCAAGGCATTGCTGGAGGCCCGGGGGGAGGTGGGGAGCAGCAGCGATAAGTGATGGCTTTGTCACCAGTGTCACCGTGCAGTGACAAACGGGAGGGGAGGGATGGGGACACCAATTCTCTGTCATTCACATTGCAGGGAGCTGCTCTGGGATGATCCAGGGGTTTCTGATTTATAGGGAAGCACTGGTCAGTGTTTACAGACCCCACAATGCATAAAGGATCACATCCAAAGGATCCTGGATGCTGCCAGGGGATCAGGGAGTCCTGGGATGATTTGGGACCCCAAAGCCCACCCAGTGCAGGGACACCTCCCACTATCCCAGTGCTCCAAGCCCTGGACACTTGGACACGGAGAGAAAACCCTTTTCAAGATCTTATTCAGAGAATCACAGACTCGTTCAGGCTGGAGGAAACCTCTCAGGTCACCTCTAGGGTTGGGGACAACCTGAGCTCTGAGCCAGCTCCCCTCCCTCACCTGTGCCTGACAGTGCTGGGGGGAGTTCAGAATCCATGGCAGGTTCAGTCCTCCCCATTCCCCGGGAAATGGATTGCACATTCCCCTGCAGCCAAGCAGGAGACTGTTAATTAGCTAATTATTGCCCAGCATACGTTCTAGGGGCTGGCTTGGTCTCCTGAACTCCCACTTCATATTCCAGGCGTTTCCGCACGGGAATTCAGAGGGATAACAGGGCACACACTAATCCAGAGCTCTGCCTTTCATCCTGGCTGAAGAGACACCAGACTGCTGGGATGATCTCCTGGAGGGAGGGGCTGGGGCCTCTCCCTGTGCTCTCACCTCTCCCTCAGCCCTCCCCACCCCTTTTCTCCTCCTGCTTTGCTCCTGGCCAGTGTGGAATGGGATCTGTGGCAGCTTTTCTGTCTGGGCTGCACCTTCTCTATGGAGCAGATCACAGCAGCTCCTCTTGGCCCTTCCCTTCCCTTCCCTTCCCTTCCCTTCCCTTCCCTTCCCTGCCCCTTGGGCAGGGGTTGGGTTTTCCTCCCCATTTTTCCCCCTGGTGGCCTGTCCCCATCCTGGCTGTCACAGGAGCAGCAGAAGGATCCATCCTGCTGGGCACAAATCCTGATTTATCCCCAGTGTTTAATGCTTTTGTTCCGCCCCGTGGCACACGCTGTTCATAAGCCATGTAAATCCAGAGAGCCGGGATTTGGAGAGACTTAAAATTAAAGAAAGAGCTTGTCAGTTTAAACTTTTTTTTTCCTCCCTTTTCTCCCTTCATCCCATTCTGCACAGCAATAATGAGGGGGACAGCAGAGATGGCTCAGGGTGCCTGTCCCAAGCAGCAGCCAGGACCATCCCCAGCTGATCCTTCACTGCAAAAACACTCTCAGCACTGACAGTCACTGCAGCAAAGAGCCCAAATAACCCCGGCAGGTTTTCTTTTGCTTGCACCGAATTTACCTTTTGTCTTTTTGCTCCTCATTGGGAAGCAGCTGTGGGGCCAGGATTGAGGGTTTGGGTGGGATCCCAAGCCTGACACCCCCCCGGCTGTCCCCTCCTGGCAGGGACTTGTGCAGAGCCACAAGGTCCCCCCTGAGCCTCCTTTTCTCCAGGCTCAGCCCCTTTCCAGCTCCCTCAGCCCCTCCTGGGGCTCCAGACCCTTCCCCAGCTCCATTCCCTGCCCTGGACATGCTCCAGCCCCTCAGTGTCCTTTTTTTGAGGGGCCCAAAGCTGCCTCAGCAGTGGGGTGTCCTTGGGCAGACACCCAGATCCAGCCTCTAAAAGAACTGGACTCTCTCTATGGTCCTGAAGGGTCCAAAAAACGCTCCATTTGCTGGGGAGGGTGAATTCCTGCTCCCTGTGGGACCCTGAGGCTGCACATGGACACACAGACACACAGACAAACACACATCCCTGTGTCCCCTGTTACCAGGGGCTGGGCTGGGCCATGGGGACATCCCTGTGCCCCTGTCACCAGGGGCTTGCCCTTGGGGACATCCCCTCGTCACCACGACACCCCTGGCCAGGAGCAGCAACTCCTGAATTTGGGACTTGGGCTCTTCCTGGGCTGTTCCCAGGTCTGTACCCAGGATCCAACCCCACCAAACACCCCAAGAACGTGGGGTCAGGTTGGGCTCTGGCCCCTCTTGCAGGGATGGTGTCGGCAGGGGCTGATACAGCAACCAAACACTAAAACCTCCGATTTCTTTGTGCCCTTAGAGGAACTTTATCCCAGGCCTGCATCTCCTGCCACCAAACCCGGCTGTTCCTCCACCCAGCCCCTGCATTATGTGGCAATTACTCCCTCTGTGTTTCTCCTCCCTCCCTCCATAATCTCATTTTAATGTGCATGCCACAGTTTTAATAAACCCGAGTTCAAAGGATGAGCAATTATACAAATCTCTCATTTCACACATGAAAAGCGTGGTTTTAAACTTGTCAGCACAAAAAAAAAAAATTAAAAAAAAATAAAAAATAGAGGCATTTCTTTGATTCCCTTCTCACTGCAATTACCTCATGTCTGCTGTTGGTTTCAGCTGGTGTAAATCCTCCCAACCGCCTTTGATTCCAGGGTCTTACCCCACTGGAATTGTTGGCTCCGAGGTGGATTAGTGCAACTTTCCAGATAAGAAATGAGGTTGGAGTTTATCCACAGCCCGAATGGAAACAGCGAGGTTTGGTGCCCTGCTTGGGCTCACTCCCCAGGGGAAATTTTTATCCTCTCTGAGCATTTTGTTTACACTTTATAAAAAAAAAATAATTTCCTGCTGAGCTGTGGAGGAGAAATCATCTCCCAGAAGATTAAAAAGGTGAGGGATCCAATTCCCGTCATTTCTGTGGCTGTTCCCAAACTTGTAAAAAAAAAAGGGGGGGAAAAAAATGCTCTTAATTCCAAAGGATGAGGGAGGGATTGGGCATTTGGCTGCATGTCTGGGGTGCCTCTGAACAGCTCCAGGGAGATCCCTTTTATCTTGGAATACCAGGATTGGTGGGATGCTGCAGGTTCATGGATGAGCCCCTTCCTGGGTCCCACACTTTGCCACCTCCAGAGCTGCTTCTGGAGTTCATCAGTGCTGGGCAGGGGCTTCCCAATGCTCTGGAGCTCAGAAATCCTGGATTTCAGAGCAGAAAGTGTGTCTCAGCACATCCCTGGGGATGGAAAAATCTTTTTTCAGCAGCAGGTTGGGTAAAGCCCATCCTTGGTGGGATTTTCTCCACTCCTCCCATCCATGTGCATTAAAAGAAGATGGAAAATCGGAGTGGAAACTTTTATTCCTGGTGGCTCCAACCTGCAGGAGCCTCTTCCACTTTTCCTGGAGCAGAATGAAGCGACAGGCTCGGGGGAACAAAACCGTGGCAGTGCTAAAGAATTCGCTGGAAAAAAAAAAAAAAAAGCCTGGAATTGATAAATGGAAATCTTCCCTCAGCCCCCGTCCTTGGAGCTGGCTCAGAGCTGGCACTTTGCAGAGCTCTGTGCTCTGCTCTGGCGAGAGGTGACGCCGGGAGTGCAAAACCTCACACGTTTCTCATCATCCAGAGTCTCCTGGGGGTGAAAACCAGCAGAGGCAGCTCTGTGACATCCCCACCTGTAGAAGCATCCACGACTTACAGGGACAAGGTGCTCTGCACACCTGAGATATTCTAGAATATGTGGTTTTATTGCAAGGGCCGTGGGTAGAAAGGGCTTTGCCTTCAGCCACCAGCCTGGGCTGGAGGGGAGTCCCAGAGAGAGAAGGAGAGAGAGCAAGAGGGTTTGGGCTGAGGAGAGGGGAGAGAGAGAGCAAGGGGCAGGGTCAGAGTGCAGGGGGAAGAG
>VWZU01017277.1:136555-156071 GCA_013397095.1 Sterrhoptilus dennistouni | reverse complement strand
AAAAAAAAAAAAAAAGGGCTCCTCAATCCCACGCTGAGGAATTCAGCTCTGCAGAACTCCGGGACAGCCAAACCCCCACAGCAGTGTGAGCTGGGTTTGACAGGTGATAATTAACTGCTGATAATATAATTACAGTTTTGAGGCAAAATTGGGTTTCATTAAAAGCTACTCAGCATTTGCGTGGCGTGAGACAACCCCCTCCAAGCAGGAACGTTCAGAGTTAAGTCACTGTTGGCATGTTTACCTTGTGCTGAACATGGATCCTGTGGGGGAAATCCAAGGATCCCATTTTCCCGTGGAGCTGGAGATGTTTTGTCACCTCCCAGGGCTTTGGGTGTGAGGGAGGCAGTGGCCCAGGCACTGCTCCTGGGAGGGAATTGTTGTGTCAGCCACACCAGCCTGCAGGAAATACAAATTGAGGGAATTAAGTCCTTGGAAGGAGCCTTTCCCTTCAGAGGGGAGGACTGGCCCTTTCCATGAGCGTGGATATCACAGGGTGGATCGGGATGTGATAACCTGGGCCTGTTCCAGAGGATTGTACCCGATGTAGGGGGGCACAAATAGAAGGGACCTAATTCTGTGGGACTGGGGCACATCTTGGCACAGTTGCCATTGGATGTTCCAGATTCCAGAGAGGAAAACGGGCACCTCAGAGACCCCTCTGACCCCTCCCATGACTGCTCCTTGTCCTTTAATGCTGCAATTCCTCATGGGCTGGAGCCCTTCTCTGCTCCTGCCTCGAGGTGGGGAGCGCCCGGTGTGGAGCTGTCCCCAACCTCTGTTCCTGCTGACCAGGGCTGTGGAGCTGTCCCCAACCTCTGTTCCTGCTGACCAGAGGTGTGNCCCAACCTCTGTTCCTGCTGACCAGGGCTGTGGAGCTGTCCCCAACCTCTGTTCCTGCTGACCAGGGCTGTGGAGCTGTCCCCAACCCCTTTCTTTCCCTCTTCCTGCTGACCAGGGCTGTGGAGCTGTCCCCATCCCTATTGCTGTCCCTGTTCCTGCTGACCGGGGGAATTGAGCTGTCCCC
Source organism: Sterrhoptilus dennistouni (assembly GCA_013397095.1). Lineage (NCBI taxonomy): Eukaryota > Metazoa > Chordata > Aves > Passeriformes > Zosteropidae > Sterrhoptilus > Sterrhoptilus dennistouni. The sequence goes on along the minus strand of VWZU01017277.1, from coordinate 155,044 downwards.
AACCCTTTTCTGCCCCTGTTCCTGCTGACCAGGAGTGTGGAGCTGTCCCTGACCCCTTCCTGTCCCTCCTGTTCCTGCTGCCCACAGCTGTCCTTGGCATTGGGAATTCCCAGCCTGGTTTTGGGAAGGAGCAGAACAGAATCACAGTTTCTGCTCAGAGCTTCTGGTGCTGCTCATTGCAAAAAAAGAGAAAAGTCAAATCACCCAGATCGAGGAGAGGCCGTGGCCAAGACCTGAGAAAAATCAGACTCATTAACTTGCAGATTTCCCCACCCTCTGGGTTTCCAAATATGCAAGTGTTCTATAGTAAATTATGCTTTTCAAAGGTTAATTTTTAATAAGGCGGTAAATGTATTTAAACAATGATTATTAAAAAAAAAGAAAAAAAGAGTGTGAGGTTTACAATGTAAGAGGTAATTATCTTCTCCAGAACAGTTCTAACAATGCAGCTCATTCTTGTCTGCAGTGATCCTTTGGTATTTGTTTAACCTGCAGTGAGGTTCTTATTAAACCCAGCTGAAATGGGTGTAATTCCAGGCATCACAGCACATTTCAAGGAAAAACAGCTCTGGCTGAACCTGAGCTCCTTTCCCTGCCAGTTACAGCTGTCTTGTTATGTCACAACAATTTGTCCCCAAAGCTCTTGAGCTCTACCAGAGGCAGCTGCAGAGGGTTTGGCACCCAAAGCTCAGTCCCAAACCAATGAAATCCCCAAACCAATGAAATCCCCAAACCAATGAAATCCCCACTGCCCGTCCAAATCTCCTGTTCTCTGCGTGGGGATTTTATCCAGCAGGGCAGGAGCTGCTCCCCTGCTTCAGCTGGAGCTGGAGGAGTGGAAATATCCCAATCCAGAGGGGTGAGATCACCAATCCCTCCCCTCAGGTTTTTATGGATCTTTCTCTCACCTGAGATTCCAAGGCTGGAGGTTCATGTGGGTCCGAGGGAGTGTTTTTCCCTCCTGAACTCTGAAGGGTTTGAGTCTGACTCTGTGTCTCTGGGCTTGGTGTGAGAATGATGTGGAGTCTCAAGGTCTTGGTTTTCAGGTTTCTCATGTTGTTTATTAATTTTCATCTTACAATTCTCTGTGTCCGGCCAAGGTGTTCACAGCAGCTCGGACACGAGGGGACTGCCCTGTGATGGGAGGTCACTCTTCATATAACGACATGGTTATTGTTTACAATTCTGTGCCGATGTCTAACACCTGTACATGAAGGGTCATCTCAACTCTGCCCCAATCCACTGAAACCACCTTGTGCCCACGTCACTGCAGACAATGGAGGCCAAGGGAGAAGAAGAAGAACTCAGGGTTCCACCCTAATTCCACCATCTTGTCCCCTTTGCACCTACATTCTAAAAACCCCAAAACTACAAAATCTTCCACCTGGTGATAACCTACACCACTGTCTGTCACACATTTGTGACTTGCAATTCTTCTCTCTGTGTTGGATGTTTTTCTCATGGACCAAAATCAAAGCCTGTGTCCTCCTGGGCTCTGTGCCAGGCAAACCCCCCTGCACAGACCCCAGACCCTCTTTTTGGGGTCCCAGGCCTCTCTGCCGAGGTCTGTGACCTTCCAGGGTGCCCAGAGGGATGCCCTGCACTCCAGCACCCTCCATTCAGAGCCATCTCAGGGGTGCAGCTGCTGCAGCAGAGGGAGGCAGAAGCAAAACCCTCCTCAGCACCCCCTGAACAAGAGGCTGCTGATGGGAGGGGGTGAATTCTCCCCATCCCACTTGTGTGTCCTGGGGTGACCCCACCAAAAGCTGCCAGTGGAGAGACCTGGCAGCTCAAACTCAGCTGGTGCTGCTGCTGCCTCAGCCTGGAGTCTCTGTGAGGGTTTTTTCCCCCCACACAGTAGCATCTCTTTCATGGATGATTGGTAATAGAAGTTTCATTATGAGATCACAAAACACTGGGGGATATGTTAATGTGCTTCAGCGTGTAATCCAGAATAATATCATTGCAAGGAATTGCATTTTGTCTGCAACCGAGGCAGCAAATAGGAGCTGCTTCTGCTTCTTTTCCAGCATTAATATCTATTGCTGAATTAATGCTTTCCTTCCCACAATCCTGGGTAAAATTGCCCAAATGTGCATTGTGCTGATTTATACAGGTACAGGCCCATTTGCTATAAACAAGGAGCACAGGGAGGGGTTTTGATCTTTCAAATGGATGTTTTGAGGCATCGGGGTTGCTGTAAGGATCTCAGCTCTGAGCTCCCTCTGCTTTGTGGGGATCACAGAGCAGTTGTAACAACCCCCAGGATGTTTCACCTGCTTTTCTCTGGGGGAACAAACCTTTGGGGCTGAGCAGGGCCCCTTCTGACCTCACCAGGGGCTGTTCTGGGTGAGCAAAATCCTGTACCAGGAGCTCGAGCCTGGGTCACACGAGGATGTGGGGTCTCCTCCTGTGGTAAATTGGAGATGTGCCCTCCTCCCGTGCCCTGATCTGGGGTAAATCTCAGAGATGCCCTCAGTGCTGTGGCCTGTTGTAGGAGCATCCGTGGACAGCAGGGAGAGGGAACTCTGCAGAGCTGAGATATTCCAGAAACACGGGGGTTTATTGCAAGGGCCGTGGGTAAAAAGGGCTTTGCCTTCAGCCACCAGCCTGGGCTGGAGGGAACCCCAAAGAGAGAGGGGGAGAGAGGGGGGGTGAGGGGAGGGAGGTAAAAGAGCTGAGAGGGGTAAGAGAGAGGTAAGAGTAAGAGAGGGAGGACCTTGTTCCAATCCATTCCATCTCCTTTTGTGTTGAATATTCTAATTTACAGTGACCAACCGGCGCCAGATACAAACCCTACAGACTTTGTCTGCAGCCCATGAGAACTGCTCTAGCACCACATCATCCTGTATTCTAAACTCTAAAGAGACTTTTCTTATCCACCTTTTCCCTGATGCCTTGGCAGGGTGGAGAGGGGCTGCACCCTTGGCTCCTCTTGTTTTCTGTCCTTCCAGCCCAAACCATCCTGGGATTCTGTGATTTAAAAATGGAGCTGTGGAGGTACCAGAGAATCCAAGGGTGAACCATGTGGGATGAGCTGCCCACAGGAGACTTTTGTGTGAGAGGCAGGAAATGAAAGGAGAAAGGACTTGGGGAGGATTTGCTGCTCCCTCAGCAGGTACAAAACAGCTACAGGAGAAGCTTCCCGTGTTTTCTCATGTTTTCAAACTCTTCTCCTCACGTCAGGAGATCAGAGTTCACTTCCATCACCAACCTTCACCTGGGGTCACACCAGGAAGGCTCTGGCTTGACCTCCCTTCCCTCTTCCCAGAGTTACAGACTCCAGGCTTTCCTCTAAAATACACTGAAATATCAGAACCCCCCTTGTACGGGTTTGGCCCCTGGCACTCACCTTGTCCCTGACCTACCTGAATCCAGGTTATTTTCCACCTCAGAGTGCAGCTTTCAGCACAGCAGCTCCCTGAGGCCTCTCTCTTCATTACCTGCCTGTTGCTAATTAGATTTCTGAAGGTTTCTTTCTGCTCAGCAACCCTTAAACATCAACTTCCACATCTCTGGGTCCCTTCTGGGACCAACCCTGTTGGCCACCAGGACTCAATCTGGTGGGTCTGGAAACGTTTCAAACGCTGCAGCACGGCCAGGAGTCCATCTGTCAAGTTGAGCATCTGTGGCTCACAGTTCCAGCTGGTTTGTCCACAGAGTACGGGAAATTCGAAACGTGCTTCTGCTTTTTCAGGGCAAGGACAAGGATAAAGCCTTCCCTGATCAGCTGAAATACGGCTGGAGCTGTCACAGATCAGGGATGGATCAATACAGGACTCCCTGAATGTTGGGTTGGACAGGTCCGTGGATGGATGGGATTTGCATAAAAGAGATATACGGCACTGCAGGGAGGAGGAGTGGAAATTCTGCCACCAAAAAATAATAAAATACGCTCGAGAAACCTTTTAGTCTTCCTTGGATGCTTTCCAGCTGAGAATCCCAGTGTTTTTTTATGGAGTAAAGCTCTGTCTGACAGGGCTGCACCAATCAATGGGAGTGGAGCTGCTGCTGCTTGGAGCCCAACGGGGGCTTTGGTTCCACAACAGCCACAGGACTGGGGGAATTTCTGGAATTGGGAAAGATGGGGCAGGAAGGGCTTGTGGATATGATTGTCTGGTAAGAAATACTGGAGATGTAAAACCTGTGAGGGAAATAGAAATGAAGGGCAGCTCTGAGATGTGATCATGGCAGGCAGGAAGACGGGGATGAGCTGGAGATGGGTGGAAGGACAGAAAACAAAAGGAGCCAAGGGTGCAGCCCCTCTCCACCCTGCCAAGGCATCAGGGAAAAGGTGGATAAGAAAAGTCTCTTTAGAGTTTAGAATACAGGATGATGTGGTGATAGAGCAGTTCTCATGGGCTGCAGGCAAAGTCTGTAGGGTTTGTATNTTGGAACAAGGTCTTTGCTCTCTCGCTTACGGTCCCTTCTGGGACCAACCCTCTTACCTCTCTCTCACCCCTCTCAGCTCTTTTCCCTCCCTCCCCTCACCCCCTCTCTCTCCCCCTCTCTCTTTGGGGTTCCCTCCAGCCCAGGCTGGTGGCTGAAGGCAAAGCCCTTTTTACCCACGGCCCTTGCAATAAACCCCCGTGTTTCTGGAATATCTCAGCTCTGCAGAGTTCCCTCTCGCTGCTGTCCATGGATGATCCTACAGTGCATCTGGCCAGGGATAGGAAGGAATTCAGGGGTCTGTCCCTGTACAGTGGGAATATCCCAATTCTTTCACTTGGGGAAAGGCTGGGAAAATAAATCTTTCTGTCCCTAGGAAGGCCTTGCTCCATTCAGCACGTCCTGGAATCCCTCTGGCTCCCAGGAAACCTTGTCCTGCTGCTGGCTGTACTCGGGTCAGACATTTCCTGAGGTCGGAGAGAAGCGTTATAGCCCCGACAGGAACAAGAGAGATGTGCAGGCAAGGAGAATGTGCTTTATTTCCCTCCACCCTGTCAGAAATGATTGCCTTTACTGGGATCTATCCAAGCATCCCTCACAACCTGCACAGAGGACTTTGGTGGATTTATTTCCTTAGCCTGCTTGTTCAAGCCTGTTATTAATCCCCCCTCATCAGCTCAGCTCACTGGAAGAAAACAGAGCTTCTTAAAGAGTTCTTACTGCAAATAAATGCCTCATTACGTTAAACACATTAACCTGAAAACAGTATTTATGTCGAACAGACTAATGAATGCCATTCTGGGGAACACACTTGGAGCCTGCCCCAGCTCAAGCTGAAACACCCACACGCCCAAAAATTCACCCACAGGGAGAGGGAGGTGAGGAGGGGAGAGCAGGACCCTGAGTGGTGCCTCTGCATTGTCAATTCCCATGGTAAAGGAGATTTAGGGACACAGGAGCTTCCCCCAAACCCTGAGAGCTGTACAAATCTACCCACTCCCCCTTGGGTGGTGGGAGAAAATAATTTTTTTTGATTTGGAACAGGAATTTTGCTCATTTTGCCCCTCCTTAAGCATCAAACACTCATTACAAAGGATCTTTCCCAGTGTTTGGTTTAGGTGCTCACAATGGGATTAAATCTGTTCCTGAACAACCTGGGACAGTGGAAGGTGACCCTGCTCAGGAACTGGGTGGGTTTTACAGCCCCTTCCAACCCAAACCCTTCCAGGATTCCATGAAACACCCAGTGAAGGGACTGGGAACTCCCTGAAAATGCCCCAGACTTCCCAGTTTAAAAGGCTTTACTGGGGACCAGCTTTTTCTGGCCCTGCCCAGCTGCGGCCACCTCCCCTGACACGGATTTCCTCCCTCATGTGGGAAGAGCTGAGCTCCTCACACAGAGCCAGGAGTGTTTGTAAGAGCTCAGGGAGCGAGGACAAATCCTGTGGTGTGTCCCAGAGGTCAGGGACAGCTCCCATGTCCCCAGTGACCTGCAGGGTGTCCTTGGGAAGGAATTTGAGTGCAGGGAGACAAGAGATGCAATCCCAGGCTGGGCAGAGCACACTGTGAGTGCCTTCTGTGGAGCTGCCACCCCACATTAACATTCCAGGCCATGATTCTTCCCTCCCTCACATCCAGCGCCACTCTGAACCCGACATCATTTGAATGCAGCTCGTAAAACCTCCTGCAATTCACCCAAATCGAGGGAGAAGTAGCCAGGAGGGGCTGAGGGGAAGGACAGCAGCAGCCTCATACTAACCAGAGATTGTCCTTAGAGGTGTTTAATCGAAGCCTTCTACAAAAAACAGGCTCAAAAACTTGATGCAGGGACAGCTGGACTCTGGAAAAACCCAGAGCTGGGGGTTGGTGAAAAGGATTTAAGGATTTGGTGGAGCATTTAAAACGCGAGGTGTGGATGTCAATGTTCCCTTCCCTTGGTGCCAGAGTGGGTGGGTGACCCCATCAACGGGCACTGAAGTGGCTCTGACACGCCACGACAAGGTCTCCACAAATAAACAGCCACGGGCCCTCCGTGCGGCCTCCACACGGCTCAGCCCCGCTGCTCCTCACAGGGAAGAACCACTAACCAGCTCTGCTCTCCCAAAAACACCAACCCGCAGAGCCACAGGGCTGAGCAAGCTGGGGGACGTGGGTGGCACTCCTGGAGACTCTGGGGTGGCTGTCGCCCTGCGTTTTCTTGCTTTCAAGTGTTCGAGTCTTTGCAGCCTGATTCTCACACTGTTTCATGCGAACTATATGTATTTTTATTTTATTTTATATTTTATTTTTGTGTTTTGCATAGTTCTTCTCTGAGAGGAGAACTTGATTGATGGTCAGAGGGACCAATGAGGTCATGAGGCTGTAACCTCCTTGGGCCAATCCTGGCCTTCTGCAAAAAGTGTATATAAAAAGTTTTATATATATATATTTTTATATATATATAAAAAACATGCCAGGTGTCACAGGGCCACCCTCCCGTCCCCTTGAAATAAATGAATAAAATCTAAAAGGCTCCAAGTTATGTAAAGCTGCCTGTTATGAGGTTATTTAAAAGACTTCAAGTTTTGTACCTTATGTGTTGTTTGTTATGAAGTCAAGAAGGTTGTGCTATTATTTATCAGTCAGTTCTAACTGTTTGTGCTGCATTTGTGTCAAATTTGTACCCTCAAACCTCCCTTCTTCCCCAAAACCCAAAATCCCCTTACCTCCCATTGGACTGGGCTCTCACTGCTCCCTGCCTGCTCATCAAAACCCTGGCACCGCCCAATATGGAAATCAAGGGACTCCCATGATGCTCAGCTCCAAGCAGAAGTCCAATTAACGCCAAAAACTCCCCAGAACAACGAGCCAACACGAAATCTACACTCATAAAGGGCACTCCTGGGTGAGAGGTCTGGGGGAGGCACCCAGGGATGCCAATTCTCAGGGTGGGTTTGCTCACCCGAGATCAAAGTTGTTTAAAGTCCTTGGCCCTCTAAAAGCCCCGAGTCGCGTTGGTAGAAAAAAGTGGAGTGTTCAAGGCTTTGTTTTCAGGTTTCTCATGTAACTCCAGAAGGGAGGGGGTGACTGCCTTCCCTGATAACAAGCAGCTGTTAAAAACTGGGTGGGGTTTTGTTTCTTATCTCTGTTCACTCTTCCACTGCCCCCATGGGAATATCTTCTGTTCACGGGCCATCGAGGCTCACCAATGACATCACACATGACATCATCCCAGTGTCCCTTATCTCCTATTCATGGGCCATCAAGGCTCACCAGTGACATCACACATGACATCATCCCAGTGTCCCTTATCTCCTATTCATGGGCCATCAAGGCTCACCAGTGACATCACACATGACATCATCCCAGTGTCCCTTATCTCCTATTCATGGGCCATCAAGGCTCACCAGTGACATCACACATGACATCATCCCAGTGTCCCTTATCTCCTATTCATGGGCCATCAAGGCTCACCAGTGACATCACACATGACATCATCCCAGTGTCCCTTATCTCCTATTCATGGGCCATCNCCTGGGATTCCTTGTTTGTTTGTTTCCTTGCTTATTTTGTACTGCAACATTTGTATTTTTAACATCCCTAGTAAAGAACTGCTCTACCTATTCCCCAAATCTTTGCCTGACAGGCCTTTTAATTACAAATTTATAATAATTTGAAAAAGGGAAGGGAGAGGTTTACATTCCAAGAGAGACTCCAGTCTTCCCTGGCAGACACCTGTCTATCCAAACCACGACAAGACACACTGACTTTCCCCAAGTCCTCGTGGCTGGGCAAAGCCCTGCTTTCCTCCCAGCACGGTTTAATTTGCCCCTCTCTCTCCCTGTGATCAGCCACTCAGCCCTCGCTAATGTATCTCATGTCCACAGGCTCTAGGTGGTGTTTAAATTAAAAAAAAAAAAAGAGAGAGAAAAAAAAATTTGATCCTTGCATGCAAAATATCCTTCTGAGCAAAGAAATAAGTATCTGCAAGGCCTAACTGAATTATCCCCTTATCAATGGTAGGAAATAATCCACTTGAAACATGAAGTACAAGTGGAATGAAAAGCCTTTGCAAGTGGCAGGGGAAGAGGAACACAGTGTGAGTCTCAAATAGCCCTGTTTTTCCCATATGGAGAAATAAATTTTTCTGGGAATCATTTCCTCTTTCAGCGCATAATGAAGTCTCTCAATTGCTCACCCTTCCACCCCCCCTTCTAATACAATAAAAGGGAAATAATCCCTCTATTTGCAAAAGTCCTGAGAAGAGAGTTCAGGCTGCTTGGAGCGCAGCAGGGGCACCTTCCACAGATGTTGATGAGATTTCTCCTTTGTTTTGTGGGACAAGGGTTGTATTTGCCGATTTGTGCTTCGGGGCTTAATTAATTCTCATTTTTTTGGCTCTCTGGCACAGCCACACAGATCCCCCTCAAGCCAAGATATCCTCAAAATCCTGCCTTTCTCCATGGCTTTGCTTCTCCTTGTGAGCAGAGAAAGCCTGGAGGAAGGAGAAGGTTTATAAATAAAAGCCACAGTCCACACGGATTCCCTTCTGGGAAGGTTAATTCAGGGTTCTGGTTAAAGACTCTCAGATCTGTCTCTTCCTGTCTCTCTCTGCTGCTAAAGACAATCCTTTATCCTCTGTAATGGAGCTGTTGGATCCCATCAGGTCGGATCATCAAACGGAGCAAACGGGGGCTGAGAGTTTGGCCAGATAACGACTCTGAGCTGGCAAAGCCCAGCCAGGGCAGGGCTGCAAAACCCTTCTCCCAAAAAAGGGCTGAATCCCAACCCCAGCCCCGTGTCCTTGTGCTCCCACAGGGGCTCACCTGCACATCCTGCCTTTCCTGGCACTTTTAATTTGATTTTTACTCTCACGATCCAGAGGAGAACTGCAGAGGTGAAAGATTTCACCGTCTCCATGTGTCGGAGTCCAGGGCATCCCTCTGGGCACCCTGGAAGGTCACAGACCTCGGCAGAGAGCCCTGGGACCCCAAAAAGAGGGTCTGGGGTCTGTGCAGGGGGGTTTGCCTGGCACAGAGCCCAGGAGGACACAGGCTTTGACTTCAGTCCATGAGAAAATCATCCAACACAGAGAGGAATTGCAAGTCACAAATGTGTGACAGACAGTGGTGTAGGTTATCACCAGGTGGAAGATTTTGTAGTTTTGGGGTTTTTAGAATGTAGGTGCAAAGGGGACAAGATGGAGGATTTAGGGTGGAACCCTGAGTTCTTCCTGTTCTCCCTTGGCATCCATTGTCTGCAGTGACGTGGGCACAAGGGAGTTTCAGTGGATTGGGGCAGAGTAGAAATGACTCTGTTAGTACAGGTGATGGGCATTGGCACAGAATGGTAAATAACAGCCACATAATTATCTGAATAAAAGCAGAGTGACCTCCCATCACAGGGCAGTCCCCTCGTGTCCGAGCTGCTGTGAACACCTTGGCCGGACACAGAGAATTGTAAGATAAGAATTAACAAACAACGTGAGAAACCTGAAAACCAAGACCTTGAGACTCCACATCATTCTCGCGCCCCCTCAGACACAGATCTAAAATCCTTCAGAGGTCAGGAGGGAAAAACACTCCCTTGGACCCAAATGAACCACCAGCCTTGGAATCTTGGGCAGAAAGAAACCATAAAACCCGAGATCCACGCTGAGTTTTCCAAAAGCCCAAATCAGGAATTAGGCAGGTTTGGCTCTCCAGGAGGAAACCCAGAGGGCAGGGGAGCAGTGAGCCCATCCCAGCACCACTGGGGACAGGCTCTAGATCTTGAATTAACGACAGCCCGCGGTGTTTATCACGCCTAAAACAAACAAACCGAATTCCCAGATAAATGAAACTAATTAAACATGCTGTTATAAAAATTAAAGCTTCCCTTGTTTGTTTGGGGATTTTTATTTTTTTTTTTGGTTACTCATGGGTTTTTTTGAAGGTTTGTTTTTTTGTTTTGCCCATTGTTGTTGTTCTTTTCCAGTGCTGCAGCAAATCTGAGAACAGATTTGCCAACAGACTGCAGGGCTGGCCTGGCTTTTGGTCCCGTGTGGAGCAAATGTTGTCACTGGGCTTTAAAAGGCTCCAGAGGAGTCACAAAATCATGGAATGGTTTGGGTGGGAAGGGACCATAAATCCCATCCAGTGTCACCCCAGGGACACCTCCCAGTGTCCCCAATGTCCAGCCTGGCCTTGGGCACTGCCAGGGATCCAGGGGCAGCCACAGCTGCTCTGGCAATTCCAGGGAACAATGCCCAGTTCCCAATCTCCCATCCAGCCCTGTCCCCTGGCAGTTTGAAGCCATTCCCCCTGTCCTATAAATGACAAGGCTGTCAATGGGGTTCATCACTTGGGGTTTTGGGCTTTTCTCCCCCCATGAGCTCACAGAAACTCTTTGGGTGTTCGTTCCACTCTGCCTCGTCCTGTGCCCTGGAACTGAGGAGCAGAGATGGGAGAGCCTGGGGCAGCTTTAATGGGCTGGAAAATCCCAGTGCTCCCAGTGTGTGAATGTCTGTGCTCCAAGGAAAAGCCCCGGGATGGGGCAGTTCCTCCGGGGCTACTGGGCAGGGAAATTGCACACTGGGGAAATCAGAATGTTATAAATGATTAGAAGCAAATCCAAACAAAATGAAAGAATTTATTTGGCGATTTTCCAAGACCAAATTAGAAGGCCACAATGAAATTGGACAACATTGATCCAATGCTGGGTGGACAGGGGTGACAGCATAAAGGGTGCCATCCAACCTTGCCCACAAATGCTGGGTCTGTACAGCTTTTATACAGCTTTTCTGTCCGGAGGCTGCGTCTATTGAAAGTCCAAATATTCATGCATTTCTTTATTCCTGAGTTAGGTTTGAAAAGATTTCCTGTAAGTAAGAAAGAAGTCCCAAAACTTCCTGGACTCCTCCTTTGGGGTGCTGATTTGATCCTCCACCAAGATTGATATCAGATCTTGAGTAGCCATGAAATAGAAGTCCATCCTTGATGAATGGGCCATCTCCAGTCCAGCCCTGTCGTTTCTGTTGAAAATTTCGTAATTCTACAGTTGCAAAATGGGCCTTGGAATCCCACAGATGCCCCCGAGTAGCTTTTAATAGTCCAAATTTTAATACAATATTTTTAATATGTGAATTTATACACTACATCTATGACAGAAGAGATCCCCCAGACCCGAGGAGCGGCTGCCTGGTCTCTGCTGGCACGCACAATAAATAAACAGGGAGCAGAGGGGATTGAGGGAGCTGTGAACCATTATCTGGGCTGTGATTAACAGCACTGCTGACAGACGCCTCGGGGCAGCAGGGAAGCGTGGCCAAGGGCGCTCAGCACTCCAGCACTTGGACACATCCCGGCCATTCCAAACAATCTCTTCTGGCACAGCTGCTGCAGATGGTCCCGACGAGAAGGAATTCATCTGGCAGACTTGAGGAGTGCTTTTTTTTTTCCCTGTTTGTTCTCTCTCAATTTCGCGATGCACGACCTTGGGTTAGTCCTCGGGGTGGGAGAGCAGCTCTGAACTGGGGAGGGAAATGTTTACCAGCACTTACAGACTCCTCAAGATCTGTCACCACGATGTTGTTAATGAATGTCACTGCCAGAACTCCAGCCCAGCGCCCGTGTCTGGTCTGTCCCAGCTCTGCCTGGAGAGGCTGGAGCTGACAGGGAACGAGGCCCTGGAGATGCTGAGGCTGACTCAGAGCTCTTTGCACCAGGATCTCTTTGTAATTTGGCTCATGCCTGACAGCAGGGCTGAAACTCCCAAGCCGTCACCAGCTATTCCAGCCCTGCTGGGAGAGGAGACTGAAACTCCAAAATGGACACATTCCAATCCAGTCTTTCTGGGAGAGGAGACTGAATTTCCCAAACAGTCACCAGCCAATCCAGCTTTTCACACAGCCATGTTGGGAGAGGAGACTGAAATTTCCCAAACAGTCACCAGCCAATCCAGCCATTCTGGGAGAGGAGACTGAAACTCAAAAATGGACACAATCTAATCCAGTCTTTCTGGGAGAGGAGACTGAATTTCCCAGTCACCAGCCAATCCAGCCCTGCTGGGAGAGGAGATTGAAATTCCCAAACAGTCACAATCCAACCCAAATTCTGGGAGCAGAGATGGAGCCCAGCACAGTTTCTCAAGGCTGATGGTCTCCCCACAGCCAGGCCTGGCTGCTGCTGCTGCTTTGGGGCTCTGGACTCTTTGGGACTTGGGGACTCTGCTGCTTTGGGGCTCTGGTGCAGCCCTGCAGCAGTGGAAAGGTCGGTACCCACAGAGTTCCTGGGATTTCTCAGCTCCCTGGGGGGTTCCAGCTCCCACCCTTGTGCTCAGGTGGTGGAAAGGAGCAGCACAGGCCCTTCCTGTGCCCCTTGTCCCTCCTGCCATGAGGGAACAGCCCAGCACAGGGGTGTCACAGAGAGAGTCCTGCCCTGGGTGCTGGGCAGGGGACAGGGAACAGGGCAGGGAGGGACAGGAGAGGGGACAGGGCAGGGCAGGGAGGGACAGGACAGGACAGGGGAACAGGCAGGACAGGGCAGGGAGGGACAGGACAGGACAGGGGACAAGGCAGGACAGGGAAGGGAGGGACAGGACAGGGAGGGACAGGAGAGGGGACAGGACACGGGACAGGGCAGGGGACAGGGCAGGGACACGTCCGAGGCTGGCAGAGCATCCATCCATCCATCCATCAACACCCTCGGCCGCTCCTGGAATGAATCCTCTCTCCTTCCCTGAGATGTGTGATGAGAACTCACCAGAACCGGGGTGGGATTCTCAGGTCTGGGGCAGAGTCCATGTTTTAATTAACGGTGCAGGAGACGGAAGGGGAGGGAGCGAAAGGCCTTCCCCAGACAGGCAGAGGAGCTTTGCTTTCCCATTCCACCCTTGTTTTCATTTCCTGCAGCCAACACGGAGCAGCTCCATCTCATTTGCAGCTTTCAGCCCACGGGGCTGGGAAGAGCTGAGAATGACATCAGAAAGTGCAATTCTGTGGCAAAAGCTGGAATATTTCTCATTGATGGTGTCAGCCACCGGCCGTTCCAGCCGGAGATGGAAATGATTGCTCGGCCCTGAGATCTGTGGAGCGCTCCAGAGATCCTGGGAGGAAATCGTGCTTGGATTCTTCCCAAACTGCAAACCACAGGGAGCAGGCTGGTCCCTCCCAGGGGTTCCCAGGGCTGGGACAGCATTGAAAATTGCATTTGTGGGGGGTAGCAGAGGTGTGACACCAGGAGCTGCCCAAATCCATCCAGGATTTGGGGAAACACTGAAAAAAAAGGCCAATTTTGGAGGAAGGAGAGAGAGAGACAGAGGGAAGTGGTGGGGTTGTGGTGCTCCCTGACCATTTCCACCAGGGACACGGGGGGTCAGGGTGGTGTTTTGTTTGGATTTCCCTTTTTTTTTCCCCCAGGATTTCCCTTTTCCCTCCCCACTGCAGGGTGGGGATTTTCCCCCTGAAATTCTCAGTTTCCCATTTCTGTTCTGCAGCAGGAATTTGTGCCCAGCTTCTCCCCATGCCCAATGCTCTCCTTGGAGCTCCATCATGGATTTCTCCCTCATTCCCATCTCCCTGTCCATTGTAGTGATAAACTAATAAATCTGGGAAATTCCAAGATTCTTTTTAAACTCCATTTGCTGACTCCAGCATTATTCACAAGTTTTTTGGGTTTTTTTTCTGTTGTTGTTATTTCAAGTGGAGTTTTTTTGTTGTTTTGTTTTTGTTTTGTTGTTTTTTTTTTTTACCCTAGAGAGTGACAGCAAATAATTGAACAAATACTTCTGAGCTTTTTCTTATTTGGCATTCTTTTAAAATGAGGGTGTTTTTTTCACTTCTTTCAAAGTGTCTGTGAACATTTTCATTGATAATGGTATGAAGGCACTGAAATCATCACTGAAGATTTCACATTTAATGAAAATTTAGTTATAAGTAAACAGAAAATGTCAATAGGACACTAAATAATAACTCAAAGGAAAAAAAACACACCCACAAGATATTTAACAGCCATAAAAAAAAATCCATATTTTCCTCATATTTTTGGAAAAAGTGCCACTACTTGTTAAAAAAAAAAAATAAAAATCAATAAGCACAACTACTCCTTCAGCCTCTGATTATCTCATTTTGCAGCCGTTTTTGCCAGGGCAGAGCTGCAAAGAGCCTTCAGTTAATCAGGAGAAAAAAAAAAATAAAATAAACTCCCAAAGGCTTTGGAAAGCTGCAGAGTTAACTGAGGTCACTCAGAGCCATCCCTCATCATCAGGTGCTTCCCGGGGGGGCAAAGGAAATTCCATCCCCTCGTTCCCAGATCCCAAAGGGCTGGAAAAGCTGGGATTTCATTCCCAATAGTGTTTTTTCCCCTATAAAAAAGTTTTGCACCTCCCTATAAACTGTGGGTTTTCTCCAGCAGCACCTCCAGGGATGGAACCTCTCCCCCTTGGCTTGTGGTTCCCTCTGTTCCTCCTGCTCCAGGCTCTGGGGGGAATCAGCTCCAGTTGAGGTTGGTCCATTCAGGTCCCTAAAAATGGAGGAGTTTCTCCAAAATGACAATTCCAGCAAATCCTGGAGCTGTGGCTCCCGGAGGCCTCAGGGCTCTCACAGGTCCTGGAAGGTCCTGCAGTGTCCGGGGCAGCCAAAGGCTCCTCAGCCAGGACTGAATCCTGAATTTATGGAAGTGAATCCATCCTGGTGTTCTCCATTCCCTGTTGCTTCTCCAAGCAGGAATCACTTGGGAACTGGAACACGTTCACCCTTCAAGGAGCCTCTCTCAGTGCTCTTTTAGGCTCAACCCAACCTTTTTGGATGCCCACATGAGGAATTTCCTCCTGGATGAACGTGGAGCATTTCCCTCTGGAGGGATCCAGAACAACCCAAGGGGGCACAGAGGTTCTGGGCCCGTGTTCCCACCCCATCCCAGCTGCCAGACAGGAGGAATTGCTGCTCCAAATGCACAAAAAGCTTTTGTGTTCCAAGCTGGGGAGCCACTGGTGTGCAGAGATTGAAATTCCTGTCACTGTCTGAGGGGAGGGAGCACACGATCATCCATATGCCTTGGCTAAATCCACTCCAAATTGATTAAGTTCCGCTGAAGGAGACCTGGAAATCAATCTGTTCAGGCTTGCTGGGAGAGAAACGACAGCCTGGAGGTGACACGAGTCTGTTTTTCGTGGCTGGCCCTCGTGGGAGCTCACGCTGCACCTCCCCTGCCTCCCCCCAGGCGATTCTGCTGGCAGAGATAATCAGCCGTTGTTGGAATCGGTGCAAAATACCTCGTACCAATCTCGTGCCTTCCTGGGGCGTTTCAGGCAACTTGGGCTCTCCAGCCAAAACCAAGCGCAAAAAGAAGTGTTTTTTAGGAACAGAATAAATGTTCCTGGTGTGTGAATGTTCCCCAGAGAGGGGCTGGAGTCTTTTCCCTGGGATATTCCAGAGGCACATGGACAAAACCCTGTGCCCTGAGCCCTGGGGTGGAGCAGGGGGTGACACCAGTGACCCCATTCCATGGATTCAACATCTCCTATCCCAGGATTCCAGTCCAGCACTCCCATCAACCCCCCTGGAGCTGCTGGGAGTCACCNCCTCGTACCAATCTCGTGCCTTCCTGGGGCGTTTCAGGCAACTTGGGCTCTCCAGCCAAAACCAAGCGCAAAAAGAAGTGTTTTTTAGGAACAGAATAAATGTTCCTGGTGTGTGAATGTTCCCCAGAGAGGGGCTGGAGTCTTTTCCCTGGGATATTCCAGAGGCACATGGACAAAACCCTGTGCCCTGAGCCCTGGGGTGGAGCAGGGGGTGACACCAGTGGATTCCATGGATTCCATTCCATTCCATGGATTCAACATCTTCTATCCCAGGATTCCAGTCCAGCACTCCCATCAACCCCCCTGGAGCTGCTGGGAGTCACCAAGGTGTGTCCAGGTGACATTTCCCACCCGTGTTCGGTGCAGCCTGGGAGGTGCTGGAGCCTTGTCCTCCGTCTGTTTTCCGCCTGTTCCGACTTCGTTTGTTGAATTACCCAGTAATTCATTACAACTAAATTTCATTGGGCTTTCGGCCAAGGTTTCTCATAAAAAAAAAAAAAAAAAAAAAAAAGACGCGAAGACAAATATTGTCGTTATTTGCCCAGCTGTGCAGCTCCATTGATATTCCCTGCAGGGCCCAGCCCGTTATCAGAGCTGAGTAACACTGATAATAAACCCATATCTCTCCCCTGCAGAGCAGCCAGTGTCAACACAGGCACCTGAGCAGTGCCCAAACCTCGGGGCGGATTTAATCCTCCTCCACACTCACTTTGTTCACACGGACTCGCTCTATAATCTTCCAATTGAACATTTTTTGCAGCCAAACCCGGGCAGGTTTTTTGTTGGGTTTTTTTTGGTTTTTTGGGGTTTTTTTTAACAGCAGAACGTTCCACATGAGCGTGCTGGATTTTGTGTATTCATATTTCAGGCAGAGGGGGGGAAAGAAATGCCCAGGCTGCTTCAATAATACATCAGGATCCTGTTCCCACACTGCCAAAACAGAACATTTGTGTTTGTAATTCGACTTTTTTGTTTAAAGTATCTTTGTTTTCCCGACATAAATATTCCTTTAAAAACACGCAACCGGCGTAGAACGTTTCTCTCTTCCAAAAAAAAAAAAAAAAAAAAAAAAAAATCTTTATTATCCCCCAAATGCCTTTTTATTAACACTCCCAGCCCTGGCATTTCCAGCCTTCCCTCTGCACTGCTGAGGAGCAGCAAACACAAACTCACTGATGGAATCCACCAGTTCTGCCTGTCCTCCCAGCCCGGGGGAGGAACAAACACCAGCTGAGTGTGAACACAACAACTGGATGTTTTTTATCCCCTTGGGGACAAAAAAATTGGTGCTCCAGGAGGAGGGGAAGGGTTGGAACACCCACTGCAGGATGTTTAGAAACCACCTTGAGTGTGCCCTGCCCTGGGAGGTGGGAAAGGCACAGGACACATCCTTTGCTTTTTTTTTTTTCCTACCATGAGACTACAAGAGCATCTCTGTTATAATTCACCTCTCTGATTTACAGCTCTGCTCCCTCGCAGCCCTGGCAGGCAGAAATGAGCCGTAAATCACTTAAATCCAAGGATTTCCCTCTCCCAGCCCCAGACGGGGATGGCTGTTGTGTCCTCACTCAGGTAACTCTCATCTCCCTGCGGATGTCTCTTCAGGGAGGGGATTTTAAAAGCTCTGTGAGATAATGGGATATTTTAATAGATATAATGCTCCCAAAATCATCATTTGCACTCCAAACTTTAATGGATCTGCTCCCAAGCCCCTCCCCACACACTCACCTGCCTAAATTTGTGGTGATTAAAGGATAAAACATCCCAGCCCCTTATGACCGAAGCTGACTATTCAAACAGCCCCCCGAGTTCAGACCGAGATTAAATATTTTGTGCGTGTTTTAAACGAGGAAAAAAGATTAATTGAGCTTTTTTTTTTTTTTTACAGCTTTAGTGCCTCAGCCGCCATTTGCATTTTTAAGAGGTGTGATCTCATCCTGCCGCAGAATCCCGCGTGTTTACCGCCCGGAATTGATCCCGGCTTTGATAGGTTATAATTAAACCAGCCACATCAGGGATTTAATAGGCCTTCTTATTGTCAGGAAGGATTAAAGGGGTGGTAGAATCCACACTTAAATTTAATGGATTTGAATAAATAAGGGCACAAAGGGATCTGTCAGTTCTGGCTCTTGTTCTGACCTTGGGAAAGTCACCTGGGCCTGGGGTTGGGTTTCCTAAGGTCCAGCTCTGCTCTGAGCCTGTTCTAAAGAGCTGGGCTTAACTCCTTTGCACCTCGCTCAGTTCTCCTCATAAAAGTTGCAAATCCCTTCCAATCCCTGGCAGGAACGTGGCTTTTGGGATCAGCTGGGATTTCTTGGGAGTTTTCTCTGAGTACAAGGGACAAAAGGAAACAGTCTCAGGTTGCGCCAAGGGAGGATCAGGTTGGATATCGGGAAAATTTCTTCATGGAAAGGTGTTGTCCGGCTCTGGCACAGCTCTCTGGGACACTGGTGGAGTCTTCATGCTGGGATTTAAAAAGCTGTGGGTGTGGCACTTGGGGGCGTGGTCAGAGGTGGCACTTGGGGACGTGGTCAGAGGTGGCACTTGGGGATGTGGTCAGAG
>VWZU01017277.1:116572-126701 GCA_013397095.1 Sterrhoptilus dennistouni | reverse complement strand
ACATATGTATCTGTGTACGTATATGTATATATATGTATATATGTACATATATATGTATATATGTATCTATGTGTATATATATATATCTATGTATATATATACACATATATATACATATGTATGTGTGTATATATATATATACAAAACTCTTATAATGAGATTCCAGCCCAAGTCCCGGTGCTCCCGTAAAGGCAGTTTGTTTATTCAGATCAATGAGCACAAGCCAATGTATCGATCCCGTATAGAAAATGTTATTATTTGCTGGGAGATTTCTGCTATGGATGGCTGGGAAAAGCAATTGTGTCACGGGGAAGGATGGATTAAAGCGTCAGGTGGGGAACTGCCCTCGGTGGAGCTCCCCAGGTTCTGTACAGAGAGAAAGAAATGAACCCTGACTTTGTTCCACTGCGGTTTCAAATTCTCTTTTCTTTCTGCTGAAGAACAAACACAGGATATTTTTCTTGACACATAATTTTGCAAATTTTTTTTTCTTTTTTTTTCTTTCTTTCTTTTTTTTTTTTTTTCTGCCATCTCTCTCTCTTTCCAGCACTTTCTCCCTCTCCAGCTGCAGAAACACCCCCATCCTCAAGCCCAGTGTGATTCCATAGGAGAAGCAGCTTTTGGTGACAGGACACTGAGCAGGAACATTCTGAGCCATCAGGGATCCCACTGGAAATTCCAAATGCTGCCCAGAGCCTCAGGGAAATCCAATGGAGGAATTCTGCCAGCTGGTAAACCAGGGAGTGAAACCCTCCATTTGGAATTCTGCATCCCAAGGATTCAATACAGAACTGAGGAAAGATCTGTCCCCTCCTGGCAGGGACTTGTGCAGAGCCACAAGATCCCCCCTGAGCCTCCTTGTCTCCAGGCTCAGCCCCTGCCCAGCTCCCTCAGCCCCTCCTGGGGCTCCAGACCCTTCCCCAGCTCCCTCAGCCCCTCCTGGGGCTCCAGACCCTTCCCCAGCTCCCTCAGCCCCTCCTGGGGCCCCGGACCCTTCCCCAGCTCCATTCCCTGCCCTGGGAAGGTGCCTGAGGTTGGGTCTGAGCAAACCCCAGAAGGGTAAACTCTCATTTTTCCTGCCTGAGGGAGAGAGCCAGGCAGCTCCTGCTCAGATTGTGGTGCCCAAACCCCACGGGCAGCCTGGAAAATCTCACCCCACCCATTCCCTCAACTTGGCAAATGGGAATGTCAGCTGTGACTCTGGCACAGGGGAGGGAAGGTCAGTGACTGCCAGGGATCCTCTGAGCTCTGCCCCTTCCCAAATCCCAAACAACCTCCTGCCACATCCCAAAATCTGTGTAAAACAACCTCCTGCCACATTGCAGGAGCTGGGACAGGCCCCACTCTATGGTTTCCCTGCCCCATCCATGGTTTTCCTGCCCCATTCCATGGTTTCCCTGCCCCATCCATGTTTTCCCTGCCCCATCCATGGTTTTCCTGCCCCACTCATGGTTTCCCTGCCCTTCCATCTCTGCTCCCCCGCCCCCAAGATACCACCAACATTCCCAGAGCTCTGAAAAAAGGTGAATATTGAGGAATATTGGCATTTTTCAGTGCAAGCTCCCAGCTGTTGCCAAAGGCCAGGAGGTGGCACGTTCCAAGGTGCTCTGCTGGAGCACAGAGCTCCTCTTTATCCCGGGCAGCAGGTGCACAAACCTCCATCCAAAAAAATATTTGCATGGACTTGGCATCACCTGTGGAGGCAGAGCCATCCTTCCAGGGTGGGAACAAAGGAAATTGGAATATTCCTCCCTTCCCAGGCTGAACAAATGGCCACTTTTATCCCCCCTCTCTGCTAATCCACCACCTCCAGGCCAGCAATCAGTTCAGACTCTGTTTTTCATCGTGGTGCTCGATGCAGGGAAAAAAAAAAAAAAAAAAAAAAAAAAAAAGAAAGAATAAAAATGAAGTGAGACAGTATTATATTTCAATTAAAATGCCATGAAATTTTTTGGCTGTGCTTTTTAATGTGATAATGTTAATTAAACCAAGCTCTCGTGTTCTGGAGTCTTATAAAATGTCTTGGAAACGAATAAAAAAATAATACCAGGAATAAAATTGGGCTATTTATCTGCCCCGAGATTAAAGGGCTTCTTGTTTCCTTTGTGAATTTAGATTTCCAGAATTAAATGAGTGTGAAGCAATGATATTTTTCAGCGGAATCATTATCATTTTTATTGCCGTGGAATGTGTGCAGCATTTCACTGTTATTGTACTTAACTCACCTAATTGGGCCTCTCCTCTCCCTCAGCCATGGGCTGTGCCCACATGGGGAACAGCCCCCAAAATCCAGCCTTTTCCACCCAAATTCTTGCCAATCGAATTTTTCTGGAAGCTCTTCTCTCCTGGGGGGCTGCAGGCAGTCAGTGCAGAGCTGGTTTTGCTTAAATATCCCTCAAAATGGCCCAAAAAAATGCTTTTTAACCTCTCCAAAAGGCCTGGTATTGTAGTACATCCATACTTATGAAGTATAATACATAAATATATAACTAAAACACAGTTTGTTATATAAATACATAAGATGTGAAGCACGAGCAGAGTCCCCAGTGTGGCCAGGCCCAGGCGTGGAGCAGAAATGGGGAAATTGGGGACAAATCTGTCAATGTCCTTTGGATGGAGTAATGATTGATTGGAACTGATTTTTTTAGAAGCTCTTCTCTCCTGGGGAGCTGCAGGCAGCCAGTGCAGAGCTGGTTTTGCTTAAATATCCCTCAAAATGGCCCAAAAAAGTGCCTTTTAAAGGCCTGGCTTTGTAGTACATCCATACTTATAAAGTATAATACATAAAGATATACCTGAAACACAGTTTATTATATAAATATGTAAATTGTGAAGCACGAGCAGAGTCCCCAGTGTGGCCAGGCCCAGGCGTGGAGCAGAAATGGGGAAATTGGGGACAAATCTGTCAATGTCCTTTGGATGGAGTAATGGTGGGTTGGAATTGCACTGGGAGAAGTGAACAGGGAACAGAGAGGGGCTGCTGTGAGCTCTGTGTGTTGGGAAAGAGGAGACAGGAAAAGCTTACAAATATGATTGCCTGGTCAGAAATCCTGGAGGTGTAAAAGCTGTGAGGGAAATAGAAATGAATTTCAGCTCTGAGATGTGATCATGGCAGGCAGGAAGACGGGGATGAGCTGGAGATGGGTGGAAGGACAGAAAACAAAAGGACCCAAGGTAGAATGGGAGTTTTCCTGCAGAATTCCACTTTTCCAGAAGCATCAGAGATTCAGAGTGATCATAGAAATGCAATACAGAAAAAAAAATATACATAGAAATACATAGAATACACAAATACATGTTCTTGTCCTGGCTGGGATGTTTCTTTCTCACAGCCCAGGATGTGTTTGGAGCAGCTGCTGTGCATCTCCACACCCTGAAATTGCTTTGTGGTGGAATTTGAAGTTTGATATCCAGGATTTGATATCCATTTGTGTCTCTATTACCCTGAGTCAATGCCATCATTTATATTTTCCTCCCTTCTTAGCAATCTGCTTTGATTTTGTCAGCCATTGACCTTTGAAGATTTATCCAATCAAATTTGTTATGCTGGAGTGACAGCAGAGCTGGGCACAGACCCACTGGCTCCTCTCTCTGAGCTGGAGCAGAGAAACCCCAAATCCCAGCCCAGAGAGGGGCAGTAAAGCTGGGAAATCACCCTGTGGATTTGTCGTGGTTTGAAAACAAAACGAGCGAGAGGCTCCAAATCAGAAATACAATTTAATAAGAAGAAAGGAAAAAAGGTAAAATAAAATAAAATAAAATAAAATAAAATAAAATAAAATAAAATAAAATAAAATAAAATAAAATTTAATAAAATAAAAATTAAATAATACAGAAGAGCACTGCCAGAGTCAGAACACAGCCTGAGCAGGGTGGTGGGAGCAGTCCAGGTGAGGGGCTCTTCCTGAAGCAGTGATCCCACAGAAAGGTCTGGGAGCTCTGCTCCTCTGGGAATCCAGTGGCTCAGGGCTGCTTGTCCTGTCCCAAATCCCAGATTCTCTGCAGGTGGGAATGCTGGGCTCCTCCCCCTGGGCATTGGGAGCATCTCCCCATGGGATGAGGAGTCGTGCAGTGGGTCCTTGATGGCCCATTAAACAGAGAGAGCTCCTGGAGGGAGTTCCCTGTGAGTCCTGGGCAAGGCATTGATGGGCCATGAGCAGAAGAGCCCAAAGGAGGGGCCTGGGAAAACACTGCCCCACCTGGTTCCAACAGCTCATGGGGATCGGGATGGAATAAATACTGTGTGCACATCCTACACT
Source organism: Sterrhoptilus dennistouni (assembly GCA_013397095.1). Lineage (NCBI taxonomy): Eukaryota > Metazoa > Chordata > Aves > Passeriformes > Zosteropidae > Sterrhoptilus > Sterrhoptilus dennistouni. The sequence continues at coordinate 122,442 of VWZU01017277.1, read as the reverse complement.
GCAACCCAGGACAGGGCTGCAGGGGAGGCCTCTGCTGATGGCACAGATTTGTCACCCTGACATTCTTTATTGCTCTTCAAAGCTCGGCCTCCAGCGGGGACTTTGGGACCAGAGACTGATGACAAGGCAGGGACGGGTCAGGAGTTCTCTGTCCTCAAGGCTCTGCTGTGGTTTTTTCCTTCCACTCCACACTCTGAGCAGAGGAAATTAAAGTGAGGAGATTTATACCAGAAAGGAGATGCTGCTGTTTGGGTTTCTTTGGGCTTTTTCTCCTGACAAACACACTCCCCCCACTCCCAACTCTCCCTCCAACTTCCTAAATTGCTCTGGGAGATGAAATACTCAGTCAGAGGGGTGGGGACTGGCCCAGACCTGATGATTTCAGGATTCTCCCTCTTTAATTGCCTTGGCAAGGGGCACGTGGGGAGCTTTAGTGACAGAGGCACCGAACCAGAACAGATTTTCCTGTAATTCCCAGATTTTAAAGCAGTTTTGCAATTCATGAAGCTGCTGCTCTACATCAAACAGGGTTTATAAGATTTTTTTTCCCCCTCTCTAAGTGCCAAAGGCTCCTGAAGCTGAGCAGGCACAGAGCAGGGCAGGGCTGGGACCGGGTCCCAGTGGCCCTGCTGTGAATCAGGAGTGACAGCAGTGAGGCCAGGGAGGGGTTAAGGTTGGGGACAGTGGCACTGGGGTGAAGCCCCTGTCCTGAGTGGCAGCTGAGACAGACACGGGGTGGGCTGGGCACAAATTCCACTTTAAAAGTGCTTTGTGCGTTCTCCATACCCTGAGGAGCAGCTCCAGCAGGGCAGGAACTCCTTCCTGGGATCCCCATCCTGCCACCCCAGGGACCATGGAACCACAGGGGCTGGGTTTATGGAATCACAGTGTTGGGATTTATGGAATCACAGTGTTGGGGTTTATGGAATCACAGTGTTGGGGTTTATGGAATCACAGTGTTGGGATTTATGGAATCACAGGGGTTGGGTCCATGGAATCTCAATGGTTTGGGTTTATGGAATCTCAATGGTTGGGTTCATGGAATCTCAGTGGTTGGGTTCATGGAATTTCAGTGGCTAGGCTAATGGAATCACAATGGCTGGGTTCATGGAATCTCAATGGTTGGGTTTATGGAATCACAGTGATTGGGTTCNTTGGGTTCATGGAATCGCAATGGTGGGGTTCATGGAATCTCAATGGTTGGGTTCATGGAATCTCAGTGGTTGGGTTCATGGAATTTCAATGGCTAGGCTAATGGAATCACAATGGTTGGGTTCATGGAATCTCAATGGTTGGGTTTATGGAATCACAGTGATTGGGTTCATGGAATCACAGTGGTTGAATTGAAAAGGATTTGAAAGATAATTTAATTCCACACCTTCCACTGTCCCAGGGTATTCCAGCCTGGCCTTGGAGACTCCCTGGGCTCCAGAGGCAGTGCCAGGGCTTCCCCACCCTCCCAGGGAAGGATTTCCCCCAATATCTGCTGCAGGAATCTTCCCCTCAGTGAATCCAGAGCCTGGCACAAACCCTGTGCTCATTTTCACCCTCCAAGCACAACCAGCACTTTCGGGAACTTCATTCCTGTGATGATGTCTGAGCACCCAGCAGTGAATAACTGAAGCCTGATACCCACTTTTAATCACACCAAATCAATTCTCCATAAGGAGGAGGTTTAAAACTCCTTTTTTTATGCATCATTGCCTACGCTGGAAAGACTCATTAGCACCCAAATCATCAATAGAGCCTGAACTCCAGAGTAACCCCTGGATGGGATCAATGATGCCAATGGAAGGATGGAACAATGAGAGGGAGGGGAAAGGGGTTAAACAAAACAAACCCTTTTGGAGATATTTTGTGTTTCTTCTAAGACATTGTTGGAGTCCAGGACATCCCCTTGGATGAGCTGGGACCTGGGAAAGGGAGTTTGAGCCCTGGGCAGGGGGTGTGGAGCTGGTCCAGGGGGTTGGAGACCTTGGCACAGCCCAGGAAAACACTGGGTTTGAGCTCAGCCCATGGGAGAGACTTCTGACACTGAGAGAGGAATTGCAAACCACCAGGAAGTGAAAACAGGAATTTAGCACAGTAGAAGATGAAAAATTCAGTAGTTTTAGGGTTTTTAGAATAGAGTACATGGGGGACAAGATGGTGGGATTTGGGTGGTGCCTCGTGTCCCTCTCCTTCTCCCCCGTCCTCCATCCCCTGAGGTGGTGATGGCACAGGGCAGTGACAGTGGGTTGGGTCAGAGCAGAAATGACCCTTTTAGTGTGAGCCCTGGGCATTGGTGTGAAATTGTAAATAACCCACCCGTGGTTATCTGTATAAATGTGAGGTGACCCCATCGGGGGCAGTCCCCTCATGTCCCAGCCCTGCCCAGACCTCGGCTGGGAGCGGAGAAAACTCTGAGATATCAAATAATAAACAACAGGAGAAACCTGAAAACAGAACCTTGAGGACTCTGCTTTTTTATACCAACGCAACTCAGGGCTTTTAGAGGGCCAAGGACTTTAAATTACCTGGATCTTGGGTGTGGAACCCAACCCGAGAAGACACGGGCAGCCTCCCTCGGTGTGTCAGGCTGTAATTCAGGAGGGTCTGTGGGGGTCTGGGGAGGTTTTTGGCTGAGCTGTTGCTCCAGAACCACCAGAGGGCAACGGAGAATGGAAGCAGAGCTGCACCCAGACTGTGCGGGGAGCAGGAGGTGCCTCAGTGCCCTGCCCTGGCAGCGCCCAAAAAATGCCACCAGGCAGAGGAAGAGGTGTGTCGCCCCTGCATTTCTTGCTTTCGAGTGTTTCAGTCTTTGCAGCAGCTTTCTCACGCTGCTTCGTGTGAACAATATTGCATTCTTAGAATTTATCTGTGTGTTTTGCATTCTTGTTCTCTGAGAGAGAACTTGACTGATGGTCACAGTGACCAATGGGGTCAGGAGGTTGTGACCTCCTTGGGCCAATCTGGGCCCTCTGTACAAAATGTATATAAGTAAAATTAAAGTCAGATAATAAAGAGCCTTCCATGTCTGACCTGCTGCTGCTGCCTGCTGTCCTCTGGGAGGGTCCGCACCACGTCACAACGTGTTGCCCCTCTCAGGGCAGGGTTAACAGAGGTGCAGTGTGCCCAGAGCCAAAACTCCTGGGCTTCCAGCAGTTTGGGAATTGATGAGGCTTCATTCCCAACACAACATCTGCCTGCCCAAACCCCACCGAGCGCCTTCTCCGCGAGGCGTGTGCGACAACATCGATATCCCGGCTAAGCGTCCTAATGAAACACAAATCTGCTGTCATCTGCACAGCCATCTGTCACCCGGGGGGGACACAAGCAATGCTGCCAGCACGACAATCACTGTAATTCAATCGGCCAGTCCAGCCCCTCTCAGAGCGCGGGGCGCAGCTCGCGGCCTCCGGGGCCCGGCGGTGTTTTCTGTGTTAAACCTCATCAAAGGGCAATAAAGAAATCACTCGATGGAGTATTAAAGGAGTTTCCAATTATGGGCGAGGTGCTTGTTGCACACCAGACCTCTCCAGGCTGGTGTGGTGATTTCAGACCCGTCCGCATGGCTGGAGCAGAGCTCAGAGCTCGTGGTGTTGTGTTGTCCCACAGAAATGGAAAAGTGCTGGAGAAGGAGCAGAGCAGGACGTGGTGGCACTGGGTTAATGGAGAGGCCACTCTGCCAACGCTCCCCAAAGCCTCTGGTGATGCAGGACTCCCTCACTCGGGAGTTTTCAGGGAAATTAATCCAAATTAACTTCTCCGGCGGATGGTTAAACCACATTAGCAGCTCATTCCCGGCGAAAATGGGCTTGATTCGATTGAGTTCAGTTTAACTCTGGTTCATCAGAGCCCTGCAATATTTGCTGCTGTGTCTGGGACACGGCTCAGACACAGAGCCTGCAGGGCTGTGCTGCTGAGGGCTGCGGCAGGGAAGGGACACTGAAATGCTCCAGAAGTGGCTCCCAGCCCCATTTTTCAGTTGTTTCTGTCCGAGTTGCAGCTCTCTGGGCACGGCTGTGTCCAGGCTGTGCTGCTCCCTGCTCAGCCAGACTGGGACACGACCTCAGGCAGCTCTGGGTGCTCTCCCAGAGCAGCTGTGGCTGCCCCTGGAAATGCCCCAGGACAGGTTGGATGGGGCTGGGAGCAGCCTGGGGCAGTGGAAAGTGTCTCTGCCCATGGCAGGGGTGGAATGAAATTATTTCCATGGCTCCTCATGCCTGGGGGCTTCTGTGCCTCATAATCCTTCTTTTCTGCTCCTCTACCACAGATCTGGGAGGGACACCTTTGTTTTCTGTCCTTCCACCCATCTCCAGCTCATCCCCGTCCTCCTGCCTGCCATGATCACATCTCAGAGCTGAAATTCATTTCTATTTCCCTCACAGGTTTTACATCTCCAGGATTTCTTACCAATCATACCCACAAGCCCTTCCTGTCCCATCTTTCCCAACAGCTGGGACTGGGTCACCAGGGAGGGACCATGGGCACACCAGGAGGAGCAGTGGGCACTGCCAGGAATTATCCTCTGGTCTGTGCTTGGGTTTATTTTCTGTAAAAAGAGATAAAACCACTGTGTTTGTTCAGAGGAGCCAAAAGAGAGCTCAGATCTCCACGGGGCCGACAAACACAACTCTGAGCAGAAAAAAAAGGGGAGAACCCCTCTGTGCCCCAGCCTCAAAGCCAACCCAAAGGCTGCTTCTCCTCTCTGCTCCATTGTTCCATCCCTTCCCAATCCCGTATCTGGGCTCTGCAGCGCTGCCACTGGGGCCACAAACCCCTCTGGAGGCACCCTGGGAACGCGGGGCCTGCTGGGCTGCCTGAGATAATGGATGTCCAAATTATATTTTTTGGAAGCTTTTCCCGAAGTGTTTATCTGGCAGGCCCAGGCAGTGGGATCGATGTGCTGCTCGCTTTTCCATCTCAGCTTTTCTCCAGGAGAGGCCGGGCTGGAGTTTTGGCTGGTGACAGGTCCTGATGAGCCAGGTCCTGTTGTCTCTGACAGCTCTCCAGAACATCCTGTGTAATTTTTATGGGGATCAAAGCTTGGACTCCATCATAAAAACTGGATTTTTTTTTTTCCTGTTAATCGAGGGTGTCTCTCATCCAGCTGATGATCCCTGTCAATGACCCCACACCTGGTACCGTTCCAGGCCGTCCTGTTTGAGGGAACCAATTAGTGAAGGTGGATTTGATTAATCTTCCTCTGGCAGAGGAGAGTCAGAGCACTGGGTTCTCCTGGGCTGGGGGGATTTGGGGCATGTGGGACTGATGGAGTTTGCTGAGAGTTCCTCCCCTGCCTGGGAATTGCCAGGAGGGAGAGAGCAGGTGTGCAAAGGGATGGAGAAAAGTGGGGAAAAATAACTGAGAGACTTAAAAATTCCCCAAAAAATTCCCCCAAAAAAATCCCAAAAATTTCCCCCAAAAATTCCCCCAAAAAATTCCCCAAAAAATTCCCAAAGACTACCCCAAAAAATTCCCAAAAATTCCCCAAAAAATTCCCAAAAAAATTCCCAAAAATTCCCCCAAAAAATTCCCCAAAAAATTCCCAAAAATTCCCCCAAAAATTCCCAAAAATTTCCCCAAAAAATTCCCAAAAATTCCCCCAAAAATTCCCAAAAATTTCCCCAAAAAATTCCCAAAAAATTCCCCCCAAAATTCTCAAATTTACCTTTTAAAGTTTCTAAATCATATTTTTTCTTTTTTTAATGGAATTTTTGTCGGGGTTTTTGTGGTTTTTTTGGGATCCCGAGTTTATCAACACCCACAGAGGAGCTGAGGTTGTGAGCCTGGGGAGTGAGGGAACCATCAGACGTCACCACATCCGACTCTGTCTCCTGGCAGCTTATCCTGAAATTCCCCCTTGAAATCTGAAAGCTCAAATTTCT
>VWZU01017277.1:84359-106162 GCA_013397095.1 Sterrhoptilus dennistouni | reverse complement strand
TCTGCACATCCCGGGGAATTCTGCACATCCCGGGGAATCCTGCATGACCCAATCCCCTCTGAGGGGTGTCTGAACTCGGGTGTGGGGGGCTGCCTCACTTTCCCAAGGGAATTAACTTTCCCCCTGGAGTGTTTGAGGGCAGTTTTCCATTCCTGTGGTAGGACCCTCCACACTCTGAGCCCTCTCTGCTCACCAGCACTCCCCAGCTCAGGCTGCTGCTCCTTTTCTCTCCTCCCTGAAGGCTCCAGCAGCTCCCAGGCCAAACTTGGCTCTGCTGCCCAAATTCCCATCACAGCAGTGAGTGAGTCCTGGAGTCAGGAATGGGGCTCTGGATTTGGAGTCCATTCACCTCCCCCTGCTCTCTCTCCTTCCTGGCCACCAGTATCTGTCTCTGGAGGGGCAGAGCTCAGCCCTGGCTGCTGTTTGGTGCTGCACAAACCCAGTTGTGTTCGATCCTTCCCCATCCATCACCCGCTGATGAAGGTCCTGTGCTGGCTCCAGGAGCTTCTCCTGGTGTTCCTGGTGGCACCAGGGCTGGGGCAGCCCCAGGTTCTCCTGAACTGGGCCCCTGTTCTTCCTGTCTCTTTTAATTTGGCCCTTTTTTACCTGTGGAAATCGACGATCAGGAAAGGAGCTTTTAAAAAGCTGCAGAGCCCTTATTTTTAACCAATTATGAAGTGATTAAAATCACCTCTTGACGATTTCAGGGAAGGCAGGAGTGACTCCCTTTTCCCTGCCCTGGCCTTTCCCACACTATTTTCATGCAGTGTTTGCTGTTGGTGTCGATCCTCCCAGGATTAAAGACAAAGACTCTTCCCAGTTATTTAAAACCTGCTATAAAAAGCTCTTCCCATGGATCCCGAAGGCTCCCAGGCCTGGCCTTGCACTCCAGAGGAGCAATAAAGCCAAACCAAGAGGCTGAAGTTGCTCCTGAGGGTGCTCAGAGCACCCTGAAAAGCAAAAGGCCACCCCTGCCCAGCTGCAGTTTGGACAAGCGAGTCCTCAATGCAGTGGAAGGGTTTTGTAGAGAAATAAAAATAGCTGGGAAGGAAGAGGAGGAAGCTGCCGGCCCCGAGCAGCTTCCTGAGCATTTCCAGCTCAATGGGGTTTGATTGCTCCACACCTGCCCGCTCCTCCCAGGCTGAGGCAGGAAAAATAATCTCCCCTGATATGCAAATCCAGCAAATCTCAGCGCAGCCGAGGAGAGCGAGAAATAAATCTGCAAATCCGAGCCACCAACCCCAAACCGTTCCTGGAGAGAGATTTGACTGATCTCCCCCCTTTTTCCCCTGGCTCAGCAGTGAGGGAATGAAAGATTCTCATTCTTTTTGCACCATCTTGGAAAATATATATATGAGCGACTTCTGTGTCGCTGTGGAGCAATCAGAGGATTCCCAACAAAGTTCCAACCCCAAATGTTTTGGGATGAGTGCTCCTTCACAAGGCTGCTCCACTTCCACCAGGGAACCTCCCCAGATCCAGAGAACCAAAATGTTCCCTGAGATTGGCTTCAAATCCCACAAACTGGGGCTATTCTGCTGTGAGAGCCACTCTCCAGCCCCCATTTTTTTAAGGGGTTTCATTTTTTATGGATAAGTAGAATAAATGCAACATTGGGAAGGGAGAGACTTCACCAGAAGGTTGGAAAGCAAGAACCGTGTTACAAAAATGTGGCTCCAGTTCCTGAAGGGAATCTGCTCTGGTTTGTGTCCCCTCCTTAAGGAAAAGCTGCTGCCTGTGGGGGAATCAGGAATGGGGAGGGATGGGCTGGGAGAACGAGCTGGGTTTGTGTCCTGGGTTTAGTGTAGGATGTGCACACAGTATTTATTCCATCCCCATCCCCATGAGCTGTTGGAACCAGGTGGGGCAGTGTTTTCCCAGGCCCCTCCTTTGGGCTCTTCTGCTCATGGCCCATCAATGCCTTGCCCAGGACTCACAGGGAACTCCCTCCAGGAGCTCTCTCTGTTTAATGGGCCATCAAGGACCCACTGCACGACTCCTCATCCCATTGGGAGATGCTCCGCCCAGGGGGAGGAGCCAAGCATTCCCACCTGCAGAGAATCTGGGATTTGGGACAGGACAAGCAGCCCTGAGCCACTGGATTCCCAGAGGAGCAGAGCTGCCAGACCTTTCTGTGGGATCACTGCTTCAGGAAGAGCCCCTCACCTGGACTGCTCCCACCACCCTGCTCAGGCTGTATTCTGACTCTGGCAGTGGTCTCTTGTATTCCTGCATTTATTTTATTTTATTTTACCTTTTTACCTTTCTTCTTATTAAACTGTATTTCTGACTTGGGGCCTCTCACTTGTTTTTCTTTCAAACCACGACAGGGAGGAATCTGCATCAGCAGCTCCCTGTGACATTCCCTGGTGCTCTCCCGGGGCGTTGGAGCCCACAGGGATCACAGCCTTGGTTTAATTTTTTTTTTCATTCCGCTCCCTCCAAGATGTTTTTTATCTCCCGAGGAGGTTCCCGCAGCTGACGGGGAGATTTTTGTCTCCTTTGTGTTTGTGCCATCTGCCCATCACCGTCCTCCAGGGCTCGGGCTCATCCCTCCCACCTTCCTTTGGAGCAGAGCAGAAGGGGAAAAGCTGGAGAAAAATGAACCAGCCCCAGGAAATGGCCGGGCTTGGATAAAATCGGGGTTAAAACCCACCTGGGGAAGGGGCTGATGCTGCAAGAGGAGCTGGAGAAGCTGCAGCACCCAGAGCTGCTCTGCTCAGGCTTCCAACAGGGGTTTCCAGGGGCAGTTCCTGAAAATATTCCAGCCACAGGATGGTTTGGGTCGGAAAAGACCTTAAGGATCCCCAAGGTGAGCCATGAACCAGCACGAGCACCAAACCAAGCCCTGGAGTGCCACATCCACTCGTTTCTGGGACATTTCCAGGGATGGGTACTCCACCACTGCCCTGGGCAGCTCCTTCCATGAAGAATTTTTCCCCGATATCCAATCTGGATGAAGACCAGGAGCAAAGAGACGGGGAGAGAAATGAAACCCAAGTGTTTCGCTCCCGTTTCACTCCGGAATGGAGGCTCAGTTCCCTCGGGCTCAGGGAATTCCTGGATTCATCCCAAGGCTTTCCCACCTCCCAGTGTCCTGTTGGGATCTCCCTGCCAGGATCCCCCCACTCAAAGGACAAACCCAGAGCTGCGGTGTTGTCCCTCAAATCACAAAAACTGCCACAAAAAAATCTCCTCTTTTGTCCCGGATGAACCAGCTCAGCCCATTCCCAGTGGGGTTTTCCATCCTCTCTGGGTCTGAGGCAGTTTCAGGAGCAGCAGGAGAAGAAAGGCAGGAGCTGCTGTGGAGGAAATTGTTAAAATTGTAAAAAAACAATCGTTAAATCGTTGAGTTGTCAGTGAGAGCTGGATTTTACCAGCTCCCACGGGGGCTCCTGTGGTGCCTCCCAGATTTGTCAGGCTGGAGCACCAGGGTCAGGAATGAACAAAGATCAGGAATGCACAAGGATCAGGAATGCAAGAAGCTCAGAAGTGCTGCAGTCCCAGAGACTCTGGAGCTTTACAACATAACAAAGAGTTTAAAAAAAATATAAAAATATTCAGGCCAAGCAGCACTTGCCAGCTGTGGTCTCTGAAATCAGTTATTGACCCAGGCTGTGTTCATCTCTCAGAGCTCGTGGGCCATTTTAATTTCTTTTTATTTTATTTTATTTTATTTTATTTTATTTTATTTTATTTTATTTTATTTTATTTTATTTTATTTTATTTTATTTTATTGCCTTTCCCTTCAACAAAATAGAAGAAAACACAAACTTTTTTCTCTTTCATTCTGCATTCAGTGGGGTGTCAAGAGAATTTTTCACAAGGAGGTGATGCCAAAATCCATCCATGCAGGAGAAGGAGAGCAGGGAGGGAGATGGGTTGGAAGTGGCCTTAAATCCCATGGACATGAAATTCCAGAGTCCCAATCTGCCCCAAGCCCTGCCCAACCCGGCCAAGAACAATTATTTTTTTAATAACAAAAAAAATTTTAATCTTTCACCTGAATCTTTAAAGTTGTGTCATTTAGGGCGAGATCACAAAGTCACTCAGGATTGTCGTTTTTTTGGGGTATTTTTTAAACTGAAAATAAAATCTCTTTTCTGAAGAAATCTTTTTTTTTTTTTTTTTTTAACAGANTTTTTTTTTTAAACAGAGAAAAAAAATCACATTTTTCTCTGGTTTGGGTAGAAAGTTATTGCTCTGCAGCAGTGCCAGTGCCTTGATTCAGCTCCCAGTGACAGCAGCTCCTCAATTGGCTCCTGAAACTCCTGGTTCGAAATGAAAGCTCCAGATGCTTCCCTCGGAGTGGAAAATAAATTCTCCCGAGTTAAAGAAACAACACCACCCCCATGCGGGGCACCAATTGGAAAAGATTTCGTGACGGATTTGCTGGAAACTTCTTTCCTTGCAGAGCCAGAGGTGTCTGGGGGAGACAAAATCAACTCTGCCCAGCCCCAGAGCCGTGTGGGGCCAGGGGAGAGGAGGATGTGAAGGATTTATGCACTCAGAAAGCGCTGCACGAGGAGAAAACAAACTTTTAGGAGGAGAAAATGAACTTTTAGGAGGAGAAAATGAACTTTTAAGAGGAGAAAATGAACTTTCTAGAGGGTGGCAAAACTCCTTAAATGCAGCCCTGAGATGATCACCCCGGGCTCCAGGAACCCTGCTGGTTCCCCTCTTCACTTCCATCAGCTCCCTGCACCTCCTGCCCCACTCTGCTGCTCCTTTGATCTCCGTAGTTTGGGAATCTCCAGCTCTTTCATCACCAGGCTGGGAGCAGGAACGGTTTGGTTATCACACCCAGGCCTGGCCCTCAAACAGATCAGTTCTGTTGCTGAGCCTGTCCGGAGACAATAAATGAGTTTTTAATAAATAAACCTGAGGTTTTTCTGTTCGCTGGGTGGCCCCATGTGGGCAGGGCTGGGGAAGGGAAGCTCTCAGCACACGGAGCACTCCGAGGCTGCTTTTTTTGATGAAAAGGCCACTTTTGTTTTGTTTTTTTAATCAATATCTAACATGAAAGCCCCCCTTTGAGATCAAATTGTACACGGTGGTCCCTCGGGGCTAATTATCAGCTGCTCATCTGGATGTTATCTTCTGGAGAGGCTGAGAAAGGAGAAAATGCTAAGTCAAGGCGGCGGATTAAAAATATCCACATCATTTATCTGCCAGAGAGACGAGGGTTTGAAGTCTGGTTAATGAACACAAACCCTCCTGCCTCTCTGTTAAGGACCACTGCTTTCAGCGGAGTCAGGTGCACTTATTGCTGATCAGAAAAATGGGTTTCCCAGCCCAAAATAGTCCTGAGAATCTTCAAGGTGCTCCTGCTTTGAAGGTGAAAAAAAAAAAAAAAGCGAAAATCTTTCCATTTTTATGACTCCATCCTCCGGAATCACAGTGCGGATGGAGAACGTGGAGCGTTCCCTAAATACATAATTCCAACATTTGTTAATGGCAATGAATATCTCCAGCAGTTACGTTGAAATGAGGAATGTAAAATATCCCCACTGTCAGCACTGCACTCAAAGGATCTCAGGTAAGTGACGATGGCAGAGCTCTTTTCTAAAAACACAGAATATTTCATGGGGTTAATTAATTATAATTGTGTTTGGCTGCTGCTGGAGAGCTGGTGAAACGCTGCACACATAAAAAATACCAAAAAAGAAACTGGATTTTGGAGAAGGGTCTTAAACCAGGGATGTTTCCTTTATCGTGCAGGAATTTCTGGGACTCCAAAAGATCCCTCCATGGGGAGAGGCTGCAGGAGGGGGGTTGGTGCTGTTGGTTGTGTGCCCAGACTGTGAAATCCTCATCCAATGGGCTGGGACTGTGATCCTGCTCCTGGAAAGACTCTGGCTGGCCACAATTCCACAGGTTTATTCACAGAAATGGACCTGTTAATGACCCTTCCTGATCTCGGTGAGAAAGTTCCTCTTCAGCAGACAGAAACCAACCCAGAGCACCACAAACACAGGAATATCCTCCCACTGAGGTACAGATCAGTTTTGTGACCTCTCCCAGGTGCCAGGTTGGTCTTTGAGCAGAAACAATTCCAAAACTGTTGTGGTTTGAAAGCAAAACGAGTGAGAGGCGCCAAGTCAGAAATACAATTTAATATGAAGAAAGGTAAAAAAGGTAAAAATAAAATAAAATAAAATAAATGCAGTAACACAAAGGAGCACTGACAGAGTCAGAACACAGCCTGAGCAGGGTGGTGGGAGCAGTCCAGGTGAGGGGCTCTTCCTGAAGCAGTGATCCCACAGAAAGGTCTGGGAGCTCTGCTCCTCTGGGAATCCAGTGGCTCAGGGCTGCTTGTCCTGTCCCAAATCCCAGATTCTCTGCAGGTGGGAATGCTTGGCTCCTCCCCCTGGGCATTGGGAGCATCTCCCAATGGGGTGAGGAGTCGTGCAGTGGGTCCTTGATGGCCCATTAAACAGAGAGAGCTCCTGGAGGGAGTTCCCTGTGAGTCCTGGGCAAGGCATTGATGGGCCATGAGCAGAAGAGCCCAAAGGAGGGGCCTGGGAAAACACTGCCCCACCTGGTTCCAACAGCTCCCTGCTGGAGTGACCACAAACCCCACTGCTGGACTGACCATCAGCCCTGCTGGACTGACCACAAACCCAGCTGGTTCCTCCTTCCCAGTGCCCACAACTGCTCCATCTCCTGGTGCCTTCCCAAACCAACCCTTCCTGCTTCCAACTGAATCCTTTCCAAACCAGCTCAGCCTCTGGAAAAACCCGGAGTGATTCCAGCTGCCGTGGGGTGGGAGTGATTCCCTGCCTCCCGTTTGGAATGCAGAGGAGCTGCTGCTGCTGCTGCTGGGAACAAACAGATACTCCATCTGAAGAAGTTACCCAAGTGCTGCTGCCTTTAATTCGTGACCATGTTTATGTAAAATTAATTGCATCACATGTTTCTGTGCATCTTTTAATTGCAAAACCAATTAACTTTAAAATGTTCTGCTTTGTGGTTCTCCTAATGGATGGCATCGTTTTAGCTGGCTTTACAAAAATCCATCTTTTGTTGGGGCTGGGCAGGGAGCCATCCTCAGTTATCCCTGCAAGTCAGTTCCCTTCAGCTGAGCCAGCTCCGAGCAGTCTGAAGTTGCTTCACAGGCATCAGATTTGCAGGGAATCATCTGTAAAGAGAATTCACAGCCTTCCAGGGAAATGCTGGATCCCTCGGGAGGAGCGTGGACAAGGACGATCCCAATGGGAATGTCCATCCCTGCAGCTGGGATGGATGGGTGGGATGTCCAGAGCAGCTCCAGCTCTGATGGGCCAGGGCAGGCTCAGGATGGAGAGCACAGCTGCCCAAGAGACCCCACAGCAGAGCTCAGGGGGGCTCTGGCTGCCAGAGAAAACAGGGCAAGGAGAGCACTCAGAAAAACTCTCAGGATGGACCTCTGGACATCTCCCATCACAGCTCCCAGGACCTGGGTGGATTTAATTTTTATACAGAAAAAAAAAAAAATCAATAATCAGGCTATAACTGAAGGTTTTCCTTTAAAAAACAACTCAGAAACATTTTTTTTGCAGCGGAGCTGATTATTTTTTGAGGTGATTTGAGGATTTTCACGGTTTCCTGCTGTCGTACACGTCAGGGGTTGACTTTTGTGTTTGTAATTAAGATCAGCAATAGAAAACCAGCGCCGTGCAGCTTGGCACAGCTCAGGAAATGTGTCACTGCTGAAGAAATTGATTTTGTTTCCTGAGCTTCTGTCCCCTTGCCAAAGTTTGGGGATATTTTGGCATTTGAGGCAGTGTGTTAATTGGGGGAAAATTATTTATTTAGGGAAAAGAAAGGAAATAAGTTGCACATAAGATCTCTCCCTCTTCTGAGCCCCTTGTCCCCTACCAGCCTTGGGGACAGTGACCTGCAGACCCAGAATCACCACAGAACCTCCTTTGCTTAGGAAACCAAGGGAAAAACCCCAGGAATTTAAATAAACAGCGAGGTCAGACACCCACCCTGCTCTCACCTGTTATCCCTCATTCCTGACACAGGAATCACTGGGGTGCTTTTAAATCCTGCAGGATCAAACTCCCTCGGGACTCCTGGAAAAGCCTTTCCATCCAGCTCAGAGCTGTCACTCCCAGAGCTGCAGGTGCAGCCGGGTCCATCCCTTGGGGTGCCCATGGCAAACACCCCATTCCTGCCCTGAGGAGCTCGGCTGGACCCCGGAGTGCCCTGGGGCTCCCCCAGCCCTGGCAGAGGGAGGGCAAACTGTCCCCTTCCATCCCAACCTGTCCCTTTTCCATCCCAAACTGTCCCTTCCCACCCCAAGCTGTCCCCTCCCATCCCAAGTTGTCCCTTCCCCATCCCAACATGTCCTTTTGCATCCCAACCCGTCCCTTTGCATCCCAAACTGTCCCTTCCCATCCCAAGTTGTCCCTTCCTATTCCAAGCCCTCCCTTCCCATCCCAAACCGTCCCCTTCCATCCCAACCTGTCCCCTCCCATGTAACAACACGTAGAACTCTGATTTCTTCAGAGGGCTTGTAGCAAAGTTTATTGAAAGACAGATTCTTTTATAGAGTGTTTGTGGACAATTAATAGGGTTGGTCCTTCAGGGCACCGCATTTTTGTAAACCTCTCTACCGGTGAATGAGTTGGGAAAACACCAGGTGTCAGGACGAGGAGATCTAGAGGATGGTTTTGGGTTCCTCCTCGTGATTTGCCGGGCCAGATTGAGAGAGTTCTGTCCTTGGTTTTCCCACAGGCTTCAAGATTCTGCCTGGAGCCCAAGAATCCATGTCCCCTTCCATCCCAACCTGTCCCTTTCCCTCCCAAGCTGTCCCCTCTCATCCCAAACTGTCCCTTCCCCTCCCAATCTGTCCCTGCCAAGCTGGAGCAGCCCCGGGGCTCCCTGGGGTGCTGCAGACCCCAGTGCAGGCACAGATGGTGGCCTTGGGTCACCCTCCTGCTGTCCCCATCCCCAGCTGTGGCTGATGAACTGGAAATGTTCCACCCCCGGCTCTCCCCGGGGACAGCTCTGGAGAATATCCATGGAAAAGGCTGGGATTGTTTCTCCTCTCAGAGGAAGAGGAGGCAGGGATGTGATCCTGGAGGGGCTGATGCCACGGTCTCAGTGGAGCTCCTGGGATGTCTGTCCCTGGCACAGGGATCGATCCCCAGCACACAGATCTGTCCCCAGAACAGAGATCTGTCCCTCGTGGAATAATTTGTGTTGGGAGGGATTTGAAACCTCATCCCACCCCTGCCATGGCAGGGACACCTCCCACTGTCCCAAGAACACTGTCCCCAGTGTCCAGCCTGGCCTTGGGCACTGCCAGGGATCCAGGGGCAGTGTCGTGGTTTGAAAAGCAAAACGAGTGAGAGGCCCCAAGTCAGAAATATAATTTAATGAGAAGAAAGGTAAAAAGGTAAAATAAAATAAATGCAATACCACAAAAGAGCACTGCCAGAGTCAGAACACAGCCTGAGCAGGGTGGTGGGAGCAGTCCAGGTGAGGGGCTCTTCCTGAAGCAGTGATCCCACAGAAAGGTCTGGGAGCTCTGCTCCTCTGGGAATCCAGTGGCTCAGGGCTGCTTGTCCTGTCCCAAATCCCAGATTCTCTGCAGGTGGGAATGCTTGGCTCCTCCCCCTGGGCATTGGGAGCATCTCCCAATGGGATGAGGAGTCGTGCAGTGGGTCCTTGATGGCCCATTAAACAGAGAGAGCTCCTGGAGGGAGTTCCCTGTGAGTCCTGGGCAAGGCATTGATGGGCCATGAGCAGAAGAGCCCAAAGGAGGGGCCTGGGAAAACACTGCCCCACCTGGTTCCAACAGCTCATGGGGATGGGGATGGAATAAATACTGTGTGCACATCCTACACTGCAACCCAGGACAGGCAGCCACAGCTGCTCTGGGAATTCCATCCCAGCCCCTCCCCACCCTCCCAGGGAAGGAAGGATTGATCCCAAATCCCACCTAACCCTGCCCTACCTCAGCACAGACCCCGCAGGGGTGGAAACAGAGACTCTCCTGGTGTCCCCTGTCCCCATCCCTGCTGGGGACATCCCTGCTGGGGACAATGCTGGAGCAGGGCAGGGACAGGTGGAGCTTTGTCCTGGCCCTGGCTCAGCTTCCAGCAGCCCGCGGTCACTGCTTGGGGTTGAAGGTTTCAGAACGCTCCTTTTGTGTCAATATCGGTCATAAAGTTTCCCCAGGCCTTTTATCCACCTCCCTGCGAGGTCTGACTGCGGCTGATAACGGATTTCAGAGCCTGGCTCTGCACCCAGGGAGCACAAACAGCCTTTTATGGGTTTTACATTTCCCGGCTGTTAATTTCACGAGGCCGCAGGACGGAGTAAAACACCAGGAGGCCTCAGGTTTTTGTCAGGCTCGTCACAGCCATAAACTCCTCTAACAAGTCCATTGTGCATCTCTTATCTCATTTGCCTGCTCCTCTGGGGGTCCCTCCCTGCCTGTTCCTTGTCCCCTAAAGGAGGCGAGGATTGAGAATTCCTCTTTCCACTGAGGTGCTGGATCTCGCCATTTGCAGTGTAAAAAAACTCTTATTTTCAGTCTTCTTTTAGTTTGGATAAGTCACCCTTTAACCCTTTTAGCAACAGGCCCTGCTAAAACTTCCTTGGAGCCCCTTTAGGCCTTGCCAGGGGCTCTGAGCTTTCCCTGGAGCTTCTCCTCTCCAGGGGAGCACCCCCAGTTCTCCCAGCCTGGCAGATCTCTGATTCCAAGACATGACCAGCATGAAAATCTTTCCTTCCCCTGCGGGGAAAACTTAATATCCATCAATTTCATCACAAATATCACTTATTTATTAATTTCTCTCTCCTCTTCTTGTATCTTCCGCTCATTTTAAAAATCAAATATTCGTGGATCTGATGTAGGTTTCCTTAAACTGCCTCGGTGAGTGCAAAGTTTGAGCTGCAACCAGGAACCTCCGTGTTATTTGTAACCCCCATCAGCAGGAGCTGCTCAGGTTTGTCTCTGCTGGGTTGAGCTGAGAGCCCGAAGACAACTCGGTTTAATTTGTCAAGGCATTTTTTAAGAGCATGCAGGAAAAAAAAAAAAAAAAAATCCACCCCAGCAGCCTTCCAGAGTCTCTTTATTTGAAATTCAATAATGTCAGCAGCCAGCCAACCTTGCTTTATAAGTTCAAGATAGAAGTGCTAAGTGGAGACTTACTTTGAATATTTTAAGTACAGCTGACCAGCTGCTTATTTAGATATATATATATAAATATATCACTGACAGGATTTTATCACTCCAGCAATATGAGGCTGTTTTAAAGGAAAAGTTTCATTTTTTAGTGTTCACTGTGAGTGTTTCCTGAGCTCCTGCACAGAGCAGGAATTTTAGTCACCAGCAGTCAAAATTCATGAGCCAGGCCTCCTTTAAAAAATTAAGGCAAGGCTAAAAATCAGAGA
Organism: Sterrhoptilus dennistouni; assembly: GCA_013397095.1. Classification (NCBI taxonomy): domain Eukaryota; kingdom Metazoa; phylum Chordata; class Aves; order Passeriformes; family Zosteropidae; genus Sterrhoptilus; species Sterrhoptilus dennistouni. The sequence continues at coordinate 94,768 of VWZU01017277.1, read as the reverse complement.
ACACAAACAAATATTTGCATTTCTTCCTTTTTGTCTGGATGCTTCCAAGTCGGCCTTCCAGTTTGTTCTCAAAAAGATCCAGAAAACTGACTGGGGTTTATTTATTCCTTTGTGAAAACAGGAGCTTTCAGAGCATGTGGCTCCCAGAAATGGAACATCAATTCCACCATTGGCCACGGTCACACGGTGGGAGACGTCAGAGTCTGATGGTGCAGCTCCCTAAAATGAGAAGATTTTTCACACTTCCTACCTCAGTACCCGAGCTCTTTCCCAAGGTGGGACAGCTCCATAAAAAAAACACTGTGTCAGAGTTTGTGCTGTCCCAGAGGAGCAAAATCACCTCCCAGGCCGGAGCTTTTCCTGAGTGTCTTGGGTTTTGTAACAAAAAAAAAAAAAAATTTATTCAAGTTTATTCTATTCCATCTGTTGAAACCCAGCTGGGGAGATTTTTCTTTATCTGTTGTAACTCCAGGAGGGAGGGGGTAACTGCCTTTCTGATAAAAAAATCAGCTGTTAAAAACTGGGTAGGGGATTGTTTGTTATCTCTGTTCACCCTCCCATTGCCCCCACGGGGAAATCTCCTGTTCGTGGGCAATTAAACCTCATCAGTGACATCACACATAATTTCATCCCAGTGTCCCTTATCTCCTGTTAATGGGCAATTAAACCTCACCAGTGACATCACACATGACATCACCCCAGTGTCCCTTATCTCCTGTTCATGGGCAATTAAACCTTACCAGTGACATCACACATGACATCACCCCAGTGTCCCTTATCTCCTGTTAATGGGCAATTAAACCTCACCAGTGACATCACACATGACATCACCCCAGTGTCCCTTATCTCCTGTTCATGGGCCATCAAGGCTCACCAGTGATATTAAAGCACTTCCCAGCACAGGGAGAGCTCCAGGCTCCCCAATTTCCCAATTTCCTGGCTCGGTGACACCCAGGCCTGTGTGGCAGCTGATCCCAGGGTAACAAATCCCAGGGGATTCAACCCTCCCAGCGTTTTCCTGTCCTCCCTTCAAAGACAACTCCTTAAACTGAGCATTTTGGAGCCCCGTGACTCCTCTTGGCCCATCCAAAGCCAGATTTTGGGAAGGCTGTAGATCCCAGAGGAAATGTGTTCTGCTAGGCTGAGCTTCACAGGGGGACACAGGGATTGATTCACACTCCCTGGAACTTTTCTGGAGGGAAATAATGGGAAACACGACTCAGGGTGTTATTTTTACCCTTGTTTGCATCACACTGAGCCAAATTAGAGAAGAAGTTAGAGATCAGGCAGGCCTGGGTTTTCCTGCAGCTCTGAGCAGAACAGCAGCTCTCCCCCTTCCCTCCTGAACCCCCTGCTCCCTTTTTGCAATCATTTTTTCAATTTTTCATTATTGTTTTGTCCCTTCCATAAAGCAGATGAAAATTGGAGCCCATAAAACTTTCCATTTCTGCGGCGTGGATCTATTGGCAGATAAAAACCTGCTACAAATCATTAACCCAAGACACAGCTGGAGGTGGCTGGGAGGTGCCAGGGTGACATTGGAGCACAAATTCCTGGAAGCTTTCAGGCAGCTCAGGACCAGCCCACAGCTGCTCAGGCAGCTCAGGGAAACTCTGATTTCCACAAGGGATTCCATTGATGAAGTGAGGATGAGACAAAATTCCTGCTCAGAGGAATCTCCAAGGGCTCCCTGTCCCTCCAGGTGACCTGCCCAAAAACTCCAGTTAGACCTGGCTGCTCTTTTAATTTGGGGATGCTTTCAAACTTCTGGCAGGATTGTTCTCAGGCTGAACTTGTGTGGAAATTCACCCTCTGGATGCTGTGGTTTAACAAACCCCAGAAAAAACTTGCATTAAACTCAATTTTTTTTTACCCCTTATCCACATTTTTCTCAATATCAGCTCTGCACTAGAGCTCTTCAGTTTGTGCCTTCATCTCCCTGAACCTTTTCCTGGTATTGTTCCCTTTCCAGGGGTGATTTTTATATGGAGACTCTACAAGGGCTCTTTGGAGAGAGAGAAAAGAGGCATTTTTTCTGCTGCTGGAGCAGCTCTGGCAGTGATTGGCAGGGAGTGTTTCAGTGTTCAGGCTGCAGTCCCTGATTTGATTTCATCCTCCTCCTTCAGAGAGCACAGAATCATGGAAACCACTTGTCTTTAACTGCAGAAGAACAGTCAGACCTGGCCCCAATCAGGAAACACTCCAGACCTGTGCTGGAGGCTCCTGAACAAAGGGAGAACTTTAAACTGGGGGGGAGTTTTGTGGTGGCGATGGAGTTGTTTGTCTGAAAGGGGAATAAAAATGTGCTTTGGTGAGAATGTGTGTGGGAAATGGAGTCACAGAATCAGGGAACCAGGGAATGGTTTGGGCTGGAAAGGACCTTAAATCCCACCCAGGGCCACCCCAGGGACACCTCCCAGTGTCCCCAGTGTCCAGCCTGGCCTTGGGCACTGCCAGGGATCCAGGGGCAGCCACAGCTGCTCTGGCAATTCCAGCCCAGGGAACAATTCCCAGTTCCCAATCTCCCATCCAGCCCTGCCCTGGGCACTGGGATCCATTCCCTGTGTCCTGTCCCTGTCCCCAGTCCCTCTGCAGCTCTCCTGGAGCCCCTTTAGGCCCTGGAAGCCACAATGAAGTCATCCCAAAACCTCTCCTGCAGGGAGAGCAGTCATGGTTAGGGGGCAGGAATTACAGATAAAACATCCTGCAGACCTGTAGGAGTTTGGGATCAGGGATCCTGTACACTGGGATCCCATATCACACTGCAATCAGGGATCCAATATCACACTGGGATCAGGGATCCCATATCACACTGGGACCCTGTATCACATTGGGATCCCATATCACACTGGGATCTAGGATCTGGTATCATGCTGGGATCTGGGATCCTGCATCACACTGAGATCAGGGACCCCATATCATACTGGGATCCTGTGTCACACTGGGATTCTATATCACACTGGGATCTCGGATCACACTGAGATCAATGATCCTATATCACACTGGGATCTGGGATTTTGTATGACACTGGGATCAATGATCCTGTATCACAGTGGGATCCCATATCATACTGGGATCCTGTATCACACCAGGATCCTGTATCACATTATGATCAATGATCCTGTATCTCACTGGGATCCCATATCACACTGGGATCCCATATCACACTGGGATCCTGTATCACACCAGGATCCTGTATCACTTTATGATCAATGATCCTGTATCACACCAGGATCCTGTGTCACACTGGGATCAGGGATCCTGTATCTCACTGGGATCCTGTATCTCACTGGGATCCCATATCACACTGGGATCCTGTATCTCACTGGGACCAGGGATCCTGTATCTCACTGCCCTTTTTTTTGAAGGAGAGCTGCAATAACAGCCCCTGCTCCGTGCTGATAAGGAGGGTGTCAATGGCTGCAGGATTTTTCCTCCCAGATCCCTAAATCCCCTCCTGGCCATCATCACCCTCATCTCCCTCCTCACCATTCCCTGCTCCTGTTCAGCTGCCCTCACTTTGTCCCTCTGGACTCAGCGTTTTACACTTGTCTGCATTAAATTGCATTTGCTGCCTGAGTCACCTAAAGGATGCAAATCCTCTGGGATCAGGGGGATTGTGCCTGCTCCCAGCCAGGAGAGTGGGATGTAAATGGATTTTTTTCCCAGCTCCACTGAATCCCTTCTGACCAGAGCTATGAAAACGCATCCAAAGCTGTTATTTTTATTTTTATATTTTTACACATTTTTGAATGCAACCAAATGCCCACATCATTCTCAGGGCAATGGATCCCATCCAGATCCCTGCCATGAATCCTGTCCGTGCCCTGGTCTTTGCTGGGGATTTTCCTTTGCTTTTTTCCCCGGTCCCCAGGAGGGGGAATGTGCTGTGCTGGTCTGTAAACACTCCCTGTAAGCAACCTTCAACCTCAGGAGGCTGAAATATAAATAAATCTGCAAGGATTAGCTGCGATTTGCAGGGGGAAATCTGGGAATACAGCAGCCAGCAGTGTTTCCCGGGGGTCTGTGGGGGCTTTGTAGGATTATTTGTTGGTTTAATGCTCACTCAGGAGGGGAGGGAATCGTAAGGAACAGGCAGTTCCCCTGGAAATTGGGATTTGTGGAATCCAGCAGCTCCCAACCTGGATTATGTCCATAAAAGGGCTGACTCCCAGGTAAAGTTGGGAATGAGGGATTCAGGATCCTTAAAATGGTCACAAAGCTTTGTTTCATGGGTTTTGGTTTACTGGTGTTGCATTGTCTGGTTGCTGCTCACTTTCATGTCTGAGACCTGAACCCTGAACTGCCTGAGGTTCAGCTTTAGCCTCCCCTCCATCACCTGCCTGCAGTGGGGGCCCGTTCAGACCTAAACATGAAGGATTTGGGCCACGGGAGGTGTTGGAGTCAACACTTCAGCCCCCTGAGTCCTTTTTCAGAGCGTTTATCGAGCACTTTGAGAGAAAATCTTGAAGTTCTGCTGGATTTAAGGACTCCCAGTCCCTGCACAGGGACACCCTCACAGCTGGGATTTCAGGAGCCGCTGACAGAGTTTGTATTTCTCAAAAAAAAAAAACACCCAAAACACTTTGTACATTCTGACCTTTACTCTTAGAGGGAAGCAAAATATAGATTCCAGCTCCTTAACGTGCTGCAATTTGAAGCATTTTTGTCTTTTCAGGCCGAGGCCAAGGGGAAATTGGTGTTTGGGGACACTTAAGGGTCCATTTGTGACGTGTCACAGCAGGACAGAACCTGCTCCAGGCTCCCAAATCCCCTCCTGAATTGAAAAGCTGAAGGTCAAGCCTAATTTCCCCTCATTCTGCAGCACAGAAGGACTTTGAAACCCCCCCCCCGGATTTTCAACTTGCAAGGGAAGCAAATTGGAATGCCTCCACTGCATTTGGTCATTTTGGAAAGGTTGTTTCTGCCCTCTCTGCCTTTCACTGGCTGCTCCCTCTGAGGGTTTTGCAGGTTTTGTTCTGGGCTGCAAATGGGCTCCAGGCTGAGATAAAGGGGAAAAAATTTTGGTGGTAATGCGTCAGCTGGAAAACAAAGCAGAAATCTCAGGTGTTAAACAGCCAAAGCGAGGTGGGAGAGTTTTTTTATTAAGTAAAAGCTCTGAAAAGAGAGCAGGGAAAGGCCACAAGGCCTGTCCTTAAAAATGTCTGTGTAGGATAATGGGCACATTAATAGGGAACACGACTTCCCTGGGAGGTTTTATTCCCAAAAGCAGTTTTCCCTCTTGGGGAGGGCCCTGGGGTTGTGCAGTTGCTGCTGTGGGGCACAGGGGACCCCTCAGGGTTTGTCCTGCTTTATTTCCCTCCCTGTCCCCAGAGAAGGAAATGTGGTTACAGAGGTGGCCAAGGCTGCAGGGGCTGAGCCAGAGCCTGGGCTGGTGTCACCTTTGTCACCCCGGTCTCTGGGGGGATTTTGGCCATGGGAACACTCTGCTGTGCCCACCAGCCCCATTGTTTGGGTGCCCCATTAAAAACAAGGGAAAACCCTTAAAATAAATGGGAAGCTGGACGGGAGCAAACGCAGATCAAACCGATGTGATTAATGCCACGTTCTCCCTTTATTTAGTCTAAAATGGCAGGTTATATACACTTTGATATAGTTTACAATTGCAGTTACTTCTCACTGGCACACAGGACAGGGAAAAATGCAAACAATCATTGTTTTACTTGTTCCTTAAGGTGGCTGAAGTGTTCACACTAATGACTGTACCTATTGACCTCTAGAAAACCCCTTTTCTGTCATTAACACCATAAAATCTAATTTCTTACTGTGCCACAAACTTCACAGTTGGCCTTGGTGCAGGGGCCAGGCTGGGTAGTTCAAACCTCACTCTAAAATATCCACACCCCACGTTCCTGAGGAGCCCAGGGGGTCAGGGAGCCCCTGGATGGGGCACCTCCCAATGGGATGAGGAGTCGTGCAGTGGGTCCTTGATGGCCCATTAAACAGAGAGAGCTCCTGGAGGGAGTTCCCTGTGAGTCCTGGGCAAGGCATTGATGGGCCATGAGCAGAAGAGCCCAAAGGAGGGGCCTGGGAAAACACTGCCCCACCTGGTTCCAACAGCTCATGGAGCTTGTTGGAGTCCAGGACATCCCCTTGGATGAGCTGGGACCAGGGAAAGGGAGTTTGAGCCCTGGGCAGGGGGTGTGGAGCTGGTCCAGGGGGTTGGAGACCTTGGCACAGCCCAGGAAAACACTGGGATTGATTTTAGCCCATGGGAGAGACTTCTGACACTGAGAGAGGAATTGCAAATCACAAAGAGAAGAAGTGAAAACAGGAGTTTAGCACAGTAGAAGATGAAAAATTCAGTAGTTTTAGGGTTCATAGAATAGAGGTAAATGGGGGACAAGATGGTGGGATTTGGGTGGTGCCTCGTGCCCCTCTCCTTCTCCCCCGCCCTCCATCCCCTGAGGTGGTGATGGCACAGGGCAGTGACAGTGGGTTGGGTCAGAGCAGAAATGACCCTTTTAGTGTGAGCCCTGGGCATTGGTGTGAAATTGTAAATAACCCACCCGTGGTTATCTGTATAAATGTGAGGTGACCCCATCGGGGGCAGTCCCCTCATGTCCCAGCCCTGCCCAGACCTCGGCTGGGAGCGGAGAAAACTCTGAGATATCAAATAATAAACACCATGAGAAACCTGAAAACAGAACCTTGAGGACTCTGCTTTTTTATACCAACGTGACTCGGGGCTTTTAGAGGGCCAAGGACTTTAGACAACCTGAATCTCAGGCGAGAAAACCAACCTGAGAGGTGATGGTGATGGAATAAATACTTTGTGCACATCCCACACCACAACCCAGGACAACCCCTAAGCCCTGGTGGTCACCCAGGCCTGGGCTGAGCCAGCCTGGTCCCCTCTCTGCCCTTCCCAACCCTGGAATTTGCTGGATTTTCCGAGGCTGCTGCAGCTTTTTCCCTCTGGGGGCGGCTCCATTTTGTCACTGTTTTTATAAAAGTGTCACACACTCACAGTGACACTTGAGGCAGTTATTGCCAAAGTGTTTAAAGCGTTCCGAGGCGCTCTTGGGTTGCCAACAAAATTTAGTTGACAACATAACAATAAATCCGGCCCCAGCAGCACTTTTAATGAACATAAAAGGTCTGAGTGATTCCCTTTTGCCTCCCGCCTCACCCCTTGGTATCTCTCTCCTCACTGCTGTGTTCCACCCTGAAGACAAAATTTATGGGATCTGAGGGGTGTTATGGATGTTGTGCAGAATCAGAGTGTATGTGAGATAATAAGGAAATTGTAATAATGTGATTTATAGGATTTCCATCTCTATCACGGCAAACAAGGAGAGAGAAATCTTTTTCATAGCTTTTTAAGACTTTGAGCTGCGGTACAAAAATCCGATAAAAACTTGGATGGTTTAATTTATAGCAAAGCTCTTGTACCCCACTCTGGGAATGGAAGTTCCTGATGGGATCATTAATTACCTGCAGAGTTTCTGTAAAAGTGCCTCAATCTGAGAGGACTGGAGTCAAAGTTCCTGTTGCTTGTTGGGGTTTGGACAGTGCAGAGCAGATTTAAGATGGAATAACTTTCCTAATCCAGTCTCTAATCTTCCCATCAGAGATAAAATATCCAGAGACCTCTGTTTAAATCCCCCCCTTGAGAATGGGACGGGAAGCAGAGCATCCATGGAGGGCAGGGAGAGGGAACTCTGCAGAGCTGAGATATTCCAGAAACACGGGGGTTTATTGCAAGGGCCGTGGGTAAAAAGAGCTTTGCCTTCAGCCACCAGCCTGGGCTGGAGGGAACCCCAAAGAGAGAGGGAGGGTAGAAGAGAGAGAGAGGGTAGAAATGGGGAAAGAGAGCAACAAGAGAGTCGGGGAAAAGAGAGTGAGGACCTTGTTCCAATCCATTCCATCTCCTTTTGTGTTGAATATTCTAATTTACAGTGACCAACCGGCGCCAGATACAAACCCTACAGACTTTGCCTGCAGCCCATGAGAACTGCTCTATCACCACATCATCCTGTATTCTAAACTCTAAAGAGACTTTTCTTATCCACCTTTTCCCTGATGCCTTGGCAGGGTGGAGAGGGGCTGCACCCTTGGCTCCTTTTGTTTTCTGTCCTTCCACCCATCTCCAGCTCATCCCCGTCTTCCTGCCTGCCATGATCACATCTCAGAGCTGCCCTTCATTTCTATTTCCCTCACAGGTTTTACATCTCCAGGATTTCTGACCAGGCAATCATATCCACAAGCCCTTCCTGTCCCACCTTTCCCAACACAGAGTGGCCCCAGCTGAGCAGTGACACAAATGTCCTGTGAGATATTTGCTGTCATTATGGACGTGGAGACCACACAGCTCCAAAGGTACCACCTTGAAAGTCTTGGAATTCCATCCCCAAAATCCAGGAGAACACAGAGCTTTGCAGATTTACTTTACAGTGTGATTAAGTGCTTTGGGAATAAATCTTGAAGCTTGATGTTTCAGATGGGTGCACATTAAAAATACTGATTTGTTGTGATTTATTGTGATTTTTCGAGTGAACTTTGCTCAGGTTGCTCTGAACTGTGGCCACTCAGCCTGGGAGCTTTGGGGCTGTGCTGGGACTTGGGGGGAAAAAAAAAAATCACCTTTTTTAAATGTTTGACAGTTTAAAAACCATAAAAGAATCTCGGGAGCTGCCAGTGAAACCCAGCTGGAGGCACAAGGACAGCAGCTCTGACTCCTGAAATAAATAAATAAACCTCCCCTGCCTTGGAAGGGAGACAGAAAAAGCCACGTAGAGCCCAAATTGCTGCCAGTGCTCAGATCTGCTCGGGGCTGTGTCCTCAGCTGGTGCCACTTAGAGCCCTGCACACCCAGATTAAGCTGCAGTAATTGAGGAGGAGGATCTTTAATTAAGCAGAAAATCATGACCATAAAACTGTTCCTATGGTCCTCTTTTTATCCCAGCCCTGTCTGAGCGTGTGAGGATGTTCCAGGAAGCCCCAGACCCTAAATTAAAAACTCCCCTTTAGCTCTTCTAATGAGCTTTAAACGCCCTGGTAAAGAATCCTTCCCCAGGCAGCACCTTTTGTTCTCAGCACCTCAGGGTGGGGTTTGAGCCTCTCCTGCCCCGGCAGCACCTCTGCCTCTTGTGGAGATGGGAAATTATTTTTTTTTTTCCAGGGTTAATCCCCTGTAGCTGCTTCCTGGATCCCTCAGGAGCGTTTTCCTGGTGATCCTTCCCATGGATTGTCCCTCTCTGCCCCAGAGAATCCTTTTCTCCTTCCCCTCAGCCTGGACTGCGCCACTCTGGGGTCACTGAGCCCCTCTGGGGTCTCTGAGCTGGGTTTGAGCCCCTCTGGGGTCACTGAGTCCCTCTGGGGTCACTGAGCCCCTCTGGGGTCTCTCAGCCTGGAATGAGCCCCTCTGGGGGGTCTGAGCCCCTCTGGGGTCTCCGAGCTGGGTTTGAGCCCCTCTGGGGTCTCTGAGCCTGGACTGAGACCCTCTGGGGGGTCTGAGCCCCTCTGGGGTCTCTTAGCTTGGACTGAGCCACTCTGGGGTCTCTCAGCTTGGACTGAGCCACTCTAGGGTCTCCCAGCTGGGTCTGAGCCCCTCTGGGGTCGCTGAGCCCCTCTGGGGTCTCAGCCTGGACTGACCCCTCTGGGGTCTCTGAGCCCCTCTGGGGTCTCTCAGCCGGGTCTGGGGAGGTGCTGGAGCCAAATCCTTCCCTCTGGGCTGGAGAATTCCCAAACCAGGCATGGAAAGAACAATCCTCCAGCACAGGGACCTGCAGGATGCTGATGCTGGGGCAGCCCGACCAACCCGGCACTGGGAGGAAAGAGACCTGGAGAGCCCAAATTTCGGCAGGTTTGAGGCTCTTCTCCCCCTCTTTGCTCCGTTTCTGGGCTCTCTCTGTGCCTGGGGGAGTTTTGTTCTGGACCCAGCGTGGCTCAAGTGGCCCCCAGGGATTTATTGCCACCAGCACAGAGTCCCCCAGGATTCTCCTCCTGCCATAAACCAAAGCAGCACCAACGGCTTTTTAGGGGCTAAAAAAAAAGAAAAAAAAAAAAAAGAAAAAAATATATGGATGGAGCTGTTACAGCAAAAAGGCAAATTAAAATATCAGCTTTCAAACAGCTCCTTATTTTCCCTCTTCTTTTTTAATTACTTTTCATTTTATTTATTATTTTCTTCCACCAGATGATGGCCTGGGCACCCTGCAGCAGGTGACAGCCACACCTGGGCCCTGGGAGTGGGGGGAGTTTTATTTCACCCCATTAGCAACAGAAAGCTCGTTTTTTTGCTTTGGTTGTTTTTTATTATTATTATTTTTGGGGGGTTTTTTTGGTGGGCTTTTTTTTGGGGGTTTTTTTTTTGTGTTGTTTTGTTTTGGTCTGGTGTTTTTTGTTTTGTTCTGGTTTTTTGTTGTTGTTGTTGGTTTTTTTTG
>VWZU01017277.1:42549-57423 GCA_013397095.1 Sterrhoptilus dennistouni | reverse complement strand
TTCCTCCTTTTCCTTTATGTTTCCAACTACAAAACAAGAAGTTTCTATTTTCGCCAGGCAGTGAGGATGCTGCAGTAGGTGGCACTCCTCCCTCTCCCTGGGCTCCACCAGGGTTTTGCCTTCCTGGAGCTGCTGCCATTGGGAATGTGATGCCTTTGAACTCCTGTGCTCGCCCAGCATCCCTCAGCACCCTTTTAGGAGGTGTAAAAGCCCAAATCCAGGGCTCATTCCTGGCTGGAATGATGTCACCCCAGCTCCCTGCAGGATTAAATGGAGCTGGTGGCCTTTGACCCAGGCCAGGAAGGCTCCAGCTCAGGTGGGAAGTGGCCTCGCCAAGATCTGTCTGTTCCTGCTCCTGCCAAAGGGGGTTGGAGCTTCTCGAGGAAGGAAGCACTGCAGACATGCCAAAAAAAAAATTTAAAAAAAAATCTTATTGCCCTTATGTAAGCTGAAGGAATTAATTAAATAAATGCACAAAAATATCCTCTGAGGAAAACAGAACAGCCAGCCCCCCCAAAAAAAAAATCCATTTCCTGAAATCGGCTCCAAGCACCCAAGTGGGGCCTTTCCAAGGCTTTTGCTCCTCGCAGGAAACATCTCCAGGGAGGAGAGAGGGAGGAGGTTTAACCCCTGAGGCTCTGCTCTCCCTCTGTGCTGGGGGGGCAGCTTCATCCTCTGGATTCCTGGGCTTGAAGGGAGGAAGGAGGGATGAAGGAGGGAGGAAGGAGCCCCAAAGGGGTTCGGCAGGGGGAAGGTGGATCAGCAGGAGGCATTCAGCCCCAAACTCTGCCTGCTCCACGTGGGCTGAGAGCACAGCAAAGGTTTTCCTGGGATTGCTCCGTGGAGGAGCTGAGGGGACCACAGTGATCATCCCAACCTGCTGCACAAACGGAACCCAAGGAATCCCTGTCCCTGGGGACGAGGGGTCACTGTGCTGGGTGTTTGCACACCCCTGGAGCTGGAGAGTCTCCCCTGCTGGAGCCTCTCTGGAGGGAGCACAGCAGGAATGATCCCAGCCCTGCAGGATTTTGGGATCAGAGGACACTTCCCTGTCCCTGGGGACGAGGGGTCACTGTGCTGGGTGTTTGCCCACCCCTGGAGTGTTCCCCCTGCCTTTAGAGGGGCAACACGTTGTGATGTGGGTGAGGACCCTCCCAGAGGACAGCAGGCAGCAGCAGCAGGTCAGACATGGAAGGCTCTTTATTATCTGACTCCAATAGCTTTATATACATTTTGTACAGAGGGCCAGGATTGGCCCAAGGAAGTCACAACCTCCTGACTCCATTAGTCAATATGACCATCAGTCAAGTTCTCTCTCAGAGAACAACTATGCAAAACACACTGATAAATTCTAAGAATGCAATATTGTTTACATGAAGCAGCGGGAGAAGCTGCTGCAAAGACTCAAACACTTGAAAGCAAGAAAATGCAGGGGTGACACTGGAGCTGGAGGGTCTCCCCAGCTGGAGCCTCTCTGGAGGGAGCACAGCAGGAATGGTGGTCCTGCCCTGCAGGATTTCAGGATCAGAGAACACCTCCCTGTCCTCTGGGAACCCTCAAACCCATCTCAGCCCTGTGGGGTTGGCTCAGGGTTTGGGCTCCAGTGAAGGAAATGCTGCTCTTCCCAAAGCCCAGGCTGGAATCAGAAATCAGGAAAATCAGGAAAGATGCACATTGCTGCAGACACGGGAGCACAGCAGAGTTTAGTGCTCCTAATAAAAAAAAAAATTCTAATTCCCCTAATCTGGAGGAAACACTAAAAGCTACATGCTACCAATTATTTCCTTCTAGTTTTAATTTACAGCAATCAGTTATAATGGATGAAATTAATTCTCAGTTTAATTCTGTTGGCTGTGTGTTTAGCATCCCATTTTTATTTTTTTTTTCCATCTCCCTTTTTCCAAGCTGCATCCAGCTCCAGTGGTGCTGCTCAGGGAGGAACATTGGCCTTAATTGTTTACAACCATCCCAAGCTTTGGTGCAATTCCCCGTTCGCTGCAGCTTTGGGGGATTGACTCACGTCAGTTCTGCCCTCCTGTTCAAACCCGAGGTTTTAACATTAAAATGATGAACATCAACATCTGTATCTTCCACCCATGGGCTCCTGGGTCATCTCTGAGCCTGGGCTCTCTCTGCCTGCAGCCAGAGGGGCTCTCCTGAGTCACCCCAGTTAAAATAAGAGTCTGGAACTGGTCAGAAACCCTGCACAGAGTCAGGAGCACAATTCACCTCCTCCCTCTGATGGTTCCCCTTCATCTCTGCTGGTTCATCTTTGTTTTTCTGGTGGCTCATTTTCATCCCTCTGATTATTATTTGATATCTCAGAGTTTTCTCCGCTCCCAGCCGAGGTCTGGGCAGGGCTGGGACATGAGGGGACTGTCCCCAATGGGGTCACCTCACATTTATACAGATAACCCCGGGTGGGTTATTTACAATTTCACACCAATGCCCAGGGCTCACACTAAAAGGGTCATTTCTGCTCTGACCCAACCCACTGTCACTGCCCTGTGCCATCACCACCTCAGGGGATGGAGGACGGGGGAGAAGGAGAGGGGCACGAGGCACCACCCAAATTCCACCATCTCGTCCCCCATTTACCTCTATTCTATGAACCCTAAAACTACTGAATTTTGTATGTTCTACTGTGCTAAACTCCTGTTTTCACTTCCTGGTGGTTTGTAATTCCTCTCTCAGTGTCAGAAGTTTCTCCCATGGGCTAAAATCAAACCCAGTGTTTTCCTGGGCTCTGTGCCAAGGTCTCCAAACCCCCTGGACCAGCTCCACACCCCCTGCCCAGGGCTCAAATTCCCTTTCCCTGGTCCCAGCTCATCCAAGGGGATGTCCTGGACTCCGACACCTTCCAGCTGAGGAAATTCTATGATTCCAAACCCAGAGCTGGGAGCTCGGGCAGCTCCTGTTCCCCGAGCACTCATGGCCAGGGAAGCACTGTCTGTATCCATCCCCACCTCCCTGGGATTTTGTCACTGCAGAGAACTGGAGCAAAGTTCAGGCAGAGTCAGAGCCGCCGGTATTTTTACATCCAGCCTCTCACTCTCTCCTTTCCACACGGCTTTTCCTTTGGAGGAAAAGGGATATTTTTGCCTGGCAAGTGCTAACGGGTGACATCAGCCCCCAGCCCCGCAGCCAAGGCTGCCGTGTGGGGCTTGTGTTCTCTGCCACGCTGAATGAAACCAGTGTGAAAGCTGAGACCTCTGGGCACAGCAAAAACCCTGCTCTGCTCAGCTCAGAGGTGTCGCTATGTAGATTCTAATTTAATGTCTGACTCCAGCCTCATATACATTTTGTACAGAAGGCCGAAGATTGGCCAAAAGGGTCACCACCTTATGAACATCATTGGTGGACTTGACCATCAATCACATTCCTCCTCCTAGAGAAGAAATATATAAACAGATAAGTTGTAAGAAAACAATATTGTTTACGTGAAGCAGCATGGGAAAAGCTGCTGCAAAGGTACAGAATTTCACAGGCAAGAAAATTCAGGGCGACACAGAGGAGCCCCAGAGGAGCTGTGAGCACAGTCCCTGCTCCTGTCGCTGTTATCAGCATTCCATCTGATCCACATGGAGTTATCAGCTCTCCACTTGATCCACATGGAGTTATCAGCTCTCCACTTGATCCACATGGAGTTGTCAGCTCTCCATCTGATCCACATGGAGCTATCAGCTCTCCATCTGATCCACATGGAGCTATCAGCTCTCCATCTGATCCACATGGAGCTATCAGCTCTCCATCTGATCCACATGGAGTTACCAGCTCTCCATCTGATCCACATGGAGTTACCAGCTCTCCATCTGATCCACATGGTGTTATCAGCTCTCCATCTGATCCACATGGAGCTATCAGCTCTCCATCTGATCCACATGGAGCTATCAGCTCTCCATCTGATCCACATGGAGTTACCAGCTCTCCATCTGATCCACATGGAGTTACCAGCTCTCCATCTGATCCACATGGAGTTACCAGCTCTCCATCTGATCCGCATGGAGCTATCAGCTCTCCACTTGATCCACATGGAGCTATCAGCTCTCCATCTGATCCGCATGGAGTTATCAGCGTTCCATCTGATCCGCATGGAGTTATCAGCTCTCCATCTGATCCACACAGTGCAGGACCAGGAATCCTCCTCCTCCTCCTCCTCTGGATTCCCCCCGGAGCTGAACCCAACCAGAACACACTGTTTTCTCTGCTCAGAGTGACTGAGCTGCTTTTTACTCCAGTGAGGATGCAAAGGTTCTTGTTGGGCTCAGGGAGATGATCCAGGCACTGCCCGGCTCAGCTGCGGTGCCACGGACAGCGGGAATGGATGGAACCGTTTATTTCCCACAATAAAATGCCAGACACGTTTGGTTTTAAGTGCCAGGAAGATGCACTGGATCCCTACTGGAGCCAGAGTCTCAAACCTCCTTTCTTCTCTTTTTTCCCCACTTCCTACATGGATTTCTGGCCTTGGAAACCCTCTGGAATGGGGCTGTCACTGTGTGGAATGAATGGTTAATGGGTGCAATGCAGACAGAATGAGGGAGTTATAAGAGCTTTATTTATGGGCTCCACATTAAAGTGATATCACAGCATTAAATCTTCCCCCCATTAGTGCTGGAGTGGAGAGCGGGAGTGAGGCAATCATGGAAAATCTCCCCATCACTCTCTGGATGTGAAAGGCAAGGCTGGAGGTGCCTCTCCCCTCCAGGCTGGGCTGGGACAGGCAGCCAGGGCTGAGTTAGAGCTCCAGGGAGTTCCTTTGGAGAGATCCCTGATCTCCCTGACCCCACAGAGGTCACCCCACACCTTCCCCTCCTCTCTGGCACTTTGGACACCTCCGCTCAGGGTCTGGCCCCTCTTACCCAGGGAAAAGCTCTTGCAGTGGGGACCTGACCTGTCAGAGCACCAGGGGACATCTCTGAGCTGAGACCTGCAGAGAGGGGGAAAAAGGGCTGATTTGGTGGTGTGGAAATGTTTGTTTTCACTGGGCCTGGTGTGTCTGTGCTCCCCAGGAGGACAGTGAGAACCTCCCCCTGAGCTGAACTGCTCCGTGGCAGGGGAGTCTGAGCTACAGGGGTCACTTTGGGGAAGTAAGGCAATCCTTGGCTTTGGAATTC
Source organism: Sterrhoptilus dennistouni (assembly GCA_013397095.1). Classification (NCBI taxonomy): domain Eukaryota; kingdom Metazoa; phylum Chordata; class Aves; order Passeriformes; family Zosteropidae; genus Sterrhoptilus; species Sterrhoptilus dennistouni. The sequence continues at coordinate 52,306 of VWZU01017277.1, read as the reverse complement.
TTTCCACAATTTGGAATTCCTCAGACCCTATCACAGCCATGAGAAGGACCACTTCATTTATTTACTGCCACACATCAGTGATGGCTTTTATTAAACTCAAAGCAGAAATCTTTTCCATGTTCTATTTGCCAAAAACTCCTAAAAACCCTTTGGTGGTTCAGTTTCCCCATGTTTTGTTTTTTTTTCCAGAGCTGTCGACAGAAAGCAAAGACCATCATCCCTGTAACTCCAGAGGCTCCAGTGCAGGGTTCTGCTTTCTGCTAAACGCCTCTTCAAATATTCATCTGAAATTAATGGGGGAAAATGGATTTCCGTTCTGTGATGTGAGACAATGAGCCCAGATGTTCATTCACTCTGCAGCAGCCACTTGGCTGCAGGGATGTAAATCCCCGAGTTCACTTCGGCTGCGTTTTCCCCTCGGGGCTGCAGGGACACTTTGCTGTGGCTGCTTCATTCAACTCTGTGTTAACTCAGGGAGGGGAAATGAACTGTTCTGACCTGAGAGCTGATTGAAAAGAGGCTGGAAAGGGACTGGGGACAAGGAGGAATTGCTCCCCAGTGCCCAGGGCAGGGCTGGATGGGAGACTGGGAACTGGGAATTGTTCCCTGGGCTGGAATTGCCAGAGCAGCTGTGGCTGCCCCTGGATCCCTGGCAGTGCCCAAGGCCAGGCTGGACATTGGGGACACTGGGAGGTGTCCCTGGGGTGACACTGGGTGGGATCTATGGTCACTTCCAGCCCAAACCATTCCCTGGTTCTGTGTTCAGTCCAAACCCAGAGCAGAAGGCCCAGGGGAGGTGCAGGGCTCAGCTCAGGGCTCCGGGATCAGGAGGGAATTCCAGCAGGGCTGGAGGATCTGCCTTGGGAAGGATCCTCCTTCAGTGCAGGAAACCTGGAGAACCTCTCAAAGCTTTTAGTACAAAATCCACTGAGAGATGCCAAAGCTGCTTCTTGCAAGGTTTTGCTGATTCTGCCGGGAATATCTCACAGAGCTGCGAGAGGGTAGTAGCTGTCCCTGACCATGGATGGACTTTAAGGCCCTTCCAGCTCAAAAACCATTCCAGGATCCTGTGATGGGTCAGAACTTCTTCGCTGCATAGGTGGGGAAACTGAGGCACGCCCAGCTGGAAACCCTGGAGCTGATCCCTGCCTGCCCTCCCCGTGCCCTGCAGAGCCACAAAAGGGTTTTTTCCAGAGGCTGCAGAGGAGCTGTGCCAGCCCCTCTCTGTCACTCGGTGTCACAGCCACGCTTTGACTGGGTTATAAATGTAGATTATAAAATTGGCTTTTCGCAAGATGTGTGCTGTATGATTAATAATGTTGTGGTAAGGATAGAGGATATAAGTTTTTTATTTCTGCTATTAGTAAAAGAGGATTAGGCATAGAGGTAGTAGTTGATATAAATATGTTTAAAGTGTCTGTTTGGTCAGAATAACACCCAGTGAACATGTAAAGAAGACCCTGCTATTGATACACCAACTATCAGCATCTCCCACCTGCAGAAAGCACAGACCCAGGCCCAGGCTGGAGGTGATAATGAAGACACAGCCCAGAAACACAAATGCTCTAAAAAGGCAGAGCCAAGGAGGGGCCAGGCAAAACAGTTCCTGGGATATGGAAAGAAGTTTATGGAAAAATGTGAATATTCATAAACTGATGCAATAGAAAAGGTATTTAACAAATGTCTCTGATATAGCAGAGTGTGGACTTGGCTGAGTGCAGAGGGACCCAGCCCGGCCGTACTTTGCTTTTTTATCTCCTAATTGTCTTGATTTTTTTATTAAACATATTTCTTAAAATTTACCAAAAAGTGAACCTCGTTTTTCACAACTGTCACCTCCTTCCACAGGAAGGGCCGGGACAGCCGGGCCAGGCTCAGGGCTCAGGGCAGGGCTGGGCCAGGAGCAGCTCAGGAGGGGAAAGAGGAGGACCAAGGGCTCTCCGTGCGCTCGCGGTGACACAAAGAGTGACACGGAATTAGCGCGGATTATGCGGCATCAGCGGCTCCCCCCGGCAGAAGGGACACTAATCGCCCTCTCCCACATCAAAGCCTCTCATCGACGCCTAAGAGTCTTAAGTGTGCTCCACTTTGTCAAATGAGAATAATGAGAATAACGAGAATATCGCCGCTGTGGTTTACGCGCCACTTTGGGGCGGAGATGCCCCAGAAAAGCTCTTTTGGGTTGGTTTTCTCACCCAAGATTCAGGTTGTTTAAAGTCCTGGGCCCTCTAAAAGCCCCGAGTCGTGTTGGTATAAAAAAGCAGAGTCCTCAAGGTTCTGTTTTCAGGTTTCTCCTGTTGTTTATTATTTGATATCTCAGAGTTTTCTCCGCTCCCAGCCGAGGTCTGGGCAGGGCTGGGACATGAGGGGACTGCCCCCGATGGGGTCACCTCACATTTATACAGATAACCACGGGTGGGTTATTTACAATTTCATACCAATGCCCAGGGCTCACACTAAAAGGGTCATTTCTGCTCTGACCCAACCCACTGTCACTGCCCTGTGCCATCACCACCTCAGGGGATGGAGGGCGGGGGAGTAGGAGAGGGACACGAGGCACCACCCAAATCCCACCATCTTGTCCCCCATTTACCTCTATTCTATGAACCCTAAAACTACTGAATTTTTCACCTTCTACTGTGCTAAACTACTGTTTTCACTTCCTGGTGGTTTGCAATTCCTCTCTCAGTGTCGGAAGCCTCTCCCATGGGCTGAGATCAAACCCAGTGTTTTCCTGGGCTCTGTGCCAAGGTCTCCAAACCCCCTGGACCAGCTCCCCACCCCCTGCCCAGGGCTCAAACTCCCTTTCCCAGGTCCCAGCTCATCCAAGAGGATGTCCTGGACTCCAACAAGCTCCAGCTCGCTCTGCCTGGAAAGACTCAGGAATTCCACTGGAAAATTCGAGTTCCATCCCCACCACCCCTGGGATGACCCCAGACAGCTCCTGGCAGCTGGTGGAGGCAGAGCCCCATTGCTGGGCACAGCCCGGTGGGCTCAGGTACTTCTGAGATGATTTGATGGAAGTAAAAACTCCCTTTTTCTGCTGCAAAACACCGAGTGGCGGATTGAAATCTTGAGCAAACCCATCCCTCTCCCGCTTAAGTGGCTTGTGCTCGCTGCCTGTGCTCAGGAAGAGTTTGATGTGTCCCCTCGGAAAGTGCTAAAATGAAACTTTTCCATTTTCCAGCCCGCAGCAGCCTCGCTTAGAATTCACCATTATTTTTATGATCACGTTTGAAAGTGCTCGAGCTGGAAGTAAAACTTTCCCTTGGGTCTGCAATTACATTTTTTTCCCTCCAATTTCCCGAAGAAAAAGTTGTTTCATTTTTTTAATATTTTTTTTTAACCTGGTTTAACAGAATCTTTGATTTTTTGTATTTTTAAATTATGCAGCATTACCAAAGAGCCTTGAAAGCAATTATTCAAACAGGTCTCTGCTTTCTCCTACGCTAAAGGACAAATCCTGCCCTTGCAGGGAAAGCAGGAAGGGGAAGGGGAGAATTGCAAACTTTGTTTCTCCTCAGAACTTGGGAGAGGAAATGAGCCCTCCTGGCTCAGCTTTTAAAGATGGTTCTTCCATCCTTGACTCCAGGTCCATCAGCCTGGAGAGGAGAAGCTCCAGGGAGAGCTGAGAGCCCCTGGCAGGGCCTGAAGGGGCTCCAGGAGAGCTGCAGAGGGACTGGGGACAAGGGATGGAGGGACAGGACACAGGGAATGGGCTTTACACTGATGGAGAATGGATTTCAATGGGAGATTGGGCAGGAATTGCTCTCTGGGAGGGGCTGGGCTGGAATTGCCAGAGCAGCTGTGGCTGCCCCTGGATCCCTGGCAGTGCCCAAGGCCAGGCTGGACATTGGGGACAGTAGGAGGTGTTCCTGGGGTGACACTGGGTGGGATTTAAGGTCCTTCTAAACCTTGAACAGTCCAGGACTCTGAGACCTCCCTGTGTTCCTCTCTGGTTCCCGTTCATGGTGCAGGACTCTCCAGTTTGGCTCCGTGCAGGGATGATTTCCCTGCTCTCCCCAGCCCTGTGTGAGTGCAGGGGCTGCTCCCAGTCCCATCCAGGTGTGTCCAGAGCAGGGCTGGGCACTCCCTGCCCCTCCTCAGGGGTTGTTATTTCTCCACCAAATTAAGCAAATTGCTCCCAGGGCCTGCAGAACTCTGCAGCTTTGTCAGCTCGGCGCAATCAGCAACTCAGAGGAAATGAGAGCCGAGATGGAAATCTGTCGTTTCATCTTGAAATAATGACTTTTTCAACGTCTAAATCTTGTTTTCCTCAGCCAGCCCAGGCCCTGTCTAGACAGGCTGGTTCTGCTGTTCCTTCCTGAGCAGCCAGGCCACCTTTGGCCCAGGTGCAGTGCCCAGTGACCCCCCTGCCCTGTCCCATCCCTTCCCAGCCAAAGTCACATTTGTGCCGTTTTTTGCCTGGTGGTGGCCCCGGCCCCTCCCCAGGTTCAGTTTTCACAAACAATCATTATCTCTGCGCGTCCTGAGCAGCGTCATCTCCCCACGTCACTTGTCATTAGATTTAAAGTCACTTAGCAAAGACATTCAGTCTGCAGCTGGGTGGAACTGTCTGGTGGGTGCCACTTGTTTTCAGCTCTCGGGCCTTGAGATCTTCATGTCGTGGCTCCGTGCCTCAGTTTACCTTCCTCCCCTACTCATTTAATGGAGGAAACCGATTTTTATTCTAATTTTTGCTGTGTTTTATTCTAATTTTTTCAATTATTGTGTTTTATTTCTAATTTTTCAGCTCTTGGCAGCTGTTTGAGCTTTCAGGGATGAGAAGAACACCCCTGTGCTCAAACCCAGAGCAGCCCCAGGCCCCAAAAACCTTCTGTCCACCCCAGCCCAGCCCGGGGCTGCTGCAGGGACCTGAGCCCCACCTGGGGCCTGGGGGAAAAGGGGGGAAATGGTTTTTCCTCCCAGTTATAACAACCCTGAGCTCTGTGGTGTTCACCACAACTGGCTCAGGGCAAAGCCAGCCAGGCTGTCCCTGTCCCTGTCCCCATCCGTGTCCCTGATCCCAGTCTCCCTGTGGAAGGAAGGGGTGAGAGGGCCGAGGGGTCACAGACAGAGCTGGCAGCACTCGATCCAACCTCAGGGAATCCCAGAGCTGCCCCACAGGGCATCCAGCAGCTCCTGCTGCTCCCGGGGGGTGTTTCTGGGGACCTGTGAGCAGGGAACACGGGGCAGAGGTGGTCACTGCTGTGGGTTGGGAACGATCCGTGTGTCCCCACAATCCTTGTGTCCCCATGATCCATGTGTCCCCACGATCCGTGTCCCCACAATCCTTGTGTCCCCACAATCCGTGTGTCCCCANATCTGTGTGTCCCCACGATCCGTGTCCCCACAATCCTTGTGTCCCCACAATCCGTGTGTCCCCACGATCCATGTCCCCACAATCTGTGTGTCCCCATGATCTGTGTGTCCCTGATCTGTGTGTCCCCATGATGTGTGTGTCCCCATTATCTGTGTGTCCCTGTGATCAGGGTGTCCCCATGATCTGTATGTCCCTGATCTGTGTGCCCCCATGATCCGTGTGTCCCCACAATCCCTGTGTCCCTGATCAGTGTGTCCCCACAATCTCTGTGTCCCCAATCTGTGTGTCCCCATTACCTGTGTGTCCCCACTATCTGTGTGTCCCCACAATCTGTGTATCCCTGATCTGTGTGTCCCCATGATCAGTGTGTCCCCATGATATGTGTCCCCAATCTGTGTGTCCGCCCAATCTGTGTGTCCGGCACAGTCCGTGTGTCCGGCACAGTCCGTGTGTCCGGCACAGTCCGTGTGTCCAGCACAGTCTGTGTGTCCCTTGGCCAGCAGCTGTTGAAGCCACTGCTGGGCAGTGCTGGGGCTGTCACACGGTGTCCTGCTGGGTCAGGGGCAGTGGCAGGACTGTCACACGGTGTCCTGCTGGGTCAGGGGCAGTGCTGGGGCTGTCACACAGTGCCCTGCTGGGTCAGGGGCAGTGCTGGGGCTGGCACACAGTGCCCTGCTGGCTCAGGGACAGTGGCAGGGCTGGCACACAGTGTCCTGCTGGGTCAGGGGCAGTGGCAGGGCTGGCACACAGTGCCCTGCTGGCTCAGGGACAGTGGCAGGGCTGTCACACAGTGCCCTGCTGGCTCAGGGACAGTGCTGGGGCTGTCACACAGTGCCCTGCTGGGTCAGGGACAGTGGCAGGGCTGGCACACAGTGCCCTGCTGGGTCAGGGACAGTGGCAGGGTTGGCACACAGTGCCCTGCTGGGTCAGGCTCCTCTGTCACCCTCGCAGTGACCGTGGCAGGGTCTGGTGACACTGAAACACCCGGGTGTGTCTGCCAGGCTGCAGAGCCCTGGGCAGCCCCGGGGACAGCCAGGGGACACCCCAGGCTCTGTCCCCCCTCCTGGCCCAGCAATGTCCCTGCTCCTGGACACCACCTTTTGGGAAAGGCCTTTTTGAGGATGAAAATCCCATTTTGGGGAAGGTGAGGGAAGCCCTGGTGCTGTGAGTCCATGAAGGCCGATGGGAGGTGGGTACAGACAGAGCAGGGCTGGCTCTGGGCTGGGTGGAAGGGGAGCTGAAGGACAAGGACACATGGCAGAGTGGAGCTGGCCCAGACAAACCAGCAGCAGTGTTGGCAGAAGGCTCAGCAGGCTCCCGTGCCTCTGATGCATTTTCTCACCGACTTTTTTGCATTCTGTTCATGTTTCTTTCTATTTCTACACCTGGATCGTGGCCAGCACGGGGAAAGAGAAGAAGGGCAGATAGAAAACTTAGTGCTTTTCAATTAAACAGGAAGCTCTTTGCCATTGTAAGTGAGCTTATTTAGACATTAAATCAAAATCAAATGCTTGGGCTATCAGTGCTGCTCACAGCCTGATAATTAATGATGGCTCTCCCCAGCTCAAACCCTCGGTGTTCTGTCAGCACCGCCGTAAGCTTTGATCGAAAGCTTTTTAAGTAGTTTCAGAAGCTGGATCTGTAAAATAAAAATAACCCAGAGTGGTAATTCTCTGCCCAAAGAAATAAATAATAAAGGCTCGGAGCGTTTAAGTGTTGGCTGTCAGCTCATCATTGACTGCAGCGTCACGGGCTGAGCGAGCAGGGAGGGGAGGAAGGGGTTTCTGGGCACTCAGGTGGGGACTCTTTTACATCCCCCTGCCAGCAGGAAGGAGTTTGGAGGCAGATGTGAATTATTTCTGCCTTTCCCGCTCTCTCTGTGGCGGGAAGGGATCTCGGTCCTGCTGAAAATCAGGCTCAGTTGTTATGGAAATGCCATAAACCCATCGCAGCCAAAGCTGCCCGGCCCTGGCTGGGAGATGGGAGGGGATGGGGCAGGAGGGATGGGGCAGGAGGGATGGGGCAGGAGGGATGGGGCAGGAGGGATGAGCCAGAGCTGCTCTCAGGGTGTGCATCAGTCCCTGGCTTTGGGCTTTGGTCCCACCAGGGCAGCCAGGAGTGACCTGGGGTGCACAGCCTGGGGACAGGGGAACCTGCCCGGGGCTGGGAGGGCTGCAGGAAGGTCAGGAACCTCAAACTGGGCTGTGGCTGGAGGGGTTTCCCCTCCCCAGCCACCCCTCACCTTCCTGACAGGGTTTGCACTGGCCCCATTCCAGCCAGGCCTTTTTCCCCTCTCCCTTCAGGAGCACCTGGAGATCCCTGCAGGGCTGCAGAAGCAGGACTGGGTTATTAAGAGCAATTTTGAGTAATTAAGAGTAATTCCTCATGTGCCAATCAACACATCCCACATGGAAACAACACCCAGGGTGACCCAGAGCAGCTCAGACAGGCCCCAGTCACCATCACCCTGCTGAGATCTGCTGTTTTTCTGACTCCAATCGGGTTGAAATCTCTGGAAATCATTAAAAAGAAGTACCTTGGGGCAATCTGAGCATGAGGATCACGGCATGAGGAGTTTGTCACATTCTCCCAGGCTGCCTGAAAGGATTGCTGGGGGAATCCAGAGCCCCAGACTGTGGGGAACTGACAGCTGGGGGAATCCAGAGCCCCAGACTGTGGGGAACTGACAGCTGGGGGAATCCAGAGCCCCAGACTGTGGGGAACTGACAGCTGGGGGAATCCAGAGCCCCAGACTTTACGGAAGTGAGAGCTGGGATGTCGCTCACACCGTGGGAAAGTGGAAATTGGGAGTTGTGTGGAGCAGTGGAGGGACAAGAGGCCTGGATTTGTCATCTCCCAGGGATGTAATCACGGTAATTAACGGTGTCTGTAGGTCCTGGGCTGGCTGCAGTGAGATTTCACACAGTGCATCTTCCCCACAATGATTTCCATTACTGAGAGCAGATAAAAGCTGACACCGGGCTCAGGGTGACTCGAGGAAATCAATAAACAATAAAACTTAGCATGAAAACAAATAAATTAACCCAATCAGAAGAGACACCGGGAGCCCATCAGACTTGTTAGACAGATGAAGTCAAATGTCACTCCCAGGGCTGAGCAATTGCTGGGGCAGACACTCCAGGCTCCCTCTGAGGATGATTTTCCCAACCTCTTTAGGACTGAGCTTGTTTCCATCTGCCAGACTCAGTCTGAATCAAGCAGAAGGAGACAGACAGGCTCCAAAATACCTCAGTGCCCTGGGAGGGGTTTCTGTGCTCTGCTCCCCACAGGGACTGGAGTGAGGCTCGGGGGGTGTTTGGGGCTGGGGGTGCTGCACCCTGAGCTCAGCTCTGCCTGCAGGAACGGGGGGTGAGCCCCCTGGGGTGAGCCCCCTGGGGTGAGCCGGTTCTCTGTGGGAACCAGCTTAGGTCAGGGATTCACTCATTAAAATGCTCCTTTGTAAGTGCAGGTGAATCAAAGAATCAAGGAATGGTTTGGGTTGGGATGGGACCCCAAATCCCACCCAGTGTCACCCCAGGGACACCTCCCAGTGTCCCCAATGTCCAGCCTGGCCTTGGGCACTGCCAGGGATCCAGGGGCAGCCACAGCTGCTCTGGCAATTCCAGCCCAGCCCCTCCCAGAGAGCAATTCCTGCCCAATCTCCCATTGAAATCCATTCTCCATCAGTTTAAAGCCCATTCCCTGTGTCCTGTCCCTCCATCCCTTGTCCCCAGTCCCTCTGCAGCTCTCCTGGAGCCCCTTCAGGCCCTGCCAGGGGCTCTCAGCTCTCCCTGGAGCTTCTCCTCTCCAGGGGAGCCCCCCCAGCCTCTCCTCACAGGAAATACCTGATTAAAACCTTCACCTGTGTCTAATTTCCTGCACAAACTCAGCTTCGTTCCCTGCACAAAGCTGTGAATTTCCTCTGCTTGGATTCCTCAGTCCAACCCCCCCAAGGTGGGCACCTCCAGACCCACAGGGCTGGGCTGGGACCCTCCCCTTCCATCATTTAAAATGAATATTTTAATTCCATCTGGACTGTGCCAGGCCAGGCTGTGCCAGGTGCTGCTGCCACACAGGGAACAGTCTCAGGCACTTTCCAGCCGCACAATAAATCATTTTTTTATTACCTATAATTACATGTTTCCAGCTAAATTGATCACAGGGGTAGCTCTGGGTCTGGTAGAGCAGAACTGCACCAGGCTGGGTTTGACCCTCTGGCTTTGCGTGAGCTCAGCCTGATGATGTTAATTATGGGTGGAGGGAGGAATAATCCAGGGGTTAACAGGGCTGGGGCTCTCTGGCACAGCTGGCTGGGAAAAACTGCAAAAATATTTGGGGGGGTTTGGCTTGACAAGAATTGTGTTTTTCTGAAGCTTTTTAGAAAAAAAAAAAAAAATTTTAAAACCAAAACCCGAATAAAAACGGTTCCAGCCC
>VWZU01017277.1:24582-42441 GCA_013397095.1 Sterrhoptilus dennistouni | reverse complement strand
GGCTGAGCAATAAAATCCCATTTCCAGAGGAAACATCCCAATGTTGTTACTGGGAATTGGTGGGGAAGGAGCCCCGAGGGGAGGGGAGGGATCAGCTCTGGCTCCCGAGGTTTTCCTGGAATTCCTGAGGGAATCTGGCATTTCCAGCTGAGCCTGGTGGTCCCAGGCTCCCCAGAGACCTCAGGGGACACTTTGGCTTCAGACCCCAAGAAAAGGGTTTTCCAAGTGATGCTCCAAGGGAAAAGAAGTGAAAATCCGTGTTTTTTCACCAGTGGGTGGATAATCCACGAGGTGTTTGTGTCTAATCCGAGGCTTTATTTAGATCAGTTCTTCTGGATTTTGACCTTTTCGTTCCTAATTGTTTTCTGTCTTTATAAGTTCAATTGGATTTTTAATTGGGAAATCAGCTTTAACAGCAAAGCAGAGCTTTAAATCAAGAGAATGTTGGGAGAGGAAGTTTCAGACTTCAGAAACTTTCTGAAACACTTAAAATTCCAGATAAATCAAAACGGACTTTTTTTCTTTTTTGGAAAACTTCTGGCTCCAGCATTTCTCCATGGGAGAGAAGATGAGGGAATTTCCTGGGCAATTTCCCAATATTTCTGGTACCTGCAGTAGCTGTTTAAAACCCTTTCACATCCTTTCACCCTCCCACACACACTGCTGAGAAATAAATCCTTTGGAAATGGAAATCAGGCTTGAAGTAAACAGATTAGTAATGGTTATTTGGTAACACTTTATTAATTAAACGTCCTAAATACATTTAAACCTAGGCATTTAATTTAGATTTATTGGGATAATTTAGATTTATAAGAATCGTTATGATACCTTAAGTACAGTAAATGCCAATTGATTTTTATAGACAATATTTACTGAAGTGTAACCACGGTGCAAAATTTAATTATCTCTGTCCTGAGTTAAAAGGACAGGACAGAGGGCTCAGCCCCAGGACTGCTGGGGGCTGCCAGGGCTGGGGGCTGCTCCTGCTGCTCCGACCTTGGAGCTCCGAGCTCTGCCCTGCCCTGTCCTCCCAGATCCTTCCAGGAATGCCAGGAGATTTCTTAACAGGAAAACCTTTTACCTCGTGCTTCACCTGGAGAGGAGAATCTCCAGGGAGAGCTCAGAGGGACTAAAGGGGCTCCAGGAGAGCTGCAGAGGGACTGGGGACAAGGGATGGAGGGACAGGACACAGGGAATGGATCCCAGTGCCCAGGGCAGGGCTGGATGGGAGATTGGGAACTGGGAATTGTTCCCTGGGCTGGAATTGCCAGAGCAGCTGTGGCTGCCCCTGGATCCCTGGCAGTGCCCAAGGCCAGGCTGGACACTGGGGACACTGGGAGGTGTCCCCGCCATGGCTGGGGTGACACTGGGTGGGATTTGGGGTCCTTTCCCACCCCAACCTGTCTGGGATTTTAAGGGTACCAAGCACTGGGCCCACGGCAGGACACCAATTCACTGCCCCTTCCTCCCGTGGGCACAAACACCAAAAACTCGAGCTCGAGCAGAGCTGCAGCCTCCGAATTCCTGCAGAGAACGACCAGGCAGAGGAACGAGGAGACATAAATCTCCTCACGCACACAAATATTGTGGTGGAAAATGAAGACGGTTCCGTCGCGCGAGCGTTCCACGGGAACATGTTCCAAATGTCAAACGGATTATACTCCAGCGCCCTTATTGTTTCACATAATTCCCATCTAATGTCACCCCTGGCAACAATAACACGATATTCGCTTTGATGGAGCCTCGCTGAATATTTTTAAGCAATGAGGAGATCGCCAAGGGGCAGGTGGGGCGGGGGCTGCTCCTGGTCCAGCACAGGATGGGAGGACAGGGCAGAGCTCTGAATTAAATCCATCAGGAAGATTGAGTCTGCACTTCCAGGGGCCCTGACACCTTGTGCTGCTGCAGCCTGGGCAGGCTGGTTTAATCAGGAGGTTTTGTCTCTGCTGGAACACGATTAGGGAGCCCTGGGCTGGGAGCAAACGGATCCGGGAACAGGGGGAGAGCAGAGGAGGGACATGGAGGGGGACAAATGATGGGAATTTCTCCAGGCTGAGCAGAGCTGTCTGTGGCAAGGTCAGGCCAAAGGGAGATGATTCTGTGGGTAGGAAGGAGAAAATGACTGCAAAGGTGGAAAGTGCCAAGAGGCAGCGTGGGCTCGTTCTCTGTTATTTGATTACTGTCTTGACCCAGAGGTTTCCATGAAGGAGATTCATGGACTCAGCAGCCAGAGCCCAGGGCCTGGGGTCCCTCCTGCTTCCAGGAGAATTCCTGGGTGAGGGCAGTGCCCCCCAGACCAGGGGGCACAGGGGGAGAAGGAAAAGGCTCAGTTTTCCCTCCTCAGCCTCAGCACCACCTGGATAACTCTGCTGGAATCTCTCCTGGAACACATCCCCTTCCTGATCTGCACTGGGATATTCAGCTCAGAGCCTCCCCGTGCCCTGGGTGATCCCTGTCCCACCCTTGGGATGCTGCAGGTTCCACCTTCCCAATCCCTGTCCCACCCTTGGGATGCTGCAGGTTCCACCCTCCTGAGCCCCAACCCCAGGAAAGGCACCAATCCCTTTAATTCCCACATAAATATTATCCTTGGGAATCCCTCAGAGGAAAAATAATATCAACAGAACTGATTACCATTTCCTGTGTGGCTGCCTGAGTTAACGAGAACCAGATGATGTTTATCTTTAAAAAAAAAAAAGAAAAAAAACTGAAAATGCCAATTAAAAAAAGTAATTTCAAAAGAAAAATAAAAATTCGCCTCCCGGTATATTCCTGTTGCAGCTGGAGAAATAACGGGGACGTGCCACATCTGCATGTTCAAATCCAGCATTAAAAAAACGGGCTTTTTTCCAGGATTCAGGGAAGGTACAACCTCCATGGCCCCGTTACCGAGCGGAAACTCCTGATTTTCAGCACATAACTTCAGCTTTAAGCATTTTCTGCGGGATGAGCTTAATAAATGGAGAGGTTGTGAACATTCCTGCTGGGAGGGCAGGGCAGGCTCTGGGGCTCAGCTGTGCCCTTCGCCAGGCTGAGCTGCAGGGAAAGGTTTATTGCTGGGGAGGACGGAGTAACCCTGTTCTGTTCAGTGAGATCACAAACAGAAACATCCAGCAGCTCTTGCCAGCTCGGGATGTTCCAGAAGTGCTTTGCAGCCCTGGCTGTGATTCCCTGAGATTCCCAGGAATGCGGGGCCAAACCAGAGCCTGGGATCCCCCTGCTGACACCAAGGGGTGTTGGCAAAGCCCTGCTGGATTCCACATGTTTGGTGCCATTGGGTGTTGGGAAAGATGGGACAGGAAGGGCTTGTGGATATGATTGCCTGGTCAGAAATCCTGGAGATGTAAAACCTGTGAGGGAAATAGAAATGAAGGGCAGCTCTGAGATGTGATCATGGCAGGCAGGGAGACGGGGATGAGCTGGAGATGGGTGGAAGGACAGAAAACAAAAGGAGCCAAGGGTGCAGCCCCTCTCCACCCTGCCAAGGCATCAGGGAAAAGGTGGATAAGAAAAGTCTCTTTAGAGTTTAGAATACAGGATGATGTGGTGATAGAGCAGTTCTCATGGGCTGCAGGCAAAGTCTGTAGGGTTTGTATCTGGCGCCGGTTGGTCACTGTAAATTAGAATATTCAACACAAAAGGAGATGGAATGGATTGGAACAAGGTCCTCGCTCTCTTACCTCTCTCTTACCCCTCTGAGCTCTTTTCCCTCCCTCCCCTCACCCCCTCTCTCTCCCCCTCTCTCTTTGGGGTTCCCTCCAGCCCAGGCTGGTGGCTGAAGGCAAAGCCCTTTTTACCCACGGCCCTTGCAATAAACCCCCGTGTTTCTGGAATATCTCAGCTCTGCAGAGTTCCCTCTCCCTGCTGTCCATGGATGATCGTACAATGAGGAAAATCAGATTATTCCCAGTCAGGACTGGGCTGTGCCTCCCTGGCTGAGTCCTGGCTGGGCAGGCACAGGGATGTGTGTCCTTGGATTGGGATGCACAATAAATACCAGCCCATATTAGCACAGGCACCAAATGCCTGTGAAGCCAGAGGCTAAATTTGGGATTTTTATGTTGCAATAAATCTCGTTTCTCTACAAAGCCCGGGCAAACCTTAAATCAAAGCTTTTCTCCTCTCCCCTCCTGTCAGTTATTGATTGGGGCATTATCCACCCAGTAACCAGGAGGAGAACACGCCATAACCGTGATGGATCTGCCCAATTCCTGGCACCAATCCTGGGATAAGTGTGTGCTTTGCTGCCCACCCTTGGCTGTGCTTTATTCCAAAGGCCTTCTCCTCTGCCCCATCCTGATTAAGGGATGGGAGAAGAGTGATGGATGACGATTTTCCAGGTGACTTTCTGCCCAGGAAGCTGGCACCCCCCCACAGTGGGCAAAAATCTCACCCCTCTCCCAAAATAATGATCCTCTAGGCAAAAAAATAAATTACTGGGGAAAGAGAAGGAAGGAGGGAAAGTAGAGAGGAGATAAAGAGGTGTGAACAGGAAAATCTGCCAGGTCAGAAATGCAAAGGCAGAACCCTCAAACAAGAGACAGGAGCTTCTCTGGAGGGTCAGAGGGGTCTTGGTGCAAACACTGGGTGCAGAAAAGGGGTAAAACTGTTCCAAAAATGCCCCGGAAATCCAAGTCCTTTGGGATCAGCATCACCCATGGATTTAAACATCTCTTTTCCTGCTGTCCCTCACAGGTAAATATCCAGGATCTCACTTCACTTCTGTCCCAAATCCTTCCTCCCCCCTTGCTGCTGCTGGCAGCACCCAAAAATCCCCCTGCCAATGTTTAGTGAGGGCAGGGAGACTGGGGAAAGAAAATTTCTCTGCCCTGGCTATTTTCACCACGTTAAACACCAGAAAGAAAGAAATGCTATTATGAATATACCATAATTCAGACTCATCCCTGAGCAGATTTCACTTTGGTGGGATAAATTTATCCCCGTCAGATTTCAGAGCCAGCCGTGCCTGGGACCTAATGAATCCAACCGGCTTGGGATAACAATAATTTCTACAAATCTGCTTATCTGGGCTAAATGTTTATCCCTTTAGCTGCAAACCTCTTGATCCCAAATCATTGTTATAAAACATAAGCAGGGAGTGTCTGTAATTGAAAGGCACTTATTTGCTCAGCAGGGATTGAAGTGCTGTTACCTCCAGATCCCCCCAAAAAAACAGCACAGGGGAGGCTCTAAAGCCACTCCTCCTGAAGAAACCAGCTGCAGGTAGTGGCACAGGAGCAGTCGGTGTGATCACTCTTTGCTGTTGAGCAAATTCAGGCACTGGATCCAGGATAAATCCCCGGAGGCAGCGAGAGCAGGACAGAAAACAGAGTCCCCATTAAAGCTGGGCAAAGCTATTTGGGCTGCAGCGCTGACTGATCCGAGAGCAACCAAGAAAGATGCTGATTATGGGCTTTAATTAATCTGCTGGGGCTGGCTCAGAGCACTTCTGGCTTCGGCTGCAGCATGTGGAGGGAGAGGGTGGATGGGGATGAAGGAGTGGGGACACGTTCCCATAGTGGGATTGGCCTGCACAGCCCCATCATCATCTGATCCCAAGGGATGAAGGAAAGGGGGACTCTGCAAGGGAGATCTGTTCACTGGGGGAAAACCTCTGCGGCAATGCCAGGATTGTTTTAATAAAACAATCACAGAAAGGTTTGGGGTGGAAGGGACCTTAAATCCCACCCAGTTCCACCCCAGCGATGGCAGGGACACCTACCAGTGTCCCCAATGTCCAGCCTGGCCTTGGGCACTGCCAGGGATCCAGGGGCAATTGCAGCCCAGGGAACAATTCCCAGTTCCCAATCTCCCATCCAGCCCTGCCCTGGGCACTGGGAGCCATTCCCTGTGTCCTGTCCCTCCATCCCTTGTCCCCAGTCCCTCTCCATTTTTCCTGTAGCTCCTTCAGGTACTGGAAGCTCAAAATTAGGTGACCCCCAAAGCCTTTTCTTCTCCAGGCTGAGCAGCCCCAGTTCTCTCAGCGTTTCCTTTTGGACAGTCTCCTGCAGAGCCTCAGTGTGATGCTTCCTCTGTAACCCCAAGCAGTGACTGCAGCACAGGGGGGGCTGTGGAGGAACCAGTTTATGCAGGGCCAGCCCCAGGGGGATGGGGATTCCAGAGTCACCCTTCACGATGGGGATGCAGCAGTGTCGTGGTTTGAAAGTAAAAATGAGTGAGAGGCTCCAAGTCAGAAATACAATTTAATATGAAGAAAGGTTAAAAAAAAGTAAAATAAATGCAATAACACAAAGGAGCACTGCCAGAGTCAGAACACAGCCTGAGCAGGGGGGTGGGAGCAGTCCAGGTGAGGGGCTCTTCCTGAAGCAGTGATCCCACAGAAAGGTCTGGGAGCTCTGCTCCTCTGGGAATCCAGTGGCTCAGGGCTGCTTGTCCTGTCCCAAATCCCAGATTCTCTGCAGGTGGGAATGCTTGGCTCCTCCCCCTGGGCATTGGGAGCATCTCCCAATGGGATGAGGAGTCGTGCAGTGGGTCCTTGATGGCCCATTAAACAGAGAGAGCTCCTGGAGGGAGTTCCCTGTGAGTCCTGGGCAAGGCATTGATGGGCCATGAGCAGAAGAGCCCAAAGGAGGGGCCTGGGAAAACACTGCCCCACCTGGTTCCAACAGCTCATGGGCATGGGGATGGAATAAATACTGTGTGCACATCCTACACCACAGCCCAGGACAAGCAGCTAAAGAAGAGATTTTCCCTGGGAATGGGGAGCAGGGCTCTGCAAGGTCCTGGAATGGCCCCAGGCCAGGAGTGCTGCCCTCAGTGCCAGCCTGGCCATCCCCAGCCTGCTGGACACTGTGAGCAGGAGGGGCAGCAGTGGCAGATGGCCCAGTGTTTGCCATTATTTCAGGTACACTGGACCTCGGCTGTTTCCAGCCCCAGAACCCAGCAGTGAAACCTTGGCTCCCGCTCCTGTGTCACTTGGCAATTTGTCTCCATCCAATATTGCCTCAGTAGCGTTCAGATAAACAAATTAAGGGAGGAGAAAGCAACAAATGCAGCTTAAGACTAATTCCCCTCCACCGCCTGAATCACTGAGGGCCTTGAAGAGTGTTCAGAGCCAAATTACACTTCAGTGCACAGGATTTAATTTGCATCTGCCAACTTCGGAAGGGGGATTTAGTCAGACAGGGCATTTGCATGCCATAAAAAGGAGCTGATCTCTAATTAAACTAATATCATGTTTGAGTTTCTGCAGCGATAACGGGGAAGACAAAACACGCAGGTCTTGGCAGGAGGAAGGAGCAAGGCTGGGAGCACGGGAGGGGAACAGCTCCCCTAAAACCTGCCAGCCACAGAGGAGGCATTGCAGGGTGGTGGGAGCATCCTGGCTGGAGAGAGGAATAATTCCCTGGTATTTGCAGAGCCTCTGCACCATTTCTGCAGCGTTTACACCTAGAAAATGCACCCCAGGTGTTGGGAAGCTCCCTCAGCAGAGCCTGACAGTGCCAGGTCCTGGCAGGAGCAGGATGAATTCCTGGAAAAAAAAAATTTAAAAAAAAATTAAAATCCCTTCTCTTCTTCTACATGATCTGGCATTTCTGGGAATGTGAAGTCAAACCAGCTAATTTTACTCTCCAGCCTTGATTAGTTCCCAGCTTGGGGTGTGTCCAGGGTTTTCAGCAGTCACTGAGTGAGAGGGAGGTGAGGGTTTGCCATGGTGTCCAATAATTCCTGGTGTTTCTCCACATCCCAGCCTTTCCAGGCCCACCCCTGGAAGGATGCTGAGGAGTCTGACAGCCAGAATCCATTGAACAAGTACACACAAAACATCAAACAACTGAGCAGAGGTCTGTTTTAGAGTTGTCTTTGGCTCTGCTGAATCAATTTTGGTTTTTAACAAATCCCTGCAAAGAGAAAACTGTTCCAGGGCGGCTCAGCCGCAGGAGACAGACGGGTTTCTTACCTGCCATCAAAGAGCCAGGAAAATCAGTAAATTCTGGCAATTATTGTCACAGATCAATGGCTTTTAGTGCCAGGGAGGAACAGAATTACAACGTGGAGTCTGATTTCCTGCTCTCCAATGTCCCCAAAAGATTCCTGATCCTGAGCCCAGGTTTGAAGCAGGAGAGCCTTTGGGGGGGACAGCCTGCCTTGCTTCAGGAACACCCCAGGACAGGGCAGGAGCCTCCTCCCCGTGAGCCCTGCAGGGAGAAGTCTCTGCCTGCCTCAAACCTGAACACTTATTTCCTGCTTTAATTCTTCCAACGTTCATCTCTGAGCTGCTGGAAGCCTGGGAGCTCCTGGAATCACACCCGGATCTGACAGGGATTGTTCTCCCAGGGCAGCTGTGGCTGTCCCTGGATCCCTGGGAGTGTCCAAGGCCAGGCTGGATCTCCTTTATCCATTCCATACCCCAAAGATCCCATTTGTGATGGGAAGGCCAGCTCCAGGTTAATTTTCAGGGTCTTGGGTTATGCTACCAAAAAAAAGTTTATTCTATTCCATCTCTTTAAACCCAGTTGGGGAGGTGGGGAGATGTCTTGTTTGTTTGTTTGTTTGTTTGTTTTGTTGTTGGTGGTGTTTTGGGGTTTTTTTCTTTATCTATTGTAACTCCTCTGTAAGACAGAGGGGGCAGCTGTCTTCTGATAACAAGCCAGCTGTTAAAACCAGCTGGGGCAGTGTTTTTTATCTCTGTTCACCCTCCAATTGCCTCCATGGGAATATCTCCTGTTCATGGGCAATTAAACCTCACCAGTGACATCACACATGACATCACCCCAGTGTCCCTTATCTCCTGTTCATGGGCAATTAAACCTCACCAGTGACATCACACATGACATCACCCCAGTGTCCCTTATCTCCTGTTCATGGGCAATTAAACCTCACCAGTGACATCACACATGACATCATCCCATTGGGAGATGCTCCGCCCAGGCAGGATGGATGGATCCAGGAGATGGATTCCTGCCAGAAGGCGGATTTCTGATAGGAGGTGAATTCCCAACAGGAGGTGGATTCCCAGACAGGCTCATTTGATGGATTCCTGACAGGAGGTGGATTCCTGACAGAAAGTGGATTCCCAAAAGGAGATGGATTCCTGACAGGAAATGGATCCCCAACAGGAGATGGATTCCCAACAGGAAGTGGATTCTCAACAGGAAGTGGATTCTCAACAGGATGTGGATCCCCAACAGGAGATGGATTCCCAACAGGAAGTGGATTCTCAACAGGAAGTGGATTCTCAACAGGATGTGGATTCCCAACAGGAGATGAATTCCCAACAGGAGGTGGATTCCCAGAGAGGCACATTTGATGCCTTTGCCTTGCTGGGGCTCCTGTTGGGATCAACCCACCAGACCTTGGAATGTTGGGGAAAAATGGACATTTCTGGTGGTCTAGAGAGGAGCAGAAAAAGTTCATATTCAGTTCCTAAAAGGTCCTAAAATTTGTGGCCAGGTGGCCTCACACCAGCCTCGACTCCCAAGGAACCAATCCCAGATGTTTCATTTTCTGCAGGATCAGCTCAGTTCTGACCCCCGCCCTGGCTTTACTCCGCCAAAATCCGTAACTTCCAGTAGATTCATTTAAAAAGCAAAGGAAGAATCAGGAGGAGCTCATCCAATGTGCTGCTTTCCAGCCCTGGGCTCATCCCCTCCGATGGAGACCTCACCAGCCCTTTATTGATTAACAACCAGCGGGATCAGGTCTCCTTTTCACGTGGAAAACGCCAAAATTAGGGTTTTCACTGCTGCTCGTGTTATCTCCAATTAACTGCGCTGACACGATTTGTTCTCCCCACAGTCTTTGTTGCATAACTAATCACAGCCAATAAATATAAACACAAAAATAATTAGCTGGAATCAGCTCAGCACCCGTGCCAGGCACAGCCCGGCAGCAGCAGGGAAGACACGTGTTCTTCCTGACACCATTCCAGTTAATTTTTCCTTCCAATTGCTTGGGTATTTTTCATTTCTTTGGGTGAAGACAGGGGCTGAAGGTGCCTCTGAAGGGCTGCAGCCATGGTAACACACCCAGACACTTGGATATTGGCTCTCCAGGTGATTTGGGGAATAATTCCGTGTCAGTTCTGGTTATCGCCTCCTTCCAGGAGATCCCAATGTTCTGACATTTCCAGAGCAGGTGTCTGGGCATTAATGAAATAGAGGAGTCTCCAGCAGGGGCTTTGAGCTGCAAAGGATGAGCAGAGACATGTTGGAGTCCAGGACATCCGCTTGGATGAGCTGGGACCAGGGAAAGGGAGTTTGAGCCCTGGACAGGGGGTGTGGAGCTGGTCCAGGGAGGTTGGAGACCTTGGCACAGAGCCCAGGAAAACACTGGGTTTGATTTTAGTCCATGGGAGAAACTTCCGACACAAAGAGAAGAAGTGAAAACCGTAGTTTAGCACAGTAGAACATACAAAATTCAGTAATTTCAGGATTCTTACAATACAGGTAAATGGGGGACAAGATGGTGGGATTTGGGTGGTGCCTCGTGCCCCTCTCCTTCTCCCCCGTCCTCCATCCCCTGAGGTGGTGATGGCACAGGGCAGTGACAGTGGGTTGGGTCAGAGCAGAAATGACCCTTTTAGTGTGAGCCCTGGGCATTGGTGTGAAATTGTAAATAACCCACCCGTGGTTATCTGTATAAATGTGAGGTGACCCCCATCAATGGTGAGTCCCCTCATGTCCCAGCCCTGCCCAGACCTCGGCTGGGAGCGGAGAAAACTCTGAGATATCAAATAATAAACAACAGGAGAAACCTGAAAACAGAACCTTGAGGACTCTGCTTTTTTATACCAACGTGACTCGGGGCTTTTAGAGGGCCAAGGACTTTAAACAACTTAAATCTCAGGTGAGGAAACCAACCCAAGAGAGACCCTGGTGCTGCTCCTGGTCCTTCCAGCACTGCAGGTGCCACCCCAAGGACTCAGGTGGTGCCACCAGCCTGAGGGTGGCACTGGGTGGGGACAGGACATTGTTCCCATGAGCTGCTCCCAAACTATGGGATGGGCTGGCTTGGGGTGACTGGGGGGGAAAGGGATGGCAGGACTGAAGGATGCAAAAATCCACCAATTTTCTGTAGGAAGTGGAATTGTTTCATCTCAGTGCTGTCTTAAATCTGTTGTATGATGACAGTAAATCTGCATTTTATTTTTTTTCCCTGTGTTCTTGTTGTGCTTCATTTCTCCGGATCAATTTTATTATCCCATAATTCACGTTGTCTCACCCTTCCCATCTCATATTACGATGTTTAGGATCATCTAAAGAACGTTTTTAATCCATTAGAATGAGAAGGTTTGAAATTTTACTGGGCTCAGGGGATGGAGATGTGTTGAAACAAACTCTCCATGCAATGTCCAATATGGGAAATGTTCCCAATTCCTGACTCACTGTTCTACTATTAGTAGTATTACTAATAATACTACTCATAATACTACTACTAGTGGGGAAGTGACCCAGCTAACAGTGGAGGTGGTTCAGTTCTGTTCAGAAAAGTTTGTCCTTGAGGTTTGTGCTCCAGCAGTCAGGAGCCTCCTGCCTTCCAAAGCTCGGCAGGATCCAGTGGCACACCAGGAGCTTAACACGATTACCCCAACCTCCCCTCCCCTTCCTCAGACCTCACTCCCAGGGGCTATTTGTAATTTGCAGTTGGAGTTTATTCACTGTCTTTGAACAAAGAAATTTGATTTTTAAATTTTTTTTTTCCTCTTTTAGTCTCCTCTTAAATCCTGACAGGTTTAAAAAAAATAAAATTAAAAACTCTTAATGCATTCACGAGAAGCTAAAATTTCTCACGTAAAAGGAAATACTTTTGACAAGCTGAACAAGAAGAATTATGTCAGAGCCGAAGGAAAAATAAATCTCTGGCCTGTTTCTGTAATTGTTGCTAATTCACTGTTATTTTTATCATCACTGCCCTTGACAGGGCCCCAGTGCAGCACGAACACAGAACATCACCAGCAGTAAAATCAGGTGGCAGTGTCCTGCAGGATTGCTCCACCCGGGCCTGGAGTCCTGCTGGATCCTTCCCTGAACCTCCTGTGCTCCCACAGCGAAAAATGTCTTTAATTGCCACATGGGATGAGGCTGCCTGGCCTTTGAGGGCTCCTCTGAAGGATGGATTTCCGTGGCCACGTCTGCAGCAGCAACAAAACCCTGACGTGGACACAAAGTGCTCCCTCTCACCGTGCACTGAGCATTAATTAACGGAGCCCAGCAATGCCCACAGTTTTGTCAGAGAGCAGGAAAACGTAACGAGGCTCCCAGGTAATGAGCTCCCCCTGAAATAATGAGCGTTGGAAACAATCCCCAGGTGCTGCCTGGGCATTGATGTGAGGAACTCGCTGACCCGGTTGCAAAGGCGGGTCGTGTTTTTTTCACAGAGCATCTCCCCTCCAGCCTGGGCTCCCTCTCCTCAGGGCAGGGATTGGAGCAGGGCAGAGCAGCCCCAGGAGCACAGAAATCCTGCCTGGAGCCAGAGCCTTCTCCTGAGCCTTGATCCTCCGGGGGGTTCTGTAGGATAAATCCCAGCCTGGTTCTTGCCCCCTCTGGTCCTCCGGGGGGTTCTGTAGGATATTTATCTGTAGGATAAATCCCAGCCTGGTTCTTGCCCCCTCTGGTCCTCCGGGGGGTTCTGTAGGATATTTATCTGTAGGATAAATCCCAGCCTGGTTCTTGCCCCCTCTGATCCTCCAGGGGGTTCTGTAGGATATTTATCTGTAGGATAAATCCCAGCCTGGTTCTTGCCCCCTCTGATCCTCCCTGGGGTTCTGTAGGATAAATCCCAGCCTGGTTCTTGCCCCCTCAGGTTCTTACCCCCCTCTTTACCCCCTTGGAGAGGCTCTGATGTGTAGCAGGGTGGGATTGTGGCTCTGCACAGCTCTGGGTCACTTGGAAATGATTCTCGAGGTGAAAGTGGCTCCAGTTCCCTGAGGATTGTCCCCTGTCCCAGCTCCCTGTGTGAGCCCTCCGTGTCCCCAGCTCTGGGAGCCACATTGCACCAAAGGCTCTTTCTCCACTTTTTCCAGGGGAAAGGCTGGAAAAGTCCTGTTTGCCCATTTCCCACCATGAGGATTGTCTCAGCTGGTCAGAGCCTGGTGCTGAAATCCCTGAGGTCGTGGCTCTGCCCCTACCTGGGCCATTCCCTGGAGTCCTGGGGGTTCTTCCAGCTCAGGATGTTCTGTGACCCTGGGATTGAGGAGAAAATCCTGGGAGCAGGTCTGGCCCTTGGGAGAAGAAGGACCTGAGGGGCTGGAGTGAGTCCAGGGCAGGGAATGGAGCTGGGGAAGGGTCTGGAGCCCCAGGAGGGGCTGAGGGAGCCAGGGAAGGGTCTGGAGCCCCAGGAGGGGCTGAGGGAGCTGGGAAGGGGCTGAGCCTGGAGAAAAGGAGGCTCAGGGGGGACCTTGTGGCTCTGCACAAGTCCCTGCCAGGAGGGGACAGCCGGGGGGGTCGGGCTCTGCTCCCAGGGAACAGGGACAGGAGGAGAGGGAACGGCCTCAGGCTGGGCCAGGGGAGGCTCAGGGTGGATTTTTGGGAACATTTCCTCATGGAAAGGGCCTGTCCAGCCAGGGCAGTGGTGGATTCCCCATCCCTGGAGGGGTTTAACAGCCCCATGGATGTGGCACTTGGGGACATGGGTTCGGGGTGCCTTTGGCAGTGCTGGGTTAAAGGTTGGACTCCTTGATCTTGGAGGGTCTTTGCAACATTATTGACTCTGTAATTCCACGAAAAACCTCCCTCCCAGCAGCAGGACTGTACCCAGGCATTCCTGCACGGATCACAGAGGCAGGAGCAGATGGAAACAAAGCCCTGTGAGGACCCCTGGAGAGGACACCCGGGGACAGAGAGGACACGGAGGCAGCTGGAACAAGCCCAGGGCTCTGACCCAGCCCAGCTCTGAGCCAGCGACGTTTTTGGAGAGCCCTGTGTGAGCTGCTCCCACTCTGTGAGCTGCAGATAAGAGGAGCGAGGTGGGACGTGGCTGTCGGGCTGTGCAAACACCTCAGCTGAGAACTGAAATCTCCAGCCCCGGCTCCTCCTGGGGGTGCAGCCCATCCCAGCCCTCCCTGCACCCCTGCAATTCCAGCAGCCTGGAATGCAGCAGGAGCTGCGTCCCCCCGGCCTCTCCCCACCCTCACTGCAGTCAGGACTGATTACAAACATTCCCTAATATTATTTTTTCCCTGCACTGCTCTAATCCACAGAGGCCCCTCAGCCTGGATGTGCTGCTGCCTGTCGCTCTCTGCAGCTTCTTCCTCTCTCTTTTTTTTTTTCTCTCAGTAGACAAATTAAACCTTTTCCAGCCACATTGCAGAGGATTATTTGAATGGAGAGACTCAGGGCTGTATTTCCAGAGCAGGAATTACTGCTCACTCTGGGGAGGGTGGCTGGTTCAAGCCCCAGTTTGCAGAATTTCCAGTCTGGCAGGGCCTGAGCCCCCAGTACATCCCAGTGCTGGTCCCACACTGTCCTGACACCGGGGTCAGGGTTATTGGGGGGAAATATCCAGAGTTTTAACTGTTGGCAGAGAGATGAAGAAAATCACAGCTGAAAACACAACATTTCTTGTGATTTCCCTCAGTTTTTGGTTGGTTCATGGAATTTTTTCAGGTTTTGGCCATTCCCAATTGTGGGATCATCCATGGACAGCAGGGAGAGGGAACTCTGCAGAGCTGAGATATTCCAGAAACACGGGGGTTTATTGCAAGGGCCGTGGGTAAAAAGGGCTTTGCCTTCAGCCACCAGCCTGGGCTGGAGGGAACCCCAAAGAGAGAGGGCGAGAGAGAGGGGGTGAGGGGAGGGAGGGAAAAGAGCTCAGAGGGGTAAGAGAGAGGTAAGAGAGCACAAGGACCTTGTTCCAATCCATTCCATCTCCTTTTGTGTTGAATATTCTAATTTACAGTGACCAACCGGCGCCAGATACAAACCCTACAGACTTTGTCTGCAGCCCATGAGAACTGCTCTATCACCACATCATCCTGTATTCTAAACTCTAAAGAGACTTTTCTTATCCACCTTTTCCCTGATGCCTTGGCAGGGTGGAGAGGGGCTGCACCCTTGGCTCCTTTTGTTTTCTGTCCTTCCACCCATCTCCAGCTCATCCCCGTCTTCCTGCCTGCCATGATCACATCTCAAAGCTGAAATTCATTTCTATTTCCCTCACAGGTTTTACATCTCCAGGATTTCTGACCAGGCAATCATATCCACAAGCCCTTCCTGCCCCATCTTTCCCAACACTGGCATTCTGTTAAAAGCTGCTTAAAAACCTAATCCAGACGTTATCCCAGACCAGTATCATGGTCTGCACATCCATCCATAAATATATAAACCACTCTCAACAAAAGATTGCTCAACCCATCAGCCCATCCTGCAAACATCCCTGATGGAGACCCCACTTTCCCAGCTCCCCTGTCCCAGTGGCTGTGAAGAAATTGTTGTGTCATCAATTCCAATCCACCTCTGTCTGCTTTGCGCAGGATGGACAAAGGGATGAGGTGGTTCCCTCCTTGCACAGAAGCCTCTCCAGCTGAAACAACTCCAATCCAGCTAATTCTGAGTTTTTCACAGAGCCGGGCTCATCCATCCCTATTTGTATTCTCCGGGAAAAAAAAGCAGATTATGTTTTTCACCACAACAATGAGCGTTTCTGTCACAGTGAGCACTTTTTAAAAAGGCAAACAAGGCCTGTGCTGACAATGGCTCGGTTTCATTCATTCAGAATTCCCCATCCAAAGGCTCCCTCCCAAGAAAACCCCCGGGAGAAACAAAAGGCAGGGGGTGTTTTACACCGGGCTGGGCTGAGCCTCCCCTCCTGCAGCTCCAGGAGAGGGGTCAGGGCTCCCCCAGCCCAGCCCCGACCAAGGGGCACAGAGAATTTAATGAGCAAAGGGGAAGAGTGCAAAGAATTCAGATGAGCAAGGAGAGACAGGAGCATCTGGTGTGTTACAGCTGTTGGAGGGAAAAAGCGTTTTCTAACTCCCCAAAAGGATCAAAATACATCTAGATCTTGTTGGCGTTTTGTTGTTTTATTTGTTGGGTTTTTTTTTCTTCTTTCTCCAAACTTGAAATTAAAAAAAAAACTAAAAAAATAAAAATAATAATTAAAAAAAAAACCACAAACCTACCCAGCCAAAAAAAAAAATAAAAATAAAAATCTCTGCCTTCTTTTCCCACTGGACTGGAGCCAAGGCGGAGGGAGGCAGAAAATGAGGAGGATATGCAAAAGCATCAAAATGTTCAGTGATCAAAATGGGAGATATTTTAACCCAAACAACAGCTTTCTGCTCAAACTCTCGCTCTGCCTAAAAAGCTGTTTCGTGCTCAAAAAATAAAAAAAAAAAACAACACAGAGAGCAGGAGAGAGGGATTTTAACTGAAATGACTTGAACCAGCTCAGTGTTTTCTCCTGCTGGCGACTTGCAGGCTTCAAGGGTTTGGAGGAAGATTAAAAAAAACCCCACAACTCCAAAGGAAGGTGAGGATCAGATGGAGTGGTTGTTATTTGCTGTTATTTGGTTATCGTGAAAGATCAAGACACAATCCTGCCTGAGAACCACCTGGAGCAGGGAATTATTCCTGATCCCTCTGTCCACAGCACCTGGTGGTGCAAAAACCCCTTTTTTATGGGGGAAAACGTCCCTCTTGCAAGCAGAGGAGATTTTATCATTTATCACGAATGCATTTCCTGGCACATTTCCATTTCCAAACCTTCCCATTTTCCCCAAAAAATGAAGTTCCTCCAACAATTCACCTCATTTCCTCCCAGGGCTCCTCCTGCCATGACTTCCAGCACTGCTGGGCACAGGCAATCCTGACGTCTACCCATTTAATGAGAATTTTTTTGGCTTAGAAATTGGATTTAAAATAGAAAGAACTCCTCAAAGCACTTCCATGAGTAGAGCTGGGGGTTGCTGTGGGGCCTGCATTGGGGAGAAAAGCAGCAGAAAAGGTAAAACTGTCCCCAGCCTCGAGGGTGAGGAATTACCTGGATTTTCCAGGTGTTTATTCAAAGGGCTCTCCAGCATTTCCTGGGTATTTGCTCTCCATTTATGCATTTGGAGTGTTGTACACGAGTGATGAGAGGCAAGGGCAAGACCTGAATGTTCTGCTGGAAAAACCATTTAGCTGGGAATTTGATTTCCTTCAATTCTCTGATTTTTTTTTTCCCCCACTAGGGAGCAACAACAATATTGTAACTGAACTGACAATCACAGTGTCTTACTTCAAATGAAATTGTCAAAATATTGTGTCAGGAATACTGTGTGAAGTGATTTCTTTGGCTGTCACTCACATTTGCCATCCTAAAGAGTCTGGTTTCTATTGACAAAGATACTCAACACATAAATAATCTCAAAAACCAGCTACAGCTAAACTAGGAGCACCCAGACACATTAACAGCAACAATAACATTTCAGAAGGGGCTTAGGGGAGAAAAGGCAAGAAAATCTAAATTAAAGAATAATGAAAAAGCGAAGTCTATTGAAACATCTGAAATTTTATATAAATCAGTTAGCAAATGCCATTAACTTGCTCCTCACTCCCCAGCTAATGACGGCTTTGCTCTGTGAAATTCCCATTTATTCCCATTTTTTGTGGGGTGTCCTGGGCTGTGGTGTAGGATGTGCACACAGTATTTATTCCATCCCCATCCCCATGAGCTGTTGGAACCAGGTGGGGCAGTGTTTTCCCAGGCCCCTCCTTTGGGCTCTTCTGCTCATGGCCCATCAATGCCTTGCCCAGGACTCACAGGGAACTCCCTCCAGGAGCTCTCTCTGTTTAATGGGCCATCAAGGACCCACTGCACGACTCCTCATCCCATTGGGAGATGCCCCGCCCAGGGGGAGGAGCCAAGCATTCCCACCTGGAGAGAATCTGGGATTTGGGACAGGACAAGCAGCCCTGA